>VXAX01002554.1:206413-294934 GCA_013399835.1 Leptocoma aspasia
TTCCCCTTCCCCGCCTGCCGCCTCCCCGCGATCCCGGGCGCGCAGCGCCGCCGGCCGGGAGCAGCCCCGCCGCGACAGGCTCTGCTCTGCACTCGGGAGCACCGCGTTCTGAAATGCAAGAGCAAAACGTAGGGGCTGGAAATTACTCATTTACGGAAGGAATAAAAGAAAAACACCAAAAACTAACCACACAGCACCGCAACAACCTCTTCCTCCAAGCTCACCACATTTACTTTGGTTAATGCACCCTGTCTTGTCGTGTCTGCTGGCTCCGTAATTACTCAAGGATTTCCATCCAAATGTTTCCCATTCAAAAGGATTTTAAAAGATAATAGTAGATAATTTAAGTCACCGTTCTGAAGAAACTGTACAGTACTGGTATCTCAAATTTGTCATAGTTGAGTATCACAACCTGTCCAGTACTCTGACTGAAAACATCATAACTCATGGTTCTGTACAGCTTGTTCCTATCTAGATTACTAAACTTTTCTGTGGGCAGCTGAAGAAGTGAATAGGCAAATACTGTATCCTGCTAATATTTTCATAATGCTTGTGTTAGTCTGACAAAATGTTACGGTAATTTGAGCTCTATAATGCCTCAGAAACCACCTGTTACTCCTGAGGCTAAAGCCAGCCATGCTGTGGATGAGGCATGGACTTCTGCTCAGTGTGACCTAAAGAACCTATCTTACACTTTTGGGGCTGAAGATCATTTTTGTTTTCATTTGTGTCTGGATCGTGCTCTTAAAGTCCTGGAGCAGACAACTGATTCTTTTAGATGTCTGAAGAGGTGGGATGATTCCTGTCACAGGTATAGGTATGGAGAGTTTGGCACAGACCAAAGTTGTTTATTCAATCTAGTATCCTGTTGTGTTCTCAAACTATGTTTTTATTCAGGTATAATTTCATGGGGGAACAGTTATTTCATATATGTGCAGTTTTTACTGGTAGTTCACTAGTTTGTAATTTTAAGCATTGCCCATTATGAGTTGTAATTGTCACTACAGTATCCTGTCTTCAGGTGTTTGTCACTGAGTCTGGACTGAAATTTTCCATTTTAGATATAGTCTTCAGTTTTAACCTTTAGGAAACTTACAATCAAATTTATTTTAGCTGTTTCTGAGAATATGAAAAAGTCTCATGTCCCCGTTAAAAGTCCTTGTGCTCCTTCTTTTTCAGCCTCCTGCACTTCCTCTAAAGGGCAGGAACTCGATGTTGAACTGAAGTATGACTTTTAGGGCACATCTCTTCTGTTGCAAACGAAAAATACATCGGTAGTTTTTCTTCTATTTATGAACCTTTACCAAAAAGTGCAGTTTATTTATGACTATAGGAGGTTTGCAAAGATTTTACAGTTTGGCTGAAGACTCCACTTGCTCTGAGTACATGAGTGCTATCCACACGGACACACGTACCAGCTCATACTCCAGGGCAGGGTTGAAAGGGCTACAAAAGGATTTGGGCAGCTCTGATCTTTTGCGGGCTGAGTTGAGAGTGTGGACTAAATTCGGAATAGGAAGCTTACTGCTGTGCTGCTACCAACAAGAAAGTTTGAACCAGGAGGAGAGAAAAGTTGGCTCAAACAAGGAAAGGAGCGACATACAGATAGCAACCTGCGGGCTGCAGGTATTGCATACATATTGCATACAACTATATAATTTTCAAATACTGGATACTTATCTCCTAAACATTTTTCAAAGCAAGGTGCCCAAATCTTTATTCTGACATAGCAATAACAGCAGTCAGACAGATTGATAGTCAGTCTGGGGCTTTGCAGTCCCAGATTAGATTTCATGGATTTTGAAAGATGTTCATTTTTGTGGTTTTGTAATTATATTAATACATAATGAAACATAAATCATGTGGATATCTCATTTACAAAAAAAAAAAAAAAAAAAAAAACCCTGAAATGAAAATTTGCATTGTTTGGATTTCTTTTAAGCATATCCTTAATGGTGCAATTTCTTAAATCTATGTGGCATAATTTGTTTAATGTTTACATTTCAGATGTATATTCTAAACCACACCTCCCATTTAAACTGTAATTCCTTCAGGAATTTTATTGCTTTTTGAAAAGTTCATTCATGATCAGTAGGAAGGTGAATGCAAGGGAGAATTACTATGCTCTCATTAATGGTATGGAACTTTTTTTTAGCGGAATCAAAGATTTGCTAAAGTTGGGCTTAGCGACAAATCTGTGTTACTAAAGGACAAAAATACAGCCAAGGTAAAGTGCTTACAGAATCACACAATGGCTGAGGCTGAGATCCATTCGGAGATTGTGGAGCCAAACCCCAATGCTCAGTGCAAGGTCTGCTAGAACAGGTTGCCTAGGACAGGTCTTGAAGATTCAGAGGTGGAGATGCTACAGCCTCTCTGGGTAATGAGTCAGTGTTTGACCACCCTCACTGAGGTGGTATGTCTCATATTTACATGAAATTGCTTATATTTCATTTTTTGCCCCTTGCTTCTGGTCACCACTTGGGCACCACTAAGAAGAATCTCCAACTCTGTCTTCTGTAGTGTTCCCCTTGGGTGTTCACACACATTCATAAGATCTGCCTCAGCCTTTTCTTCTCTTCACCAAAGTGCTAAACTACTGGTTGCAAGGTTCTTCTCAGCTTTTACCTAAGATGAAACACTGATCAGCCTGATCTCTGGTCTCTGGCACATAAGACCGTGGAAAGGAAAAGACACCACCTTGTTGTGCTGCTTGTATGACCTACTCCCAGGGAGAAGGAGCAGAAAGGCGTAACTTGTTCTGTCAATATCCCATTCGGCAAATGAAGAATGGATCTCTCCTGTCAGGCAACACTGCTAGGGTACAAGGAGTAGTAAAAATGGTCTTGCTTCTTCATTAGTGTGCAATAGAGAGATATTGCTAGGTCTGTGGACTGCCATTAATGGCATTCCATAGCAATACTCTGTCAGGCTCATTTACTAAATTCAGTATATATTTAATTATGTACAGTAAAAATATTAGTGATTTAGATTTTTGTGTAATGGGCTTTTTTTTTTTAGTGTAAACACCAAGCTGATCTTTATGTACCACCAGAAGTCATCAGAAATACCTATTAAGACGCAGTTCACAATAAATTCATGTTTTAGGAAGTGTGTATTTTGGGAGATATTAAGAAGTTTTATTTGGTAGGCTTTCTGGTGATGTGCCACAAATTTGAAAGTATTTAGATAACTTGAAATTATTAGATACTGGTTGTCTGGAGAACTTAAATTATAGTTTGATAAATATGATAAATTCAAAATGTTGCCATAAAGTTAGGGTTGTTTCATTATCTAAGCTGTGAGAGCACTTTTGAGCAAACTCTTTTTCTATATTAGCCTGCATTAAAATAAAAAAAAAAGAGGGGGAGGGGAGAAAGAAGTTGTTATTTTCTCTGAACTATTGTTTTTACTAGAGATTCATATGAGTAACTCATACCTTCTTGGGGTACCATTATAGATAATCAATCCCTTTAACAGAATTTTCCCAGACTCTTTACTATTAAAAGAACATTTTCTACTTTCTATCTTTTTTTATTTCTCCAATTCATAGCAGTAAATCAAAAACCCACAAATTTTTCCTTATGCTCTTGAGATAAAATAATATTCCTGAACAGTTCTGCTCTAACAACTGTAGTTTCTTTTGTAAGAAGATGAAACTTTTAAAAGTGCAATAAGCTGGTTTTCCTTAGAGGCATTTTAGACAGAAATTCAATATTTAAACCATTCTCTGTATAATTGAGCAATACCCAGAGCTGTTTTCCCAATCTATCACAAAAGTAGATTAAATAGATGAAAAATTCTGATATTTGAAACCTGAGATTTAAACAGTTTTATTGCCAGATTACAAGTACTTCTAAAAGACTAATATATATGTATATATATAAATAATGGCAGAATTAATTTTGAAGAAAGGCATTTCAACCTTATAACTGAACTTATATTGAGTCTTTTAAAACAATCTCCTGTGAGCATCAGTACGGCATCAGTGGTCCACCACTGAACTCAAAAAGATGACATACAACTTGAATGGAGAAAATATTCTGTAATAATTTGAACTCATTCAACTGTGTATCAAAATGATAAATATTTTGTACTAACTGTGGTGCAGTCATCTTTTCTAGTGCGATAACAAGACAGAGAAAGGGAATAAGCAATTCCAGCTTTATAGGGCCTTGGTATTGCATTGACCAAAGAACTCTTGAGTTAAGAAGACAATTTCTTTTTCCTGAATTTCGAATGCAAATTGATGTTGCTTAAAATATAAATTCAGCCATTATAAAACAAAATTAAATAAATTGGACAAATCTTTCTTATCCATAAAATAAAATGAAGATGTTTATCTTAATCTTTCAGTTGAAAAAATGGTAAGAAAATTTGAATAGAAACAGTCTCAATTAGAATGCAAAATACTTGAGAGCTACATTTGAAATGCCTTTGGGGAAGCTCTGATTTTTATTCTTGTGATAGTGCAGTTCTTGTTAACCTTCAAATAGAATAGAATATAATATTTTCAGTTGAAAGGGACTTGCAATGATCATCTAGTCCATCTGCCTGACCATTCCAGGGCTGACCAGAAATTAAGGCATGTGGTTAAGGCCATTATCCAAATGCCTCTTCAACACTGACAGGCCTGGTGACCTGTCCACCTCTCTAGGAAGCCTCTTTCAGTGTTTGACTGCCCTCTCAATAACGAAATGCTTCTCAATGTCCAGGCTAAACCTTCCTGGCACAGATTTGAACCATTCCCGTGCATCCTGTCACTGGATACCCGGGCAAAGAGACCAGCATCTTCCCCTCCTTGGGAAGCTGTAGAAAGCAATGAGACAGCCTCTCAGACTTCTCTTCTCTGAATTAAACAAGTCCAAAGTCCTCAGCCTTTGAGCCCTTTCCTCAACTTCATTGCCCTTCTCTGGATGCATTCAAGGATCTCCACAACCTTCTCAAATTGTGGGGCCCAGGATTGCACAGAGTGCTCCAGGTAAGCCCACACAGTACAGTGGGACAATCCCCTCTTTTTCCCAGCTGGTCATGCAGTGTTTGATGCACCCCATGCGTTTTGCCCTCTAGGCTGACAGGGCTGACACTGCTGACCTGTGTCAAGCCTGCTGCTCACCAGCACCCACATAGCCTTTCCTGCAGGGCTGCTACTCCAGTCACTCTTCTCCCAGTTTATACTTGTGTCCAGCATTACTCTTCCTAGGTGCAGAATATGTCATTTGTACTTGTTAAATTTCATCCCATTAATGATTGCCCAGTGTTGCAGTCTATCAAGATCCCTTTTGATAAGCCAAAATTTTATGAAGGTTTTTATTGTCTTTCAAAGACAAAAATATACCAAAAGGAGATACTATAAGGAGACTATAAACCTTACATTTATTCAGATTTTTTTCTTAATTATTAGTGAATTTGAAGTAATTTTTACAGACAGTAAAAAGATAGAAAATACACTGATTGAGGAATAAATTTAGTAACATGGCTATCAATTAAGCAAGGGTTTGATAAGTCTAGCATAAACTTCTGCTTGTTAGTTTATGCATATCAAAGCTTTTCTTCCTTTACTGCCTCTCTCTTACTCCCTGTCTCTCTCAACACCACCCTATCTTATTACAGTCCATGATATCATCTTGAGGGGTGTGTTATGATATGGGAGCTAAAAACAAGGCTTTCTGCCAAATAAGAGATTTGCATCGTGCTAAATGTTCAAGTTCAACAGGTTTAAGACAGTTTCTATTAACTAGTGATGAAGAAGAGTGTGAAGGAGGAAGACCAAAAAGTATTAAAGCATTATTAGATTTAAAGGCAAACTTCAGGAGTAGAATTTAGGACTTCTAAAAATTAGTTGGAGAAAAAAGTCCAAAGAAGAAAAATAGATCCACAGATTTAGGTAGGCACTTAATTTTATGAAGTATTCAAGAACTTTAAATATGTATATTTATATATACAAATATATATTTACATATAGTTGCTTTGCACAGAAAGCCTACCAACACCTATAGCAACCTTGTATTTGATTTTATTTATATTTTTTAGTGGTTTGTTTCACTAGAAACATGAAAAATTGAATACTTGTATAACAAACTGAATTTTAAATCTTCTCTCAACTTAGACCAAAATTAGAAAAGGCTTATGGCACCTCATTTTATCTTTGGCTACAAATATAAGGATCAGATCCACAGCCTTTCCCACTAACATTTTTCCTTCTCCCCATTTTAAATCCCTGGCCCACATCAGCATCATTCGGTCTCAAGCAGCTTCTTAAGACAAGATATTTGACTGTTGGAAATACTAGTATATTTGTGATGGTTTCCATGGCTATAATTTCAGCCACCTTAAAAAGCAAAGCTACAGTGTATCACCAAGCCTCTGTCTCCTCTTGACATCTACTAAAAGGAAAACTATATGAGCATTCATGGCAGGTCAAGGTGCATGGTATGTGGTCTAAATGAGATTATTTTGTTCTCTTTCTCCTATTTTTCAATGAAATTAATTTAATTTGCTTACTTGTATATATTAAAATGCACACTTCAGTCATGAATAAACAGGTTGTAGTGTCTGTTTATAGCAAAAAGTATATTTATCTAACAAGTACTCTTTTTTTAATTTTCCTAAAGCTCAAAAAAAGCCTCCATTCTAGCATTTGCTGAAATACATGTTGGGATTTTTAAAAATTTAATCCTCTAGTTAGGCTTTCTCTTTACAGTATAACATAATAATGTACTTAAAACCCTTCCTGAATGTGATATATGTACCTGAGGGGAACAGAGGGTCTTTAAAAATAAATCCCTGGGGTAGCAGTTTTGACCACTTTGGCATATGTAATGCTAACCTTCTTCTGGTTCTTATTTTGCCAGGCGTCTCTTAGTGTATGTGAATCGTTAAACACTAGGCAGCAGGGTTAGAAGTACATATATATATATTTATTTAGGGAGCTGAATGTCAAGCGGTTCCCTGCTCTTAATAGCTGATGATTTTACAAGTCAGGCACTTTCCTTGTGCTGTCACTCCGGTTTGGGTTTCACACGAGATATCATCTTGGCACTTGCAGTCTTGGCGGGCAGGCTGTGTGCTCTCCTCTTCCTCTTCTGCTGATGTGCCTTCAGCCTATTGATCTGTGGAAGGGAAAGCAGCCATCAGAGGGAAATCCTCATCTTCAGTGCTGCAGTCACTAACTTCTCCAGACACTGCTGCTTCTTTTTCATCCATGTTCATGTACTCGCGGCAGCCCATGAAGTGCTGGTTGGTGTTGCGGGGTGTGCACATCCCTGGCAGGCGATACCCGGCCAGGTTCATGGGCCGCAGGCGCGCTCTTGCCTCTCGCCGTAGTGCTGCTGGCAGATGTGAGGTTGTGATCCAGCAGCACTTCTTTGCATTCCAGAGCAGTTCGCTCTTTTCATCGCTGCCACTCTGCTCATGTGCCTGGTCTTGGTGAAGGGGCTCAGTGCAGTGCAGCGGTTGTTGCTTCCAATTCCTGCTGCAGTTGTGACCCTGACCCTGTGCCTTCCCAGGCTGCTTCTGCCGTGGTCCGTGCACAGGGTCGCTGTGCTGGCCACCCTGTCTCTCACAGCCATTTGAGGAAGATGCACAGAGGTCCTGCTCCATGAGGTTCTTCTCTCTCTTCTGTTGCCCCTGCTGACCGTCTCCGTTAACGTGCCTTCTGTCACTGTGCTTCCATTCCTGCCGTTGTCTCCTGCCCCTGCCAGCCCTGTTGCTACACAGGAGCACGATGAGCATGTCTTTTGCCTGTACTTGGTGGCACTGCCTTTGTCTCTTGTCCCTGTCCCCACCTTGCTGTGCCTTTTTGCGCTGCCCAGCAGTGACCGCAGCCAGCAGCATGGCACGGCTGGGAGAGCTGTGCTGGGGTTGGTTTTGCCTCCAGCTGCGGCCTGGCCCTGCAGCGATGGCCCCATGGGAGGTGCTTACCTGGCAGGCCTGTGAGGGAGCCTTGTACCTTACCCTCTCCATGCTGACAGCCTGCTGTCCTGCAGAGGCTCTTTGTGTGGGCACTCTGTGACAGACTGCCTTGCCACCCTGCCTGGAGGAGCCAGCGGTGCTTGGCAGTGACATGGAGCTGGTGACAAGGGCACAGCCCATCAGTCAGTAGGGGGCTCCCTCACATGTGGGCCCTGCAGGCCCAGGCCAGGCCTTGCTGGAACAAATCCGACCTCCGGCCCTGGTACCATCGCCAGCCCTGGTACCATCGCCAGCCCTGGTACCATCACCAGCCCTGGTCTGTGCTTCCCTCCAAACACCTTGTGGACTGAGCTGTCCTGGGCACCTGGTGAAGAAGGGTATGGAGGGACTAAGTAAGCTGTCACAAGCTGGCACAGAAAGTCAGCACCTTCAAAAAGCCTTTCTCACCCTCCTAACTCAAAATCTTGCATCCAGCCCTTTATGTCAGCTGTTGAAATGAATTCCTACTTTTTCAGTGTAGAAAATGGAAAGGTAGATACCAGGCTTATCTCAAGATTAATTTTCTATACACAGTCTATTTACATAACACCAGGTACTATTTGTAGCATCCCTCTTGTTGGCTTTTTGTGATACAGAATAAAAACTAATAAATCACAGAATCACAGAATGGTTTGGCCTGGAAGGGATCTTAAAGGTATCTAGTTCCAACCTCCCTGCCATGGGCAGGCACATCTCCCACTAGACTAGGCTTCTCAAAAGCCCCAGCCTGGCCTTGAACACTGCCAGGGATGGGACTAAATAAAATAAACACTTTTTTTTGTGTCTGTTATGGTGAGAGAAAAAGCTTTATAGATGACAGCTAAGTTAAAGAAAAGAGTGTCCTCATTCTCACTACACAAAGATAAGGATGGGATTTTTGGGGCTGTGTCTGTCTTTGGAAGTTTGCACATTTTGTGTTGCTGGGTATAATTGGTTATTTATTGTTTTAGGCTCCCTGTCCATTCACTGATACTGTCAGACCAGGCTTATGGTTTCATAGTAAGTGGTGCATATCCACATTTAGACCGGAAAACTTGGTTTATCTTTTCCTAAGAGATATCATCAAGGACTCTGAACTTTTGTACTTAATGATTAGAGCATCTGTATAGTATCATGCCCTGCAACATAAATTGTTCTGATTTATAGTCTACTTATTTAAATACAAAATAAAAAAATATTAGAATTTAAAAAATAAATAAATTGTTTGCAATATGCTATACAAGAAGGACATTTTCCTCTTTTTTTTTTTTTATTTTCTAGGGTGATTAAAAAACCCCAAACAAAATAACAAAGCCAACCAAAAAACCCCCTCAACAAAAACAAAACCAAAAGCATTTCACATAATCTTCCTTTGTTTTTATCATCAAAGAGTTTTCCATTCCTTCAGCTTTCGTTAAAGATGAAAGGGAAAAAATGTGCAAAGGGTCAAGTTTACCAAACAAGTAAAGACAAGCCTTGTGTACCCTTAGTATCAGGCTTTGGTATGATTTCAAGTGTCACTATTTATCAACACACGATGGCAGTAGCAGTCCATGAAATGATTAGCTGACTCTGTGCATTAGTGAAACAAAATCTGCCTAAGGCCTTTTTATCTAGAGATAGCTACAGTTTTTGTTTATGAATATTGACGCTTCTGAGCACAGCTCCACAGAGAAATTTAAAAAAAAAAAAAAAAAGAGGAAGGTTCACAGTCTTTTCGTTATCAAAATGACCCTAAATGTTATCTATCCCAAGCACGGTTTGTGATCCCCAACTCCATGTAAGAAGTGGCAGATTGGTGCATTTATTAAGCACAATGACTTTTTAGAAAGCTTTCTGGCTTATAATGTTAATAATAGCAGGTTCTGTAGTCATTCTTTATCTTCTGGTCAGATTGTAGCATTTTGGGGATCTTCTCAAATCAAAGATTTCTCTAGCAGCCCATTTAGCTAATAACTCATTTAGCTCCCTTATCTGTGATCAATTTTGAGCGTGGTATCAAAGGTGCTTACTGGAGAGCCGTGTTGACTAAGCAAATACAACTTGTTTTAAACTGCATTGCCCCTTCACTTTCATTTCACCAAGGGAAAGTCTTTTAGACTTAATCCTCACAATTATGAGTTTGATTTAATGTCTCCTTGTTGAACCCTGATAGCTTCAGCCTTTCTGCAGAACATGTATTCATGGATTTACTTTCAGGTGATATATTTACTAGAAACTAGACATTTGACATCAACTCCCTGTAACTTAAAATAATTATGTGGCTGAGATTCTCGTGGGTCTCCCAAGTCGTGTCTGTGGCTGAAGGAATATTTGTACTCGTCAATGGATTGTGCTGCTGAGGTAACCCTGTATGCTTCCCAGCTCCAGAACCCAGCAGCAGAAATAGCTGCAACACTCCAAAAAGCCTAACAGGATTTACCAAGAAGATTTCAAGGGTAAGATAGCTCTGCTGTTTCAGACACATTTTGTTCTCTCAGCACTGTTCAGTTCCCCAGGCCAAGAAATTATTTACAAGTTCTTAATTTCTCCTGTGACAGTCCTTGTAGACATTTTTAAAAGATGTCAAGCACACAACTGCTGCACTGAAGATAAAATATATGAAATGTAATAGCAATCTTTTCTTTTAAAATCAGCATTGGTTTTACTTTTGTGATTCACTAACAGGAGCTTTTCTAAGAACATTGTCTTTACAGCAGAGGCCAAATGGCAGAAATTACCTCTGAAGAGACAAGGCTCTGTTCACTTCCATGACTTTGGTATATGTCTGGACAGGAACAGTAGAAAGCTGTAGCAGATTGGCCCATACATGATTCAAACATGGAACCTTGGTATCGTTGCTGCTGCTAACCTCTGAACTGTTATCTGAGGTGAGAAGAGCAGCAGCTATATTACCTCTGATAACACTCTAATGCAGTGAGGGAAAGCACACACACACACACACAAAAAAATGAAAAATATATGCACAAAACCTGTGAACTCGCTGGCTAGATTTCCACAACTGAATAAGTTCTGCATTAGATGAGTACCGTTGACCGTAAGAGAGGGAGCTCTGGTCTGTGATTTTGGAGGTTTCTTCCAAGGCAAAGTTTAGAGAGATTACATTCCATTTAGTACTTCTTGACTTCTGGAGCACAATACTTGTTTTTTATTTACAGTATACCCTTTTCTCACTGTCCTTGATCTAAGAGTGTCTTTCAAAACAGTCTTGACATTGTAGGTTTGCACCATAGAATATGCTCGGGGACCAGGCATCTGAAAATCCATATTCCTTTGTATAATTGAGGTGCACCATATTCTTCATGATTAGCAAGGTTTTCCCTCTCCAACAGAAATACATCTTCCCTGAAACAGATGTGGTATGGGCAGCAAATCTGTCACCATGGTGTGGAACTTGACCTCTGTTCAAGTGTTCAGGGGCTGATTCAACCTACTGCAGCAATTGTGGAAGGGGCTTTAATGCTCTCCCTCACCTCCACCTCAACCTTTGAATTTTTATCTTTCCCAGAGCACATGTGTTCTGCTGGGAACATGACAAGTTGATGACAGCATGAGAGGTGGCATGTGGATGGAAAGGAAAGGCTAGAATTTCTTGAAAATAAAACTAAATGCAGCTAGGGTCCAAGACTTTTGGAATTTTGCTGCTATCCCTCTGCCTTTCAGCAAGACAGGATGTCCAGTCACCCTAGGACACAGGAGAGAACAAAAATGATCTTTCTCTGCTCTCAACACTGTTTACTTCCTCTCTTGCTTCATCATATCACTCCATATCCTGTCCTTACCTCACTGCACACCCTTCCTCCCAGCTCAAACCATCCCAGCTTTATCTCATGTTCTGTGTGTTCACTTCTAGAAAGTGACAGTGAGGCTGAAGAGTGAGGTCTGTGTGAAGTTTCTGTTGTCTGGCCCAACAGAAATTTATCATTTACATTTTAAATTAGTATATATGTTCAGCTTGGTGAAAGGGAACTTAGAATTGAACAAATACCAGATTGTTTTGTCTAGGTTGATTTGTTATGTTTAAAGGGATTTTTTTTTTGCCAAAGTCTTTCATCAAACCTTTGTCACTGAAGATTTGCAGGTGTCATTTGCTGCTTGCCACCATAGAACAGATGAGCAGGTACTTATGTTGTATCTAGTGGATCTTTCCTGGGGGCCTTCTGTCTAGAAAAATGTATTAAATCTCCTCCACTAAAGGAGAAGAGTTATTCAAACTATCCCAAGAGGGAAAGTTTCAAATCTTTACCTGGAAAGCGTGTTAAACTTGTGAATCAAGTAATTGGAAATTGAGCTCCACAAGGTGATTGTGACTTTGGTCTCTGAATCCTGGTCCTTAGTGTATTGAACTGCAAAATTTTGTCTATGTAAATATGACAAAGGGAGGAGTTTTTTTTCCATTTTCTATGCAGAACAAAATCTAGTATTTCTCAAATAGGCTATATTATGTGGGATTTTTATTAACGCATAATCTGTGAGTCAAGTTTATCAAAGATACAGACAACAGCTTTGGGTCTCATCAGCATTACAAAGATAAATTATTGCTGCAAAAATATAGATAGATTATGGGAGGGTAATCTGAAAGAAAGATTCTGTTTTCTGAAGAAAACATGTTTTTTGGAATATTGCTAGTATTTTTCCAAAATGAAGGGACCTTTAAGGAGAGAAGTATAAAAATTGATGTGTCTCTGAGAGAATAATACTTAATTCAAACTCAATCAATTGCATACACATATTTTATTTTTATTTCTTTATTTACCATGTAAGAGTTAGACTTTAATATGTCAAATTATTTAAATTTATAATTCATACATTAGATCTGAACAATTCAGCAAAAAATTTGGTATTTGCATTGTTTTTGTAGTGAAGTATTTTTCTTGATTTTGCTAAATAATTTGCAGTTGGGTAGATAATAGATTTGTCTTTTAGCATTTCATAATCTTCTCAGTATCTCAGTAATCAATTCCAGTATTAAGAGAAATAATTCCCAAATAAATGATATTTGTAAAAAATTCATCTAGGTTAATGTAGCAGAGAGTTAATGATTTGTCTTTAGAGATTTTTACAGCATATGGCAGTCTTGGCTGCTGCCAAAGCTTAGATGAGGTTACCAACTGGCAGACGGGGTAGACACATGTATGCATAAGGTGTTTTGCTCAGGTTGATGGGATTACCATCCAGTCTGATGTCTTCGAGAGCCCTACGCACATAAGTAAAATCTCTCATTTTGCAGAACGTATCTTCATGCATCTCTTGAATGTTGTTGTTCTAAAAGAAAACAAGCAAACAAAAAAGAAGCTATCAGAATAGTTACCTGAAAGTAATTTTTTACTCTGGAACACCATTTGTGGATGTATTTTCAGTGTCTGGAGAGATCTTGCTTGAGCTCAAGGGCCCAGACTGTGATAGCAAGTCATCAAGAGAGAAATCTTCCAAGCAGGGGAAAATTTCTTGGCCAATGCAAAGCTTCAAAACTAAGTAACTCAAACCGTGTAGCAGAGACAGTCTTTGAAGGAGGAGCCTGGTAGAAGCATAGAGCATTTTTATTTCCAGATGATAGCGAAGAGCCTTATTAAGACAAATTTGATCCATGATAGGCCAGTCCAAAAATCGTAGAAATGTAATTATCATCCTGATATCCTAATGTGCTTCAACCTGCAAAGGTACAACTCTGTAATTTGATCTGTGACAATTTCTTTTCCCCAGGCCCTCTCACATTAGTTTAACTCCCATCTGTATATATGCAGGGAAGATTGAATGCTTTTGGTTTTATTCCTTTGATTTAAATTGCTCTTATATGCCTTACATTCACTGAGCTTCCGTTCTTGAGGCGAACCATTCTCAACAATGAATTGCTGGAATACAGCATTGTCAGGAAACTGGGACTAAAAAGCTCATCACCTAAAATGAGGGCTGTCTGAAAATTCTTCCCTTCTCCATTCCTTTGCTAGTCAAAAATTGGTGTAGACAAAGTCCAGCTCACTAACATTTTTCTGTAGCACATACCACTGAATATTTAATTTACAGGCACAAACAGGTGAAAAACAAGTCAGCTAGCATGCAGAGAGTTTCAATAAATTTATTTATTGAAAGATCAAGGTTAAATAATGTGAGGTACATTACATTGCTTGCTGAAAGGTTGTTTCTGTATGATGTAATAAGTAAAAACATCTGATAAACAAAACTGTAAATTGGTAGAAGAGGAGATAAAGGGAAAGAAGCAGAGCTGGAAAATTAATCTTTTCAGAAGGAAAAATTCAGAAAGAAGCTATTAGATCATAGTAATTCTAGAATTTGATTTTTGAAAAATATTGTATTACAGATTCTGAAAATTGATGCTTAGTGAGCTAAATTTTACTTCTCTAAAAGACTGCAATCACTAGTTAATTTTATGTTTCCCATAGCTTGTTTAGTCAATTAAGAACACTTTTGGATAAACAGAAGAAACACTACAAGACAAATGCTTGTTGTACATACTATCTGAGCATGATATAAGGACCCGTTTCTTTTGTAGCCTACCTGAAGATGAAGAGCTTGGAGGCTTTCAGGGAGCGGCAATGGAATGTGATCCAGGTTATTGTCAGTGATATAAAGATGCTGCAGTTCATCCAGATTCTAGAGGAAAGTGGAAGAAAACAGGGGGAAATGACAGATATATTTGAAAATCTCTGGCAAGTAAGTTTGAAATCTATCACTGCAATGAGCACCACTGCATAGCAGAACATTTTGTTTCAGCATGATGTCATGAAAAGAAAGAAATTGAAAGACAGTAATGAATTCTGATTTGCATAGGCTGAGAACGTTGCTGTTAAGGGTTAGGTGTTCAGATTAAAATTGAGGGGAAAAATGTTTTTCAAATATCTACAGAATTATTAAAGATGTAATTTTAATGATGATGTTGTTTCCTTTCTTTTGTGACAAGGCTACTCAATTTTGCAGAAGTGTATTGTGTTGAAGCTGATTTTAACTGTATAGGAAATGCCTGAGTTAAATACATTTCTCATTCCATTTCAAAAGGTAAATAATTTTCTCCCTTGACTTGTTGGAGGAATGAGTGCTGAGAAATCTGGCAGACACCATAGCTAGGCTGCTCACAGTGGTCTTTGAAAGGTCACAGGGATCAGGAGAAGTGACTGAGGACTGGAGGTAAGCCAGTGTCACCCCTATCTGCAAAAACGGTAAGGAGGATCTAGGGAACTACCATCCCATCAGCTTCACCTCCATCCCAGGAAAGGTGATGGAGCGCCTCATTCCATCTTGAGGCCATCTTGATCCCCAGGGATGACAAGAAGGTGATCAGGAGTAGCCAGCATGGATTCACAAAAGGTAAATCCTGCTTGACCAACCTGATTGCCTTCTGAAATGAAACAACCACCAGAATGGATGAGCGAAAGGAAAACACTGAATATTTTCTACCCTGACTTCAGCAAGCCTTTCAAAGCTTTCTCTCATAGTGTACTCTTAGCAAATGCAGGAAGTGTGGACTGGAAGAGTGGAGAGTGAGGTGGATTGGGACCTGACTGAACAGCAGACCCCAGAAGGACATAATCAGTAGCACAGTCTAGTGTGAGGTCTGCCACTAATGCTGTCCCTCAAGGTTCAGTGCTGACCCCAGTATTGTTTAACATGTTTATCAGTGACTTGGGTAGAGGGAGAGATGCCTCCTCAGCAAGTTCACTGATGACACAAAGCTGGGAGGAGTGGCTCCAGAGGGATGTGCAGTCCTCCAGAAGGACCCCAACAGGCTGGAGAGATGGGCTGAGAAGAACCATCTGAAATTCAAAGGAAAATGCAGGGTCCTGCACCCGGTAAATAATAACCAGCAGTACAGACTGAGGCCCAGTCTGCCGGAAAGCAGCTCTGCAGAAAAGAACCTGGGTGTCCTGGTGGACAACAAGCTGTCCATGAACCATCAGTGCCCTTGTGGCCAAGAAGGCCAATGGCATCCTGGGGTGCATTAGTAAAAGCATTCCCAGCAGGTCAAGGGAGATCATCCTGCCCCTCTACTCAGCCCTGCTGAAGCACATCTGGAGTGCTATGTCCAGTTCTGTGCTCCTCAGGACAAGAGAGAGACATGGAGCTCCTTGAGCTCCATTTGAGGCCTACGAATATGATTAGGGGACTGGAGCATCTCTCTTATGAGAATAGGCTGCATCTAGCCACATCCTCTGGAGAGAGGAAGAAAAGATTTTCCCATCACACCCAAACTTACTTTAAATGCCTCATTTGGTATCCCTCTGCGACCAAGCCTGTTCTTACTAACATCAATGAATGTTAAGGTAGATGGTAACTCAGGGAGTTGCCTTATCCTATTGTCACGGAGCACCAACTCCTGAAGTTGGGGCAATCTTCGGAAGGCGTCCTTGTGGATATCTGATATGAAGTTTGCAGTCAAATCAATCCTCTTTAAATGGTCTGGCAGAGAAATAAGACACAACAGACTTATAAGAATGCATTTCCTGAAATTAAAAAAAACCAAACCTGCCTGTGTCATTCTTTATACATCTTTCAGTGAAAGACTTCAAAGTTGAGTTTCCAGATTTCTGTGTGTTTTGGGAATCTTATAAATTATAAATTATTATCTTTTGGAAAAATGACACTTAAGGGGAAATAAACATATTTTCTACTATCTTGTTCCACATTTCTTTATTTCAACACTTTCTTATATGTAAGAAATTTGATATATGGATAAAATACACTCAAGCACTTTTTCTAATTAAAAAGAACCCCAAAATTAAATTGAATATTTGGGGGGGTTTATTACTTGGCTAAAGATAATTACAAGTAACAGCAGAAAGATCAATGATCATTGTTATTTATAATAATTCAAAAGTTTGAAAGAGAATCTGCATCTAATGTATGGACCTTTATGCTCCAAAGTAGCAAAATGCATGTGCATTTATGTGTAAAATTTACAAGAATCAAACATTATATAAAATATATCACTACATTTTTCGTTGATATGAGTCAGAAATAATCAAAATTAAAGCTGATTTCAATAGTACAGCTATCCATACTTAGGTTAGCAAAGTCATTTCTGCTGATCTTCTTGATTCTGTTATAGCGTGAATAGAAATACGTGGTTTTCTTAGGCAATGGTGGAACAGCATCAAGCTCACGATCATCACAGTAGACTGTGGTCCCTAGGCATGTACACAAAAGGCAAGTGGGAAGACCTATCAAGGAATTTAAAAGAAAACACTTTGTTAGAAAGGATATTTATAAAAATCATACATAAATTACTACAATGAAATGCTCACGTAATCACTTAACAATCAGACTTTGTCTATGGTAAAGTTCACTTCCCATTCTGCTTTGATCACCAAATCATATAATTGCAAGAGTAAAGTGATTAAATTGTTTTTAAAATGAATTTATTTTCCTCCCTGTGCCTAGAAGAACAATTAACTTGTTCTAATAAATTGTTTCTCAGACTATAATAGAATATTTGGTGACAGCAACCAGCCAGAAGTTGATTTCCCCTTAAGCTAGCAGGTGTATACTTCCATCTAGATGGAGGAATAATAGCTGATGAATGATATTTTCTACTTAATCTGTCTCTCTGTCACTCTCTTTCTTTCCTCCTCCTCCCGTTCTATATTTCTTTCTACCTCTCTCTTCCACATTTACAAATAAATAAAATTCATTCTATTGACTTCGGCATATGATCTCATTTGCACCTTAATTCAGGCAGAGGCATCCCTCTAACAATTTTAATAACTGGATTCCAATACTTGTGATACTGAGTTTTTAGTACATCTTTTCCTTGATTATGAATATAAATCAACATATCTGTTTATCAGTTTTTAATCCCATAGAAATACTTTTCTGTTTCATGTTTTCCTCCTCCTTGTAGCAGACGAGGTGGTTTGCTCTTGTTATTTATAGAATAGTAGGATAATTCAGGAATATGAAAATGTTTTTCTTGCAGATTAGTTTTTTCTCCAGGTCAGATGTGGCTACATGAGAGATGTGCCTTCTTAATCTGCCCCAGTTACCTGTAGGTTATTGAGGTGCCTTTTGAGGCAAGATTAAAGAAACAGTAACCAGAGTCCTCTTTTATTTTTATGTGATAATCTCTACTTGGACATCCAGGAATACAATTTCCTGAGAGATAAGGATCTTTTCATGCTTTCCCTAACTTTCTCCACAGGGCAGATTAAATTGGCTGCAGAGAGGAAGTCTGACACAGGGAAAAAAATAATCACACCTTGAACTATTCCAGCAGATCTCGGCCTAAATGAACATTGAGTTAAGGATGGCTGACGTTTTTCCATAATATTGCAACATAGTACCATAATATGGGGAAAGGGTTTCACCCCGTCCTATTTTTGATCTTGGAGGAGTGGTATTTTTCACTTATGTCAGGTGGATACTGAAAAAACCAGAGGTAGGGGAAGGATTCAAAAAGATATCACCAGGAAAAATGAGCTTGGCTTAATGTTACTGAGCCTTGTAGTCTTTAATTCAGTACCAGGCCAATAGTAGCAACATCTGACAGGAGAATATGCTGCTAAAAAAAGGAAGACAAAAGAGTAATCTGACTTGATATATTACTGTCTTGAGCATTTCTTTAGTTGATGCACTACTTGATTTGTATCCAGTACTCAAAAATGTTGACAGATACGGATTTCATCATATATAATATCTACAGGACGTAACATAACATCTTGTAATATTCAAAACTGAAAAAAAAAGTATGGGTCTTTTTTTTTTCATTTTTTCTGGAATCTTCTGGGAAGTTATCATTCCATTTTTATTTGTTTTGACAGTGTATATTTTTACCTGATCAAGCTCACTTGTAGTATGTGCCAAAACAAGACTATGAATTATTAACTTCACTGGATGCACAATTTTGGAATCGGGAACTCTGAAATTTATATTTGGGGTTTTTTTTTTTTTTTTCATTTCATTTTTCTTCTATGGCACTCAGCTGTAGTGTTGGGCATAGTATAAAGTAGGATTTTCCTGTTACTGCATATTGATCACCATACAACACAAAGATCCATCACAGAAATGGATAACTCTAGTGGACTGTACCTACTATAATTTAGAGGAGCTTCTGACAAATGCTAAACATTAGCAGTGCAAAATTTGTGTGGGAGAGGGACAGATTATGTTTTGCAATTTTAATTCCCCTGCGAGATTTATAAAGTTCTTATTTCACTATAGATAGACAGAAGAACTGAAAATCATCTCCACTAAAAAGTTCTAAGTAGCTCCCTTTCCTTAAGTTTTTCAGTTTATAGTTTTCATGGTCAAAAATTCTTCAACATTTTAATTATACTTTGTATGAATACATTTATAAAAAACATGCAGCAAATCATTATAAGTAAAGACAGTTGATAATGATATTGAAATCTAAGACAGAAAAAACAAGTACTGGTAGCATTGCCAACCATCAGAAAATGTTCAAGTTGTAAATCTTCACTTTCACAACTGAAGACAGTTGTTTTCATAGTGAAATAGTGTGGAAACTTTCTGACTAGGCACCCATCTGACTTTGGAGGATTCAAGATAGGCATGTTGTATCTTTCTTCAGTAAGAGACATACAGAAATTATGTACTTCATTTTCAGTAAAAAAAAAAATAATATGGCCTTGCTCAAAATCAAAGCTACACACAAAAAAATTCTCTTTCCTACTAACCATCTTGAGTCTGGGGTCCAAGAACCCCTGACCCCTGTGCTGAAGACCCGTCAATTAATTTTGGTGTTGATGCTTCATCCTCAGTTTCTTCTGTCAATGGTGCAGAAGAATAACTCTCTTGAATTATAGAAAGTAGTTTTGTCCCAGTATCTGTCTAGGGAAAATTAAAAGGAATTGTTACTGTATACTTCCCTTGGAAGCTGTTTCTCTTCCAGTTATTCATATTCTCCCACTAGAGGTCACATATTTTCTGAGGTTTAGTGCTTGAGCCGCGTTTTATCCAGGAGCTATAATGAATTCTGATGATATATAAACAATTCATGAAAACCCAACATACTTGTTCACTTTTTATCTCAGTGTTTTTAATGTTTTTTATGTATGCACACATGCATATACTTCATTACCGAGAATATATACTAGAAAAATTATTTTTGCATATTTATTTAAAGATAAATTAGATTTGCGATAAAAATTGATAAACTGTGTGTAAAAAATGAAAATTTGCTGTGAAATATCAAAAAGGTGAAAGTCATTTACCATAAAATTGTAAATTATAGCATCATAAATCCAAATCTAATATAGCTGTGCAGGCTCTGCTTAGAACACTAACATGATTTAAAAATATTACTAAATAATTCTGAACATGATTAAAAAATATTACTTGAATGCTCTAATATGTTAAGAACTCTGATTACCTTCATTCATTAGTAGCTGTATTATGTAGTATGAAAAAATTTATATAGATAAACATTTTGGATAAAACCTTGGTTTTAAAATACTTATAAAATTTGGAAGATCCTTGCGTGGAACTAGAAAACTTATTTTTTCTGTCCTTCCCTCAACATAATTAATCAAAGCAGTAAATTTTGTCAGGTTAACTTTAATTCTAAAAATACATTCTGTTGATTTTCCTATATGACAATTCAGGATAAAACTTAACATGTAGCAATTTTCTTGTATCACATCACTGCTCATAAAAAGAGCATTGCAGACTTGCCAGGCTTGTTGCAGAGGGTTCTATGTTAGCAAAGAGGCAGAGTTGTTTTCTGTAATCACCCAGACATAGTTGTGTGATCTTTGTAAGTTACTTTCCCATTGTATCTTCATTTCCCCATGTGTAATAATATTGTTCAACTGAGCCAGAGCCCCTTCTGAAAGTTCACTCTTTATTCTTTAATTCCAAAACAATTAATTAGTGCCATTATAGGGTTTTGCACATCTGAGATGCTGTTAAAAATATAGGTAATGCATTTAACCCTGTGGGTGCTGCACCCCTGTGCTGCAGTTAGCACTCCTTATCTTTTTCTAAGGCACAGCCAAATATAGGAATTTTGTCACAGTGTCATTATTCTAAGTGCAAAGGCACCAAAGCCCAAAATTCTGCTTCAGTTTTCATCCACTGCAGCTTTCTAGCACAACACCGCCACAAGACTATTGAATTCCAAGTCTTTTGCCTGACCAAGCATGTCCTTTTTTGAGGCCATCCCACAGCTACTGCTTTCTTTGCTGTCTCCATGAAGAACCAGTTGTTGAAATCAATCACAGTAGTGCTCATAAATTCTAATTGTAGAAGACAGGTGAAAAGTAATTGCATCCAGACTGGCCAAATAGTTAGAATTTTTAAAATTTGATTTTGCATGTAGACTATAGAAGTTAACTAAAACACCTGACAGCTAGATTCCAAGCACAGGCAAAGCTTTGCCGCATTTGATCCCTATTTGAATCTCTTTGTATGTTTATATATATTTCATATGTAACCAGCAGCTCAAGGGATGTGATTCTGCCATTCTACTCTGTTCTTGTGAGACCCCAGCTGCAGTACTGCATCTGGCTCTGGATGGGCCTGTGGGAGCAAGTCCAGAGGAGGCAAAAAAGATGAAGACAGGCTGAGAGAGTTGGGGTTATTCAGCCCAGAGAAATGAAGGCTCTGGGAAGACCTTATAGTAGCTTTTCAGTACCTAAAGGGGACCTACAAGAAAGCTGGAGAGAGACTTTTTAGAAGGACATGTAGTGATAGGACAAGGGGGAATGGCTTGAAGCTGAAGCTTTTATGTATTAATACATTCTTTACTATGAGGGTGCTGAGGCATTGGAAATGGTTGCCCAGAGAAGTTACGGATTCCCTTGCTCAAGACAAGGTTGGATGGGGCTTTGAGCAACCTGGACTAACTATCCCTTGTCCATGGCAGGGGTGTTGGAAGTAGAAGATCGTGGTCACTTCTACCCCAATTAATTCTATGATTCTCTGAGTTGTGAAAATTTTGGTAAAAAACACTTTACATCTCATAATAGACTATCTTGCAGCATAGCTATATATCATTGCAAGCAGTATTAAGCATTATGATCCTGGATTGCCTTAGAACATCTAAATAACTACTTAAAATCTAATTTTTGTACATAAATAATTTGGTTTATAATGTCAATAGGTTCAAATATTTTATATCAATGAGTTTCACTGAAGACGGAGAACATGAAAGCGGTAAAAAGTCAGTAAGCACTCTGGCTCAGATTTAAGACACACAGGCTCAGATTTTGACTTAAGAACATTTTAGGTTTTCTGTATATTCTTTAGTTGTATTCTATTAAGCCACAGATACTATTGCTAATTAGAGTTTATGAATAAAAATTCCCCAATACAGTTACCAAGGTCATAACCTCACAAAATGCAAGGTAATCAAATGAGCAAGATGACCTTCAGCTGAACTGAGTAGCTTGAGTTGATGTAAGTAAGAGTAAGGATGTACCTTGTCATTTTGTGCAGACAAATACACAATGTTACCATCTGCAGCACTGACAGTAGACAGCTTAACCAGGAATGGACTTGGGGACAAATCAAAAGAAGGCTTTGGGAACAAAGGAAATGGGACAGCTGTTCTCCGAATGGAGGAAGCCTAGAGGGAGAGATACATTCCAGACTTTTATTGACCCAGGTTAGTACTGCACTAAAGTTCTTGCACATGCTGTCTACTTCTTCACCAGATTTGTGGAAATCAGATAAGAATCCCTCTTCTGACTTTGGAATTCTGAACTTTGGAATTAAATCTGGAGATTTTAAGATCTGTTAATGTCTTTATATGCAACTTTTGTTCTACTGAAACTAATATTCTTGAGAAGAGTATTTTCAAGATAGACTTTGTAAATAGGCTTCAGACTAAAGATAATTTTCCTTTCACTTGTTATGGGATTTGGGTCATCTACACTGACTGCTACCTCTCTGCATATTTGGGGCATTCTTTATGGAACTTACTATCTTGGGATTTGTGATTTACTTTATGCTTTCTGAGGGTTCTTAGTTGATTAAGCACTGTAGCTGTTGGGTAGGAAAGTGGAGGTGTTAACCTCTAGTACTTCCATTTCTACACTGTTATCTCTTTCTTACTGTAGGATGTTGCCTAGATTTGAAGATGCACAGTTGAAAGTCTCCCAGCAGTTTCCCTGCAAATGCACTAAGTCTGGGGTTTAGGGAAACTGTTCCAAGTAGTTAGCATTATCTATTCAGTCTCTTGCAGTTGTGAGTGTCATAAGAAAATAAAAATGATTGATGTTAACTTAATGATGTTGCAATTTTTATACTTGTAATAGAGTAGGAGTTCACTGATATATGTGCTTTACATACCAGACCCAGAGCATGAGCAGCATTTTCTTGCTGTACATAACTTGAACTTGAACCAGTGACCTAAAGGTAAAAGTCTGTTTCCCATTATTGGTCATCTGATCCATGCAGCTTTGTATCTTTTACAAGTTTGATAAATCATGCGAGATTGTAACAAGACAAAGATGTTTCTTGGACTATATGCTGTACAGAATAATCCCTCATCTTCCAGATGTTTGTTTATTTTTGGCAACTGGACTTTACTGAAAAAAAAAATTGAAACATAAATGATTGTATATCACTTAGTGGCATTATTTTCCACAGGGTTTTTTGGAGGGAGATGGGAGCCTGGAATTAGGCAGAGAGTGGACTTGTATTTCATCTGGTACTTTAAGAAATATTGTTTGTGAAAAATCACAAAGCAGGAAGAACACTGTAGAGAAATACAATAAAGTATGTTTCTCTTTGCCAATGGCTACAAGTCTTCAAATAATAATCTGCCTTCCAAGACAGTTTTAATGCACAGCATAAAAAAAAACTGAAGGGGTGTCATGTCACCTAGCTTTAGACATCTATGTGGTTGATAGTTTTCTTACTCTGTCTTTGGAATCAATCAAGAGATTTCGAGAATACCAGTGCAGATTAGTCCCAGAGCATGCCAAAGGACAGGATATCTTCCCTAAGATTGCACGGCGTACCTACTTTTTTCCCCATCCTATATTTATCTAATGTGACTCCATTTTCTAATGAAAGTTCTTAGTGTGGCTGGCCAATTCAGAGGCACTTTCAGACCAGGAAGTTACAAAAGTCAAGAATGCAGAAATCAGAACACACCAGTAAGTGATAAAATTCAACTGGTAAAATCCAACTTGCAACTTGCCATCCATAGGCTGGGCATTTAGTTTATATTAGCATCGCTTCACAGCCAGTACAGAATAAGACAAAACTTTTGAAAAGCAGCTCCAGACACTGGCTACAGAAATTCCATTTAGGGTGGGCTCTTTAGGTATCTGTATCTCACCACTGACAGTAAAAGAGACGAGACAAACAAAAGACTAGGAAAGGCTCAGGAGTTTATTTTATGTGTTTTTTTAATGTGTCTATTTTATGTCTACATCTTTTAGGATCAAAGCTGATGTTTTACATGTCATAAGTTTAAATCCAAAGGAGAATCTGAAGTGTGTTCTGTTTCACTATTTCTTTTACTGCAAAAAATACATTTAATACACAAATAAAAATTCAAAACTTAAAAAGAGGCATTTTAACCTTGAAGTTGTTCCACACACTTTTGACCCATCAAAAGGAACTGGTTTCTCCTGTAGCTGTTCTGAAACTACCAAAGGCTTACAAGAAAATGTTTAATTATGGTAGAAGCTATTCATGGAATCACAGAATGGTTTGGGTTGGATGGGACCATAAAAATTATCTATTTCCATTCCCCTTGCCACAGGCAGGGAGGTTTGTTTTCCTTTCCAAAAGTGGTGTAAACTTGTTCTTGAATTTTGCATTTAAAGACTTCTTTTCTCCTATTGTTCTGTCTTAAAAAGAAATAGAATTGTTAGTCACTGCAGACAAGTGAATAAGAAGACCTATAGTCAAAACCTTTCTGAAAAACTAGAAAAATTCCTATTCTGGGATAAAGTTTCAAATGATAAGTTCAACTCTCTGATCAACTATGTGGCTATCTGACTTGTACATTACTTGTAGCAATTAATAGGGGTTTTAAAAAAATGTATATGATGTTCTGAAAAGTCTTTGTATATCCACTTTGAAGTCTCTTATTTAATTGGATACCTACCACAAAGAGAGGAACAGCAGTGTAAGCCTCTCTCAACTCTGTAGAATGGCAAGAGTGAGTTCTTGTTCAAGGATGACTCCTCTTTGTGTGTGTTATGCCAGCAGGAGAGATGGTTTGTGTGTATGCACATAGACATGAGCAAATGTTTGTGTGGAACTCAAGTCCTGAGCTTTGTGCAGGCACCAAAATGCCCTATTATAGTTTGATTCAAATTCAACAAGCTATCAACTAATGCTAATCAAAATGCATCAAATATTAGACTGTCACTGTGTTTCTTTCTGAATATTTTGTGGATCATATTTTACAGCTCACCTCTCTTGTGTAAACAGACCCAGACCAACCTGTATTTGACTCCCTCGCTTTTCTGCTTATTCAGTACGAGGCAAACCATTCTTAATTAAGTGCTCCTTTGCTTTTCAGCCTCACTGAAAGCCTGTCTTATCAATGAAAATATTTTTCTGATGCTCTTATATTTTTTCTTTTTTTTCTAACTTAGTTTTTCCTATCCAAAGAAAAATTGGCTGATTATATTTAACAGACACTGTGATAAAATTGCAGTGCCATTTTATAAGGCATTAGTACCTGATGTACAGAAGAATGTCTTTCCACAATTTATTTTTCTCACACATTTTCCAAAAAAAATTTTAGTTTCAAAGAGGGAAAAAGTGAGAAGCTCACACAAGAATTCGTTTGAGAGTCTGGTTTGATTCTATTCATTTTAAAGAAGGAAATCTCTCTTTTCAGAGCAGCTGGGACATGCAGTCTTGTCTGTGGCCTCTGGACCCTATCATGCTAGAAATATTAATTCAAAATACTAATGAAATGTAAAGAAAAGGGGAGATTTGTCAGCTCATGTTTATACTGTTGTTACTGTCTGTTTCAGAAGATAAATCCAACACAAAGCTTGTACACTTATGATGACATTTCTTTGCCGTATCTTTCTCCTTGAGGACCTTGGATAGTAGGCTTTTCTTTTACACTGCCTTTTTTAGCCATTATCTGTGAAAGAGTTGATTCTGCTATCTTAATGTCTCTATGCACTTTTTATTTCTGAGTGATATATTACTTACAGTTTTTCCATTTCGATGCAAAGCATTAGCTAGGTCTTCTGTATATCACTAACCTGGGATCTTGGAAACCATTCTTGGAAACCATTTTATAATCTGTAATGTCACCTAACATGTGACAATGCATAGCTTTGATTGAGGATTCAATACAATTCTCACAAGTAATTCACAGCTACAATTACTTTTCCCATGCAAATATTTGCATTAAAAAAAGTATTCCATGTGAACATTAGGTAACCTTTCCCAACCTTAAGATTATCCCAGAGTCTATAACAAAAATAGACTTCAAGTGAAAAATATCAAGAGCCATTATCTAGAAATGTTTTCAGAAAAATGTTTTCAAGCCAATGAAGTGTGTGTGTGTACATACACACATACACTCTACACAAGAAACAATACTTCCAGAGTATGAGAATTAGCAAAGCAGTCATGAACTTGAACTCAGTCACTCTTAGTTAACTGTATTAAGATGAAATTCTCATACTAAGCCTGAAACAGATGTCTAGAGTTCATCAGAATTTATTTGAGGAAGATAGGTGTACCGGGTCAGGCTGGGATGGAATTAACTTTCCCCATGGCATTCCTCAGAGCTGTGCTTTGTGTTTTCAGCTGAAAAGGTGTTGATAGTGCACCAGTGCTCAGTGACTGCTGAGCAGTGCTGGCACAGCACCAAGGCTTTTTCTCCAACATTCCCCTCTCACCAGTCGGGCAGGGATGGTCAAGATCTCAGGAAGGGATACAACCAAGAAAGGTGACCCAAGCTGAGCAAAGGGATATTCGATATGGCATCTGGTCAGCAATAAAAGCTGAGAGAAAGGAGGCAGTGAGGGTAGGGGGTGGGCTTTATTATTAAGGTGTTTGTCATCAGGAGCACCTGCTACACGTACTCAAGTCCTACTTCCCTGGAAGTGTTTGGCCTTCACCTGCTGATGGGAAGTAGAAAATAAATGTTTTGTTTTCCTTTGCTTCTGCATGCAACCTTTGTTTTTCTTTATTAAACTGCCTATACATCAACTCACAAGTTTTTAACCTTAATTTCTTCCCCTGTCTCTCTGAGAAGGGGGAGTGAGAAAGCATGTTGAAGGTCACCTTGGCAGCCAGCTAAGGTCAACCTACCTCAACAGATATCCCAAAAGAATGATTCATATTTGTCTTGGAGCATGGTATTGAGATGCCAAGCCTAATTTTAACCAGATAGAATGAGTAGAAAGAGTTCCTTTCTAATTATGTTTAGGTCTTTCCTCACTTTGATGATAGGTGCACAGGTTAATTTCTACTTCAATTCACATTGAAATTGACAGGAGTAGCACACTAAATGCATCTGAAGTACTAGAACTGGTCAGTCTCCTGGACCTTTTGCAAATCAGTTGGATACAGAACCTTGGTAAAGTTTGCATTTTGGCAATGAGTCTAAAAATGGATTAAACAGAATTACTTCTATTTGCACGTAACTGAATTTTAAGATCTTAAATTGAAGATAGCAACACCAGAAAATGCTATTTGAGTTTTTTTCTCCACTGTTTCAGAAGCCTGAAGACATGATTCAGAGCTCTCTAAAGGGAAATTCAAGTCTTAAAGAGTTACTGCACACTGGCTAGATCTGTTGAAGGCCTGCTGTTTGTCTGGGTCTCTGTGGTATTGCTCATCATGTAAACTATGCATAATAAAAACTAACCTGTGACCTTGAATAAATATTGAATTTTACACATACACCCACTTGTCTTGTTCACATCCCTATGATAACAAGATTTTAAGCAGTAAAGTCATAACCACAATCAAGAAATCAAATGTAGTCTGCTTAAAATTTGAGTGGCATCAATAATATTCAGTGATTAAAATATAACTTGCAAGACTGACATGCTCTATCCAATAGTACACTGACATGTCTATAAAATTTACTTGATTTCTACAGCACTGACCACTCATATCTCCTGGGATACGGGGAACTATGAATGCTTAGGATTCTCTTGGGTGGTACATGGTATTAGGAATGTAAGCAAAAAAAAAAAGATTTTGGCTAAACATCAACGAAAAAAAAGGCTCTCACAGGGAGGTCTATCCATTGCAAAACAAAACTCTGTTCAACTGCTGTGATGGATGAACTTCACCTGATAAATTTTAAAAAGGCTGTCTGAAGAGCTCAGTAATGGAAGATAATCCTGCTCTAGAAAAGAAGCTTACCAGTTTACCCTGACTCTGCCTATTCCATGCCTTCTAAAAAAAAAAAAAAACCCGTGTTGGGATCTCTTGTATCTTTTCTTGTTGGGTGCAACATCAGTCACCCTGAATTTCCTTTCAGCTGGAAAAGAACAGCAAAGCCTCGCTTTATCCTTCACTCAGAAACTTGGAAAGGGCCACCCCATGTTTTGGTGTTACAGGACCTCACAGAGAGAGACAGCACAGGAGAATCCCACTTACCATTCAATACATTACTAAGAAATCTGTTGTTTGAATGAGAAAACTCAGTGATAAGGCACATTCAAAATAACTTCTCCCATTTCTGGGAAGAAGTAATTTCTGTAGGAATGATAAAGGCTCCATTTCTAAGAGCAAAGAGAGAAAGAAACTATGCTTTATTAATTAGTGTGAAATAGAGCACAATGACTAAAATTGGTCGTGATTTTATCAAGAAAGCAAGCTCAAACAGAAATCAAGTAGAGCACAAGGGTGGCACAAGGGAAACAGGCTAAAGGCAATGTAAGTTCCTTACAGCAAAGTTCTTCTCAACCCATCTTAGATTGAAAATTTATTTCCTACAAATTATAAGGTTCTGATCTTAGTGCTAACTTTAAGATTATTTTTATCTCTTCAGCTCTCCTGTTTTGGCATAGAGTTATTCTGAAATTGTCCTTTGATTTCAAAGCTGTCATCCAATTTCTGTCTCACATTGATGAAAGAGTAGCTCCTGTCCCTCCTGCTGTAATCACGAATCTTTCAAAGGATTGTATTTTCATGAATTATGCATTGTTATGTGAAAAAGTACTGAAATATTATATATAAAAATGAAAATAACATATTATTTAAATGCTATATTTTTCACTCAGCTTCTATCATGCACAATCCTGAATCGTGGAGTGCTTATATTACCTTCAGGGAAGTTGTGACAATGTCTAATCAGCAGGATGAGACTAAAAATTAATGTAGCCTTTTAGTAACTGTAAAGAAATAAAGGTTTGTAGAAGAGTAAGGAACCATTTAAGTCAACAAGTGGAGTCCCTATCTTCTACAGTCAACATGTCTTACCAGCTCATACTGTATCAGAATTTCAACGTTTTTCTTCAGTAATTTTTCTTACTTTCCTGTGTTTAAATTCAAGTGATTTCCCTTTCTTTTTTCTTCCTTCTGCCACCTTCCTAACAGCAATAGAAAACATTAGCATTTATAGCATGACATAATTGTACTGAACGTAAACCTAAGGAAACAGCATTTTACAACCTCATTTAATGGGAAATGCTGGAAATCCTGTCTCAACTGCTTCTATGCATCACCCAGACAGATAAATCACAATGATGATCTCCAACAGAATTTGTGGAATTGCATGGAGTCCTGAGGAAAGCAATGTACCTTTCACCTACTCTTTAAGATTGCCACAAATAAAACCCAAAACAATCAGAATATATTTTGGCTGTGTTTGTAGGTTAGGGAGAAAGTGAATGAACTGCAAAGGCAATAGAAACCACACAAGTAGATTCATTTTATAAGTAGTTTCATGGCAAAGAAAAACTGATCAGTAACTACTACATTTATGCACTTTGGAAAGACAGAATAAATTAAGTTCTAATTACCTCTACTTGGTCAGACTGCTTGTTTTCATCATAGGCAAATGGATGAGGCAGCTCTCCAAGTGGTATGTCATAGAACTCAGAGTCATAAATTACGCTATCACTGATAGGGGCAGCTCCAACTGACTCAAAGATAAAAAATCCCAGAAAAACATTTACAAAGGTCTGCATTCTGTTTTCTTTTCTGAAATAGAAGAAAATGGACAGGATGTAGGTACTCTGGTCTTCACAAGGAATCTATGACAATTTAATGTCACAAGTACAGTACTTATATATAAAACCCACAATATTTCTGATGAATAATTCATATTTATTTATGGTGACTCAGTGGTTTAATCTGGTTTTCTTTATGAAGAGTCCCTGGAACTGAGAATTCTGCAGGCTGCTTTAGCCATACTCATAGTCATATAATTTAGAAAAGACCTATGGAATTTTATTGTTGTAAAAATAAACTGACTTCAATAAGAAAGAGTCTGAATTATATTTTTCCTCTTTCATCTAACTTCATGTATTTTCATTCCACTTAGATATGAACTTTTGAGAAACTAGAGAAAAGGTAAATTATTATATTATTTGTCTCTATCACAATAAATAATCTTTTGGAATGTATAACAATGTAATATTATATCTCTCCTCCATCATAAAAAACACTAAATGGAATCAAACAAACAAACAAACAAATTAAAAACAACCAAACAACACCAACCTATTAGAAAACATTAGAAATTTAGTTATCTCTGGATAAGCATAATCAAAACACTTTTCACCTGTCAGTTGTTTTGTCAGAACATAATTTTAATTTGTGTGACACATTTGGACCATACTTTGGAAAGGTCTTGGGAGCAAAATAAAAAATATTATGTGTCCTCCATCACCCTGTGGACAGTAGTGCCAGTACGCTGAATTCCTTCATTATTCAATCAGCACCATTTGTAAAGTGGTGAGAAATTGTGGTGTAGTGTATTCACCTGTTCTCTTTGGAAAATAGAATCGTAAAATTGAATTATCACCCATTTAAAGTTCTGAAAAATTGGATTATCACCTATTTAAAAGTTCCAGAATTCTGTAAAATGTTAGAAAATACATGCTAGACTTGAGCACTAGTGTTTATGCATTCCCTTTTCCATGTAAGTGATGCATTCACTATTATCAAATATCTGACACAAGGCTCTATTCAACGTTCTTTCCTTACACCTTTATTTATCTACAACTCACATTAATTTCACCAAAAGCACAGCGATAATGAGCAATGCATAAGTCTAATAAACTCTGCTCCTTATGTGATGCTGTGATACACACTCTTAAATATTTAATTTCAAAATTGTAGCTACTTATAATAAAGTATAAGAAATACGTGAGGCTTTTTTCTAATGTATGTACTGAGCAACAAGCTGAATTTTAGCTTCATGAAAAGAGGTCTTTATAAAGCTGGTTTAGGCATGAGGATATGAAATTCCTCTGGGGATGTCAGTAACACAAGGCATTCATTTTTCTCTCATTTTCTTGATTCAGAAAGACTTCAGCTGCTGCTGGAAGAAGCTAGAGTCACTGGGTCTTCTCTTTGAGAAAGCTTAGATGAATTTCACCTTTCAGTATTAGTTTCCAATATTAATAAAAGTATTCTGCTTTATTAAAAAATATAATAAGGTAAAATAAGATAAAAATGCAATCAATCTCTGAAATAAGCAAGTATGTTAGGATCAGCGGGATTTTTCTGTCTTTATGTTTTCTGCTGCCTATTTTTGACAGAATTGGTTTTGGTCTTACTTTTCATTTCTGTGTCATTTATCTCAGATGATTCAGCTATAAAGGGTGTTATCTATCAACCCAAAACACAGTACTGACATATATGGTGTAATTTTCCCTCTGAATAAACAATCCTTAAATAAAAAAATTGCTCACTATGCAAAATTGTTTTCATGTCACAACTCCTAAAAAGAAAAGATTTTTAAAGGGTATAAGGCTTGATAAGTATTAACTTTTGCATATATAGAGACAAAACCAGCAAATATCTTTGGAAAAAAAAAATGTTTACCTGTGGCTATAGTATCTGAACTAATTTGCAGGATTTGTATGTCTCTGTTTCCCTTTCATGTAATATATTGGAATGCACTGTAGAAATATTGGCATCTGCAGTAGCTGTAAGATCAAATATTTTGATGAAGATTATGTACACCTCTCACAGGAAGGAACTAAGACATATCCAGGGAAAAATAAATAGTCTCCAGAATCTGTAAACTTTGAATCAGTATTAAGCATGATAAAATAAAACAAATACTAGTATTTCCAGCGATAAAAATTCAACTAAGAGAGAAGTGCCAAAACTTACCTTTAGCTTCCACTGTCTCAAATGGGATGGAGTTTCTCAGAATGCAGAGCCAGTGCTATTAGACCCTGACCAATTGCAGTGGCATTCTGGGGCTGTGGGAGGTAGTACAGCTTCTACCCTCAGCTGAAGACCTCAGCCCAGGGAGTTTCTCAGACTTCAAACACCTTTATATATGATTTTGCTGAACTGAATTTTTGGAAGGTCAAACAAAGATTTGTTGTAAGGAAATGGCATTTATTTCACATGACAGTTTTTTGCCCCTTCCCATCAAATTTCCTACCAATATACCAATAACATTCTCAGCTCTATTCTGGAAACAACTTTTTTGTGTTACCTGATAACTACAAATACAAATTTGTTCGTGTCCAAAATCAAGGCTTAAGCAAATTGGGTTATATATTAATATTTTTCCTATATGTAACATCTCTATTTTGTGACTTATTATACATGATAATGTTTAATGAATTTCCATCTACTGCAGGTATTATCTGGTATGTATTCAGAGGTACTTCCCCCTCTTTACTTTTCTGTAAGTACTTATGAAGCAATGCTAATAAAATATACTATTTCTAGTGTTTTCATCCCGAGAGGAAATGCCACTTTCTTAATAGGTATGAACCTCTATCGTAGGCTGCAAATGATGGGCATACACTGTAGTATAATATGCTCTATTACACCAGAAAAAAAATTTATCATATTACCAGGTCAAGCTATCTCTTTTCCTAATTGATTGTGTTTTCTTTATTATCAGTGCCTACTTAATTCTGCACTTTTATATTATCAATATTTGTACAACATGCACCTACTCCTCTGAATATTTTCATCATTTTTCCAACTCTTCAATGAAATATACCTTCTAATACTGTCAACGTCCAATATTAACAACAGAACCTCTCCTGTATCTCTGGAGGGACGTAAGATTCATGTATAAGGCTCCAATGCACTAAGGAAAATTTATTCCCTTTGCTTTATGTAACTTACACAGCAATTTTTTTTTCCAATAAGGCCATCCTAGTGGACTAAATTTGCATGATGCACTGAAAGCACATCAAGAATTTTAAGTCACATGCCTTGTGGCAAGAATTCAAGATGTTTGGCCAATAGGTCAAAGGATAGAAGAGCAATAGCTCTGTTAGCAGATAGGTAGAGGTTAGGATGTTGTGGGACATACCAAGTGGCTCAAGGTATCATGTGCTATTTTGGCAATTGAGTGAAGTCTGCAGAAGCTTTTAGTGTTATGACCACTCTTTGATGACAGACATTTCTTAGGAAGGTTTAGCATGAATTGCTTCTATGAAAATAGAGGTCTTGAATAATTAAATCAGGTATTTTTAATTTCTTTTTTCACTGTTTTTCCCATTGCATAAGCATCTTCTTCCATGAAAAATCAGGGCAGTAAGTACAGTGAAAACACCTATCATGTACTGTTGCTCTTCTCTTTCTTCAGATCAGTAGCCTCAGTTTACTCCTTAATTTAGGGATCTAGTTGCTTGCAATGCCTGTGTATGCTGCTTCCTGACAACAAAGCAAACATCTGTACCTTCTGCAGCAAAAATTCATCAGTCACCTTCTTAGTGCTATTGATAATTGTTATGCTACTCCACTTGCAAGTAGTTAACGTTATTTCACTTTTAAGTATAGTATTTTCTGCTGTGCTTGGTAATTTAAGGTTTATTCTGCTAAATCCTCCCTTCCAATGTGTCTCCTTTATTTACAAAACATATCCTCTCTAGGCGGTCCAATATTCATTGCTTTCACTTATGCAAAAGATCCCAATTTGTAATTTTTTATTGAAGGAAAATTCTTATCTGTAACAAGTTATTAATATAATTATTCATTTTTATCTTCATTCTTACACAACTGGGTAGATTTAGGCATACTGAGACCTAGGGCCTGAAACCTTTGTATCTTTTGGTTTATAGGTTTGCTTTTTTTTGTTTTATAAGACCAATGAAGTTCAAACCACTTTGTGTCGGGATCTTAACTTTGATTTTAGTGGTATACTGTATTCCTGTCAGAATACAATATGCTTTGCTGGCCTTGTTTTCCAGAAACACTAAGTAAAGTTAATTGAACGTAAATGTTAACTTACAAATATTGGATTTCTATTTTTTGTTACAGCTAGGGAAACTTATCTGAAAAAGAATATATTTTATATAAAGCATTTTGCAACCTTACAAGCATGATGGTTTGCTAAGCACACAAGTAAGAAAACAGTTTTGTTTGTTTTGGTTTATGCTTTAAAGAACAAGAATTTGGAGATTGAGTGGTGTATCTGTAGGGGACATGCCTTTGTTGATGCTAAAATTAATGTTTGGCAATTTGTTTGGGCTTGGATGACAGAAGTCCTGATGCTAGCAGTCCTAGACCAGCTAGAAACCCAAGAGACCCAAAAAAAAAAAAAAAAAAGAAAAGAAAAAAACTGCTTAGAGGCCTTGTGGTATTGCTGAGCAAAAACCCAAGCTTTTAAAAAAGCTCACAGAAAATTAGTGCTTGAGTTAGAAACTGATTCAGATCACTGCTTACATTTTCTGAATCCTGTTATCACAGAAGATAATGAAATTCCTGAGGCTGACAAAAGGACATTTGGTAGTGAGCTTTTCATGTCCTCTAATTAGTCCCTTCACTGACACTTGGGTTTTTCCCAGATCCTCTGGCCTTGTGCAGTCTAAGTTACTGTCCTGTGAACTTCCTCAGCTGTCTTTAAATCTTGCTGTCTGACTTAGTTGGGCTTGGTTAAAAGCTCACTGAAGTTAATAGAGTGTTCCATCACATTCAGTGATTTTTTTGGGCACTGCCTAAACTGGAAGCATATCCAGCTGTGACCATTGCCTAACACATTCCTAGTCAGAATGCATTCCCACTGCAAAACTTCTGGCAGTAGTAAATGAATTAATTTATTCCCCTTGTTTTTTGAGAGGACTTTGTTTCCATTTCCGTTCTCCCAGTTCTTGGAGGTGCAATGACTCCTAAGTGTGTTCTTGAACTCAGTGCCAAAGCCTCAGGGTCGTCCTATTCTTGTTTTTCCAAAACTTTGATTATAGAGCACTGAACCTTTGATTCAGACTGTCAACATTCACTCATTATAATTTTTTCTTTGCTTTCTTTTCTTTCAGTTCTCACAGATTCATTTCCAGGAACTTATGATAAGAAAAAAATGTGGGGTAAAAAAGCTACCTTTTCCATAAAATGAAAAATCCTGTCTGAATCTCAGAAAGAGCTTGGGTATTGTACCAATTTTCCCTCTTGTCAGCTTCTTGGTCTGCCAGTCTGAACAGAAGCAGAAGTCTTCAGTCTACTTTGTTAGCTCTGGAAAATTCTAGTACTGACTTTTAACAAGAAGAGCAAGATATGTCCAGTATTGAAAGGAATGAGAGGAGAATCCAAAATAATTTGTTCACTTTGTTGTTTCACCTTGGCACCTGGCTAAAAGATTCTCCTGGTCTGAATCTGTAGTGTAAGATTAATGAAATAAGCAAAATAAGTTAACATGGTGATGTATTCTCATCTAGAACAATAGTAACAAAATAAAAGATCACCTTCTCCTGGGCCAGGGACCAGTCCTACATAACAGGGGAGCTAATACATGTGTGTTCTTGCAACAGTGAGAGTAAGTTCAGCTGTTGGGTCACGCAGTCTCTTAAAAAGTCACATTCAGTTTCCTCCAAATTTTTCGTATTCTTTGACAAGAAAAGCATCTGTCAGGTGAACAAAATTTGGTCAGTCATATTGTGTGACAGAGACAATTGTGTTTTGGTCAGAAGTGGGAAGTCCATGAATATTCATTTCTCAAAATATGCTATGACTCATGAGCTTGAATTTACTGTAGACAAGTAACTGCAAAGTAGATGTAACTCCTTCTACAGGCACTTTAAATTCTTTGGAAAGACATGTATTTTTATGAATTAAAAAAATATTTTAGGATTTAAAATATGACTTTTCAAACAATATCTTTTAACCTACACATATGTACCTTTACCTAATTCAAATTGATTACTTTTGGTTTTCTAAATAAAAGTAATATTTAGTATTCCAGATTAGGCCCACTGAATGGAGAATTTTACTACAGTGCATAGGAAAGAGCACTCCCTTTTTGCATGTGGATGAACCATCTTTGACATTCTACTTCTCCCAGTCATTTAATATGAAAATCCTCCAATGTTTTCGTGGATGTTACATGATGTATCAGTGTGTCTGCTTCATGTCCAAATAAAGGTTTTTCTCTTCTTTTGGTCTGTGACTTTATTATTCTCTGCATCATTATTTATAATTCATTTTCTAATCTTAAATATGTGGTCAGAATTATACTGAACAAAGGAAAAGCATGATGTGAAATTCTGGAATCATTGAAGTTACTACGATCAGTTTCAGGGATAAAATTCAAGCCAGTATTTTAGATTGATCCCTTCTGCAATACTGAACACTCTTGACTTGTTTGTTTGGTTGGTTGGTTGGTTTGTTTGTTTATTCTATAGGCATAGGAAGAGGATGGAGAGGTAGGAATCTCCTTTGATAGATCCCTTGCCTGTTTCAGTATCACTTGCATTTCTTGAATTGCTGGATTGTGGAATTTTGTTCACCCTAGGGCCCTGGGAAAAGGAGAGCACCATATGAACCTCGCTGGGACTAGGGAACAAAGGCTGCATAACAGAAAAACAAATGTCTCAGAGAGAAGGAGAAAGGAAGGAAATCATGTGTCTGCAGAAGGGATTAGCATTTCCATTTTGCTCATCAAAGTTAAAAGAAGTACAAAGGAAGGATTTAGAGTGCTCCAACTGTTCCATCCCCTGTGCAAATTAGCATAAACAGCAAGCAAAAGAGAGTTAAACAGAAAATGTGAGATAGCTACAACTGTTTTTGCTAGCAAAGTCTTGTTTAGATTTAATTATTTCTGCACAAACAGTAAATGCAAGCAATAAAAAGAAGCTTTTTAATGAGTCACAGAAATAACTACCCTTTACATACAGATCTACTCAAGTGTCTTTTTTCTCATGTTTGCCTGATTTTTTGTTCTTGGTGGAAGATTCCTTTTCAATTCGTGTACTCTTAAAGTCTGTTATTTTTTTCCTCTTATGGTTACTTTAATTGTCACCTCTTACTTCCATGGCTGATGCAGGCAGCATATGAAACATATGACTTTTTCCCTGTCCTTCAAATATATATTGCTGTTTTCTTTTTGTACTGCCTGTCCAGCCATTTGGTTTTGGATTTGGGGGTTTTTCAGTTGTTTTTTTTGGTTGGTCAAGGTCTTTTAAATCTTTCAGAAAAAAAAATAGCATGCCAATTAAAATTTGTCAGATGTATGCTAGATCTATATTATAGATCTATATATATCCATCTAATATTGCTTACTAACAGTAAAATCTCAGAATATTTTCATTCAGTCTGGTCTACCAGACTCTGATGAATTTCTAAATGAGCATTCAGAGTATTGTTTTATTGCATATGGAAAGACCATATCTATATAGTCTCTGATACTCTGCAGTCAGTATACCTGGAATTTCTTAGTTGTTAAGAAAAAGCATTTGTTTCAACAGAGACCATGCACATTTACAGTAGAATCCAACAATCCATAGTTATAGCAACAGGAATGGATGGCTCCCACTTTACTTTCAGAAAGGGTGATTTAGAGCCTTCAATATCTGCTTCTGAAATTACTGAACTTTGTTGCAAACTGTGGGCAGGATCCAAAACTTATTATTTTTAATCACCTTAAGCCAGGCTTGATGTAAAATTCAAAGATCCTCCTTAAATACATTGCCAACTTTACATCTCTAACATTTGTTTGTATAATAAGCCCATAAGTTAAATCCATCATAGCATGCTATTCACTCTTTCTGTATGTTATAAATTTTAAAGCAGATGAAAAGCTTGTCAGATTGTTACTATATATTGTATATGAATAAACCATATTGTTAGTCTAGAAAAGCATTTTGGAAATTAAAGAAGTCCAATTATTCAAACTCTGCTAAAACAGGTCTGAAATACACTTTATAATAAATTATGTTCCTTGCACTTCTTTTTATTTGATAAAAAAGTATCAAGAGAATATTTTTGGAAGGATATTTAGTAATTTTGGTTTTGAAACAACTGGGAGGTAATACTGAAATATAGTCTAAATTGATGTTGGTGACTAAGATAAAAATTTTCCCTCTTCCATACAAACATGCGCATGAGAGAAGGAAAGATGATTTTTTCTGAAGATTTTGCTGGAGAAATCTTAATAGGTCAATTTTTTTCTACCTTGTTACTACTCTTTTCGTACTTTTGAAATGACTTGGGTTACAACACACCTCGGTTGGTCTGTCAGGTATGTGCATGCACACAGATCTTTGCAGGTTATACCAGAGCTCATTAATGAAGGCAGTTTCAGGAATTCCCAGTGAGGCCAAAGGCAGGACTCAGAGATTCAGGCTCACATACTTGAGTTCTATTCCACTCACATTAGACAGACTGTCATTCTTCTAAAACCAAATTTACAATTTGCTGTTTAAGAGGTATAATTTACATCAGTTTTGAAAAGGAGCCGGAAAAGAAATTGCTATTCTTTCTTTAATCATGGTTGAATATAGGATAGCACTGCTGAGTATGCAAGCATGTGGTGTTGCAAAATGGTTTTTATTAGCATACAGAGCTATTGTCTGCTGTTCCAGCCCAGCCTGTGGACTGGTGGTGTTAGACCCTTTCAGGAAAATGCAGTTCCTGGCCCCAGATATGGAACATTTCAGCGTGTTTTTTGCTTAACTAAACAAGTACAGTTCAGAGCTGGGTTATCATATTTATTGCTAAAAGACGAATGATATTTTGCTTGGGATTGAAAAACAAACCAGAAACAAAGTTCAATAAGACAAGGATTTGGAATTCAGTAGGGCACAAGCTTTATGTTTTATGTTGAAATACCCATTTATTCAAATGAAATTGTGAACACTATTATACTACACTTATTTCATGGATAGTGAATATAAGAGATTTTATGTAGCATAGTGTCCCCAATATCCTGAGAAATTTTGAAATTGATGTAATGAATTAAAGTTTGTTTTCTCATGAGCATAAATATTTCCCAGTTTCCTATGAAGTTTGAATATGAAATTGTATGTGTACTCTTAGGTTTGCATTTTCTATTACATATATTGCAGTGGTTTCCACCCTCTATATGTGTTTCCAAAATGTTAAAAAATGTTTGTAAAGAAGTTAGCATGATCATTTGCATTTGACTGCCTTCAACTAATCCTACATTTGCAATATAAAGGTGTTCTCTGCTTTTATTGAATTTATTACAAAATGCGTGGATATTAATAACTTGTAGTATCTTAAATTTTGTAACAGTACAACTCACTAACAAGTAATTCTTACACACAGTGATCCAAAAAAGTTATAATTCCTCCAGACTGTAGAATACAATCTGGGAATTATTAGTGCAGTGTGTAACCATTCATTTTAAGACTTTGCTCAGTCACCAGTGTGTCAGACACGCACTTAGTATTCATGTTCTCAAAATATTAGTTGCATCCTTCAATGCCATAAATCCATTGTCTCCTTTTGATTGTTTCTTCTAGCAGGAGCCAAGGTAGTGGCTCTGAGGTCTTTGATCTCAAGGGAAGCTCTACTGACTTTAATTTACATTGCTCTGATCTAATATATTGGAAATATATTAATTCTCTTAATCTCTTGTGGAAACAATGATTGACTGTGAATCCTGTTAGATGATCCAACCCTGACTACAACACAGAATTTCTATCCAGCTTTTGGGTGTTTTAACTTACACAGCTGAAGGTACAGAAGGAGTGGTGGCACGCAGAGGGTGTGTGGGAGGTGGGTGCTGCGCTCAGGGAACACGGGGCAGAAGTGAACGAGCCAGAGTGAGACAGACATAGCTGGTGTGGGCCAGGGCTAACCACAGCCTGACTCCAAGACCTCTGGCATTGTAAATAAGAGACACATCACCCTTCAGCCAATAGTTCTGTTTATTTGGTTTGAATTTCTGCTTTAAACTGTTTCTTTTCTGAGTAGATGTGGGAACATGTCCTTTGAGACACTAAATTACAAAGAATGTGAGAATCTTGGTTTTTCTCATAGGCTTTAAGGAAAGCTATTAGTTAGCTTTAGCTCTTAGGATGACAATGGATTTATTTATTATTGATAAAATAATGTGGCTATGAACAAGAATTAAAGATGTTTTTAATCAGACCTTCATTTATACAAGTTAAATGTTTGGAAAACATCTTTAAAAAGTTTGGAGGAAATATCAACACAGATAGCAGTTCAGCAAAAGTGCAGGTTGCTATGAGCATGACAACAAAGGAAACTATCATTTGTTAATGAGCAGCATGTGAATTTCTCTGCTATTTTACAGGTCGGTCATATTTTTAAAATGCAGATATCCAAGAAAAATATTTAAGTTAATAGTCCATACTCATGTGTGGTGAACTGAAGTATTAAAACATCACTTTTCAGTTCTATTTGAAATATAGGTGGTGTTTTCCAAAAGTGTTTTTTCTAATTTATGCACATTCACACACACAGATCCTGGTAGCTTCAAAAGGTCTGAAGGTAGTGTGATCAAATGGCCTTTAAACTTTTGATTAGTGGCATTGTCTTTTAGGAGGTTTCTTTGCTGTGTTTCATTGCCTAAACAATGTGTCATTGACCCTTGTTGCTTAAAATCAGTATTTGCTCAGCATCTGCATCATTACCATGTGGCCTCTGCTCTGCAAACTCCATCATTTCTCTGTTGCTGTTAACAGAAACAGGATCAGAACAGGGTGATGAAAGGCCTTCTATCCAGCACGGTCAATACAGCTAAAATACAGGTAATATGGTTCACTGAGTGAAATTTCACTATCAGATATCATCCCAAAGAGACAAACAAAGCAAAAACCTGAGCACCTGATCTAAACAAGTGTTGGAAAAATACACAAGGAATGGATGATACACAGAAGGGAAATGGAAAGCGTTAGGTTTCCACATAACTGCAAATGTAATGTGTTTCAGTGCTATTTCAAGGTTGTTTATGTCCTGTTTTCACACAAAGCTGTGCTAATGAACGTGTGAAGGAATCATTCATGAGGAAGTTTCAGCTTGTGCAAGTTTCCTGAAGTCTGGAAACCCAGATTAATCTGGATTCATCCAGCTTTAGACTAAGGGAATGACTCCAACTCTGTGCAGAGAAAAGTTCTACATCCAGGCACATGGGAAACAGTGTTAAATTTCATTGTATAAATGGTGCTTATTTCTCTGTCCTTTGATGAGCAGTACAGTGATTATAGTGTTGTTTGCCCAGATGTCCGCAGTTATTTTGCTGATTCCTTTGGTAGTCAGTTGGTCCACTGTAAGTATCTGAGGAAAAAATTACCTGCTGGCACCATGGCAAAAGGCTTTCTGTCAGCCATATATAAATTCACGTGGAAACTTTAAAGTTTCCTAACTGTAAGAGCAATAGAGGAATTGTCCTATGATGGTGAATAGCCTTTGGCCATTTTAGTGTAAAATCACAGAAATGCATTAATTAGATTATGCAATAACAAGTAATGGAGATTTTTATTCCAAATGAAAAAGTTGTAAATGAAGATCAGAAGGAGTTCTTTTAGAATCTGCGGAAAAGGAGTAAGTGGGAGTATCCAGCTATAGCCTGACATAGTCAAAATGGCAGGCAAGGAGGAGTATTTGAAAATGGGTGTTTATAATGTATGAAGTGTATCTGAATTACCATGTACAAGGAGAGAAAGGAATGAAAACAAGAATCACTGTACTGGAGACCAGAAGGAAGATATTTTAATAACAGAGCTTTATGAAAATACTGACAAGAACCATGCATAGGAATAAGAGTTCAGGTATACGAAACAGCATAGCATGTAGTGCAAATATTCAGACCATAGAATTGTGATATCCAAAAGAAGAGTGGGTGAGATATTAGTATCAGTAAGGGAGACACATAGATGTCATTGTGGAGAATTGTGAAGAAAAAGAGTAAGCTCCATTTATCCCATTTAAAATTCTAGTTTCTTTAATATAGTTGTCAGCAGGAGACTGGGGAATCCCTACCACAGAGGTTAAAGATCAAGAAACTTGTCCAAGGAAAATGAGCAAAGGGAGATCAGCGAGGAGTGGAAGAGATTGAGGGAAGGACTAAGAGCTACTGAAGAATGACCTGAGAAGTAAAAGGATACCCAGTTACTGATGTTGCTGTTTAACCCATAAATAAGATGCAGAACCACCACATTTTCATGTAATCGTTTTCTGGAAGGAAAAAGGACATTTGATGTATGCAGAGATGTAAGTGTTCATCTAGTTGTATTTCTAGTATTCATAGATTTTCTTTGCTTTAATAAATTCTCAGGGACACAGCTGCAGCTGGTGAAAAACATCAGATTTTCCTGTCAGAGTGCAGATTAATGGAAGTTGAGGCCTGATCATTTTATGGTGGTTTAATGATAGCTAATACATAAGTGTGATAGACCAAAACTAAGTAAAGAATAGTGCAGTGTGACTTGTAAAACTACTTTACTGAAGTAAAGCCATCTCTGAGGTAAATCACTTGGAGCCTGTGGTGAGCTTAGTCTGCTGGCAAAAGTCATTGCTTTCATTTACACCTCTGAAACCCCATTAACAAAGGCAGATTTTGGCCCATATGCTACTTTAAATAGAATTCAAGGGCAGTTAATAAGTCAGACATTTCTATCATTAAAAAGAATCCTGCTGAGGGGACCAGTCAGCTTTGGTTGTTACTCTATAGTGCCAGTGACTGTCGCTGTATCAGCTGCTACAGAAAAAAGTTTGCTCCTGGAGGACTTAATGGAAGAGCATTTGAAATGGTTTCATTTCATTATGTCTGGAATTTTATATCATTGAATAAAGATAATAAAGGGAGCAGAGGAGAACTTCATAATATATAGTCTGAGAAGAATAACCAAAGGCAACAAAAACTTTCCCTTTGGCAGTTAGTTTTTTCCCTTTTACTCCATGAAACATGAGAACTTTCATTATATAAAACTGTGCTTTCTTGTGAATTTTTCCTTTAGGTTTGCCAGTGAGAGATGATGATTTAATTCTTTCCAGATATTCAGTTGATTTAATATAATTTCTTTCATGTGGAACAAAAGGGGATAAATGGGCACAGATCCTAGAATATCTATTCTTTTTCACAAATCCTTAAGGGTACATTTCATGGAATCACAACATATTTTTGGCACTCAATTCTTGAAATAATTACACGGTGTTTGATTATAAGGCTGTTTATTGAAGATCATATGGTGTTTGTCCTGTGTGCTTACCCTGGTTTTTCTTTGTTTTAATGGACTGAGATGTATGCCTGAATTAGAAATATTATTAAAACAGACATATTTGAATAAGAAACCCTCTTGTCCAGGTTCTCTAGACACAGCTGTTACTTTTTCAAACCCAGAAGCTTTCATGTACCTCATTCTTATTTTATTTCTCTTGGATTATTTCCAGAATAGCTTGAAGCATTGATTATGGTTAAAAGCTTCATTTTCCTCTAACTAAAACCAGTTTCATAAAAGTCATAGTTTCGTAGTATCTTGTATTCACTCTTGTGCCTCTTCCTCTATCCTGTGTCTTTTACGTGCATGCAGTATGTTTCTTTTGTGTGCTACACAAATTTAGTTGCAAAAAACATACTGAAATGAGCATATGTATCACTCAGTTGGGAGCTATTGACACAAAGAACAACCTTGCCACTGTGGAATTCTGGCAAGATGAGTCACTGTGGAGAGGGAATGAATGATCCAAACCAACATTTTATTCCCTAATTAGATTTTGTATTAAAATAAAAATATGTTGTGTTAAGGTTGAGCCAAAAAAGCAGTTCTGTGGATACAGGGATTTGGTAGGAGAGCTGTTGAGTATTTTCTTCTCAGCTTTCCCTTTCCTTTGAAATTCACTTCCAAAATTAATATGTTTTTTAATGTTCTATATATGATTGAGGTAGCAAATTTGCAGTTTACCTTTTAGCCCTTCCTTTTCCCTTAGTTTTTTAATAGGAACCCGTAAGATCATCCTCCCTCTCTGGGAATGGCTGCTTCACTGACTTAATTGTCCCAAATGAGGGAACAGCTGAATTTTGTTGCTATTGCTGTCATAGCCATTTCAAAACAGTGCTGTGGTTCTCACTGTCAAATTGTTGACCAGAATCCATTTGGGACCGATGTAACCCAATCTATCTGTATAATAAGAAATTCACTTTTACATTCCTGGAATCCCAGAGGATGCAAGATCAGATGTTTATCTGCCTCAAAAAAAATCAAAAAAAACCAACCCCCCCCCCAAAAAAAAAAACCAAAAAAACCAAACCAAAAAAAAAAAACACCCAAAACTGAAAAATGTTTATCTTGAAAGGTAACATGTACTCCAGTGAAAAAAAAATATTTCAAGTTGGATTTCCGACATTATAAAATAAGAATTTAAATTTAAATTTGGTCCATATCAACCAACATTAAGTTTCCAGTTGTTTTCCCATCAGGAATAAGATGACTTTACAAAGCCATCCCATTTAGATGGCCAAAGATTTTATATTAAGCAGTGTTTGGACAGTTCTTAGAATTTCTTTAAACATTTTTTCTATAACCATCAAATATTGACTTTTCTCCTTCAGAATGGGCAGTTTTTTCCCAGTGGTCCTAGACAAAAATAGGACTTTTTCATTGCATGATGTGAAATGGAGGCTAGCAAGAAGCAAAACTTCGCTTTTGATCTTGTAGTACATCTGAGCCATGATTCAGCACCTGAAAGTTTTTAGAGGGCCATAGCACTTCTGTAAAGCCCAACAAGTAAACATGCCTCTGAAAATTAGTAGACCTTGGATCTTACATCAGCCAGTGTCTGATATGTCAGCTGATAAAACTAAGCATACAAGTTGATAAAACATGGAGAAGCATATGGTTTACAGGATGAAGACTAAGCCTGAGAAGCTGCCAGAGCTAATTTGCCAGCTGACATTGCCTCTTCACATGGCTTCCAACTAATGAAATGGATGGTTGTGGCATATTACCATATTCCTTTCGGAATTCATTCTAAAAGGCATGAAAAAAAGCATGAAATACACAGAATACAGCAATGCATGATCTGAAGAAAGCTCACGGGTGTTATTTACACATCTGCACAGATCCTTTGTGTTTGGACTGCGCATTAATCAGAGCTTTAGTCAGCATTACAAATACTGAACACTTACTCTTAGCTGTTGCTCCCATGCCAGTTCCCAAAAGGAGTAACTTTAGACCAGGCTGAAGGATTATAAGTCTCAGGCTATAAGCACCTTTGTGGACCGATATTTTCCAAGATTTCCAACTCCCAATTTTTCTTCCTAAAATCACATGAGCATCTTGTGTCTCTTTCCCCATTATTTTACTCTCATGAAAAGGGATGCCCAGTAATGCTCTCAAGCTTCCTTATTTTCCAAATGTTTTTCCTTCTTCCTCTTTTATCCCCTCATCACAAGTTTTTCCTCTTGCTTTCCTAGTCATCTTTTCCATATCTTTTGTTTTCTCTCTTCTAGTATTTGACTTCTTTTTTCTTCTTCCTTATCAAGGTGTGGTTACATTAGTTACATGAAAACTGAAAGATAAAGTTGTTTTGTTGTGTTCAGACACAAAGAGCCTTTTCCTATATCTGAAAGTACTGAGTAAAAGTAAAAAAAAAAGTAAAAAAAAAAGTAGTAAAAAAACCCTAAGACTCCTGCACATATTTTTGAGATCTCAAAGATTTTCCCCTAAAAAGGCAGTTTTTCTACAATTACAATACTGTGATAGGGCATGTTTTTAGAAGTGGGAAAAGGCCATCTATAGGGCTAAAGTTAATATACCTTTCAAAGTAAAGAATGCCATCCACAGCTATTTTGACTGTGATCTGTTAACTGATTTCTGATTTGTTCATATCACATCACTTACTCTTCATCACAGTTTCTATCTGCTCCTGGTTCTATAACTCCATGATTTTGTGATGCAGAGGAGGAAATCTCACCTAATCCTGGTCCAGGGTACAAGCTACCTAATTTTATTTCAGCTTTTTTTTTGAGCTGTAGAAAGGCCAAGGCTTCAGAATATTCAGTTCATCTTTAGACAGGTTAAAAGGCATCAGTCTGAGGGCTAAGTGTCTTGAAAGAATAGGAATTTATATTCCCAGCAAGGAAGTTAACTGGAGTCAATAGCTCTAGTAATTCCCAGTATATCAGGCATTTTGTTAAATTTGAAAACACTCTTAAAATTATAATATGTGTCACTACACACACACAGAGCAGGACAATTTAGAAATATTAACTGTTTGCACTTCAATGGGAGGCAAATATTCCATACAAAATGTGTCTTCTAGCAGATGAGTGTTTTATCTAAAGGTTTATCTAAAACTTTTCAAATTGTATCCTGATGACAAGATATGCTTCTAAGTTTATTTTCTTTTAAATAAGGCACATGAATTCCTCTGAAAATAGTTTCTGAAATAATGAAAACTTAATGCAAACTGTAGGAGTACTTCATATATTCTCCCTGTAAACAATAACAGCTTTCAAAGGAGAGACACTCCTTTTAGTTTCTTGCGTTTTTTTTAAACAAGTTAAATGTTTACATGAGCTTTCAGCAACACATGACTGCTGGGCTGTGCCTAAACTGGTGTGTTTTAAACAGTCTCTGGAGATCTAGAAATGTTGCTTGATGACTGTTCAGACCCAATCTCAGTGATCAGTATAGGAAAAAAATAATGTTTCAAAGAGACACTGTTGCCAGCCTACGGTTTGCCTGTGAGAAGGTAAAGAGACAAATCCTTACACATTATCAGAAAACTCTGTGACTTAATTCAGCCAGTGCAATCAAAAGAGGTAATTACAGGGGGTAAAAGGTATTTCCATTTCTGCATTCACAGTTTTCCACTGTTTCTTCTCTCTGAAGTCCCTCTCGATTTATGCCTTAGCAGAAAACTGCCCAAGCTTCGTGATAGGTTACCAAAGACCTGTACAAGTACTTGCACATACTTTTAAGTTTGACAGTTTGCCCCAATTGCATTTTCACCTCCGTCTGTCTTGCTCTGGATGATTTTCTGCTTTGCATGTTTGTGATGAAATAGACTTCACTGAGTTGTTGAACCCACTTTTGTATTGATTCCTACTACATAATTCAGTGCTTCATAAGCTGAGCTGCTGGCTATTTGCTTCAGCTCCTCAGACACAAGACACCCAGCTGTCATTCCCTCACCAAGCCCAGATGACCAATATCAGAAGCAGCCCACCAGCAATAGGATTTATCTTTTCCATGCCTTACAGGAAAGTCCCAGTATGGAGCTAGTATTAAACCAGCAGGAATTGAAACTACGTGAGTGTCAGGAGGTAAGCAGAGAATATCTAAATATGGGGAAAGCAGGCACCACAGAAAGCCTTGAATCCCTGGGAGCACCTTTTTCCCTGAATGAAAGTAGCGGGGCTGTAGTGCAGGGTTTTCAAAAGTAGGAAATTACAGGCCCAACTCTTATTAATGCTCTGAGGAAAACTGGAAGCATTGATAATACTGCAGCTGAAATCATTCTCAGTGTTCCTCAATACCTAATAGGTCTGCTACATTGATTCCAGACAGAATGCAGATGTAAATAAAGAACAACGGAGCGAAAAAAGAAAGCATGGAAATTTTGGGTTGAGAACAGAAAATTCGCTTTTCCGATTTTTTGTTTATTTGATGGTCAGTCCAATGTAAAAATATTTATATTCATTTGAGGAGGAATTAATGAGTTGTCTTCTTCATATAAAAATGAAAAATAAGCCTCACATTATGTTCATATGTGGTATTTTAAATTTAATGTTAAAGAACTTGCACCAAACCAAAATAAACACATAAATAACTAGCTTTTTAAAAGATCCAAACCACTGGGACTTTCAGAGAAAACCTTCATGCACAGCTTTCTCTTCCCAATTTGGTCAGGAATTCAGAGGCAGGAAATTTGGGGACCTTATTCCTGGCAAATTTTAAGTGTAACTCACTTCTATTCTGCTGCTAAGGCTTTCCTTCAGCAAGATGACAAGGCTTGCTACCAGTCTTCTTCATTAGAAGCGGTTCCAGTTATTAAAAGAAACAAATGTTAGGATTCACAAAAGAGCATGAATCTCTAGTCTGGTGCTGAAAACAGCCTCCTCAGAGAAAAAAAAAAAAATCTGCACTCCAATTCAATCTGCTTCTGATTCAGACAGGGTCTTGAGCCTAGATCCTATAATACCATGAAGCCTATCCTCACTGCCAGGAGAGACAATCTGTGATTATTTCAAGTCCTGTAACAAAGTAGAGCATCACAAGGAGATTACCATCCTCAAAATACGCTTCCTAGCAGTGGGAGCATGATTTCAAACAAATTCAAAGATTTCATTAACTGATGAAGGGCATATCATGCTACATAGACATCTTAGCAACAATAATATTAAGTAAGAAGCATGAACACTGGTTTTTTTTTTCTTTCCTTTCCTCTGGCTGAAACTATTTGCATTTTTTGTCTGAATCCACTAACATTTCATAAAAATGGTGATAGACCATTTTAATAAATAAGAAATTATTGAAAAAACCTAGCTTCACTGAGAGCTGCTGAGCCCATATGTCACTTTCATTGCCTACCTAAGAACAGCTTTTCTTTGTGGAAGATGTGATTATAGATCCTTCACAAATTTTCCTGCAAAAAAGACTGGAAGTGAGGAGAGAAAGCCTTAGAAAAGAGATTTCCATATATTCTCTACCTACAAGACAGCACCAGTCTGGGTCTGCACACAGACACCAGGGGAGGTGTGAGCTCTGTGAACAGTGGGGCTGTGAACAGTGCTGCTGTAGCTGTGTGCAGTCAGGGCAACCCTTTCCCTGGGGAATTCCAGATGGAGCTGAACTACCAGGAAAGGGCAGGACATCAAGACAGACAGTAACACCACATGCATAAAGATGCCTAAGTGAAAAAACACTGAAGAAACAAAGCTAAATAAAGCTGTTAGGCCAATAGCTTGGTCAAATGGATGCAGAATCATAGAGTGATTTAGACTGGAACAGACCTTTAGGATCATCTAGTTCCAGGAGCTCTGTCATGGACACAGAATCTTCCACTACACCAGGTTCCTCAGAGCCTCATCCAGCCTGGCCTTGAACACTTCCAAGAATAGGGCATCTACAACTTCTCTGAAGCCTTCTGTTCTCCAGGCTGAGCAGCCCCAACCCTCTCTGTCTTCACAGGAGAGGTGTTCCAGCCTTCTGATCAACTTAGTGACCCTCCCTTGGACTCCTTCCACTGCTACAGAAATCAAGACAAAACCAGTAAGAATAATATACAGGCTGTTGGCAACAGTGCAGGAAGTATAAGAAAAAACTGTTTTGGCAAAGGTTTTGAATTCATTAAAGCGTAGATATGCTAGAACTAGCACTGCTAGAGCAAACACAGGGCATAGAAACAATATCAGTCCTACTGATGGGTGAGATAGTAAGTTATCTAGGGCAGAACATGATGTGAATTATGGATATTGCTTCATACACTTGACTTGAAGTGGTTATTACTATTCCTGAGTATCACTACACAGACAATGTGGTGCCCTGTAATATTGACAAATGCTGGGTTTCTGGATTTTCCTTGCTGCAAGCTTGCTAAGGTTTTTTTTCTTTCCAAGGGAAAGCTTACTTTCCCAGCAGAGGTTCTTTAAACATATCTCTGAGCTATGTTCCTTCTCAAGGTGTTGTTTTTCTGTTCTGCTCCCACAAATGTAGAAATATAGTTTTCTCTCTCTTAACCAATGGTAAGAGGGAGCTGGTCTGGGTTACCAGCCAATCAATTTAGTATTGTAAGAGGTATTCTATTTTGTATCTTAAGCTTTTGGAACAAGCTATGAGAGAAGCAATAAGCTTCAGCCTTCTGATATCACAGAGCCATTCATAATAAAGCCTTCTGAACCTTCAGAGATGGAGTCAATGTCCGTGTCCCTGGGCAACAGCAGAATTAGAGCTCTATAGAGCCTCTCATCATATTTAAATGGGTAAGCAATTCTAGGTAAAAAGCACAATTATGGAGGAGATTTTCAGCCAAGACAAAGATATTAACCTGCTGACTTTAACAATGCCAAGGCAGAAGAGGGTTATTAGCTGTTTAACAATCAACACAGAAATGTAGATGTTACAGTAATTTGATTCCAGGTAGGTAATGAAAATAGCTGCAATTTGATATCAGCATATCAGCAAACAGTTTTTCTAGGCTGGAAAATTAACAGCAACTACTTGTAGCAAACACTGGAAACCGTTTGGGTGCAGCAAGGGTCACTGAAAATTCCTCCAATGACACAGGATATGTGCTGGAGTTAGTAATTGCAAACATGCAAATTAGTTTTCTAGTTGTATTCTGAATTTTTACCTCAGTGTTTGTGTTCAGGTGCCATACAGGCTGCTGTGGTCACTGGCATCTATGCATGATTCTTATGGTGGTGTTTTTCCCTCAAAATGTTGAAGAATAGTGGTAGCACACTGAACTCTTGAGAAAGAAACAGAAAATGCCAGAGAACAGCACAGAGCAGGGAGAATCACACATGGGGCTAAATTATTAACTATGCTGGCAGCATCTGAAAAGGACTTTTCTTCCTGCAGAGCCAGCTGTGTTATAAAACCCCACAGCCTTTTGATAGATCCAGCATTCCAGCCTCCAATCATGCTGGCAGACATGTCAGAAATCTCTGGGTATTTTTCAGTTCTTGAGTCTCTCACTTTGCTTTAATACCTTTCTTTACAGGGCAACTGTCTATACCCTGGGTTGAGGTGATAGCACATCTGTGTCAACAACCCTAATTTCAAAATTACCTAATATGTAATATGGATTTCTGCAAAAAGCACTAGATGTTTGTAGTTTGATTATTGATTACATGGCTGCAGTACACTTATGGTGACCTGTTCTCAGCTTCTCACACTTGTAAATGTCTTTGTTTCTGTAGACAGTATTGCATTCAAAACTGATTGCAATGTGTTCTGACAAATAAGGGAAGCAAATGACTGTTCTGTGATGCCAGCTGCACTTTCAGACAGGACAGCTGAGAGGTGTGTTCCTCCCTTCTTTCAGAGGAAAAGAACACAATTTTTTCTGAACCAGGAAATATCTGTGGGAAGTCTTAGAGAAGTCTTGGATTAGGAAGAATTAACATCAGACTTTCAAGCACAGTGATGCTTTTTACATTGTATTAGCGGGTCTCAACTTTGGGAAAAAGATGTGTTTTACAAATTTCTTTATATTCTGGCACAATGAATTAACTGACTGTGTAGTGGCTAAAAGCCTACATTGTTTAGTACCACACAATAATGCAATTTAGGCCTGCTATTGTAGTCTGAAAGGAAATATTACCAACTTTCCGAGGATGTTTAAGAATATTAAAACTGTTGCAAATGGCCATGTACATGCAGTAAAGAAGCTTAACCCCCAATCAGTATTGATTGTGAAGGTCACTGCAGCAACATAACTGTTTTTTATTGTACTTCATCAAGCTGGTTCTGGGAGAGAGCATCAAGATGGAACAAATTAGCCTAAGTGAGAATACTTAAGATTTTCTCTTTATTAAATAGTTCCCAGATGTGGAGTCAGTGCATTGCATCAAAAGTGTAGAATATAGACTACTTGGCAGTAGCAGCTCTTCAGCCCAGTAGACGTTTGTCCTAGGGTGTATCATGAATTTTCACTTTGCTCAGATTAACTGGGATTTGACAGAAACAAATCTTGAGCATCAATCTGCATGTGTTCTAGAATTGTTGCATAGGATAATACTGACTATTTGAAGGACTGATATATAAGCATTTCCACATTACACTGCATTGGAAAAATAGCAGTACGTCTGGTGAAAATAGCTGTTAAAAATTATTTCATCAGATCTTGTGCTCCTGATTCTATCACATAATGCCCCTATCTAGCAAATGAAGTACCTTGATGCTCTAGTATCCCTTTATGATTTTACATCAACCTTTGCCATATGTAAGCTTAACATCTCTTTGGGAAGGTTTAATCTTTTCTTCAACGTGTATATGATACCTAAAAGGATAGTAACTTTTTACTGGATCTTCAAAATCCTTTCTGTACGATTAGAACTGCAAATAATATTAGTAAATCCATATATGCCTGTGAATATTCACTTTGGACTACATGTATTTGTTCTTTGTTTAAAGTAGAAATTAATTTCCAAATACAAGAACATAATTATTGTTATAATTTAATTAGTAGTATTGTCACATAATTCTTTTTCCAAAAATAAATTACTATGCTATTATTGAGTAAAGAACATAGCTAAACATGCATACATATTGTAAAGACTTTCTAAATCTGTAATTTTTCATATAGGGTGAGCACAGAGGTACAGAAAATACTTTTGTTAGAAGGGCAGGAGTTTCTCAGCAATCACATAAAAAGAACAGCAAAAATAAGTGGTTTAGTGATCAGATTTCTGAATGTGTTATTCCTATGCTGGGTTTCTATACTAGGTTGTTTCCACAAGTTCTCTGGATCAGAATAAGGCCTGATTTTCAGATAAAAAGGATTGATTGTCAGAAATTACAGTTCTCAACAGTTTTAAAAATCTACTTTTAAGAAAATACCTAATCCTCAAAGCAAAAAATTATACCATGTGCATAGTCTTTAAATGCTTGCTACTAAGGCCAGTCTTAAGATGTTAGCAATTGATGCAATCAATGAGCAACTAATTGCTTCTGTCTAGAAATGCAAGAAAACTAAAATAATGACTGGTGGATAGTCTGTTGTGCTGGCTAGCAGAAATAAGACTGTCACTCTCTCGGTGAATAGTTGACTCTAATATTCAAGTCATTTACTGAAAGCCAATATTATAAAATAGGAAAAAAGATAAACTAGATTTGATAAAATCAACTATATTTCATAAAAAGTTGCCTTCTGATATCTTCCTTGTTAGTGAATTGTTAATGTATTGTGTTCTAATAATCTGAATTTCTCTAAAATCCACTATAATTGTGTGCATGTATGTGAGTTAGCAGATAGCTGAATGAGTTGATCAGATAGCTCTGAGTTGATAGTATTTGCTTAAAGTATACAATTCCTATGCAAGTGCTTTCCACATTCAGTAAATAATTGGGAAGGGATGTATCTCTTAATTTCTTAATTTTCTCTTCATCACCATTGCATTAACTAGCCTTTCAAATTTTTATGAAGTACCTAGTCCACAAAATATGTAGTCATTACTATTCTTGGTTGTATCTCTCTGCAAACTAAAATTAACCAAAGATTCAATGATGATCCCAAAGTAGCAGAAAGAAATAGTGTCAAAACTAGAAATGGAATAAAACAGCAGAAAACTGGGACTTTGAGAGAGCAAGATTATATGTCATGTTCTCTTGTCTCTGGATTTGAGTTGGATCAGTTTATTCCAGTTCTGAAATTCACTGAATGAATCCCTACAGTGATATATATTCAGTACGCTGCTTTGGATGTACTTTTTCCCTTAAAAGTATTAATCTTCAAAGGACGACAGCAATTTATGGGTTATTTGCATGTTAAGTGGTTGTTCACCACGAGTCACTATCTGGAATGTCAGTGGCAGTTCTGATAACTAGTAATCATGCAGCTCATGATTTTATTAGCATATAAATTTGGCCAAGTGCACCCAAATTCATTGTGTTAGTTACTGTATAACAAGATAAGGACACATAACTTGTCTATAGGAATTATGTTTGCAAGGTAGGCATTGTCACATTTGAGAAGAAAGATGGAGTAGGCAAGAATTTTCTTTGGAATATTTGGGATCTTACACCAATGATTTTCAATATATTCACATTATGAATTTATGGGATAAGGCTTCAGGTCCATAGAAAATCCCTTCTGAAAGAACAACCTTTTCAGCTGTAGAAAAGATACAAGCAAAGAAAAAAATTAGTCAAATAAAGCAGCTACTCCTTGATTTGAGTTAGAACAAGTTTCATTCCAGGAAAACTTGTATCTTAGCACTCTCACAGTGCAAGAGTGACACTGCAATATCTTTATATGACAACAGCTTGAAGTAGTCGGAAACAAATCATGATGTCCAGTGGGATTGGAGGCTGAATTTCATTTCCATCCAGTCGAAGGTATCGGAGGCGAGGGATGTTGCCATAATAACCGTAATCTTCTTCTAGGGCAATGGAAACTGGGCATATTTGAGTACCATTGACACCTGAAAATGTAGATCAACATGTTAGGTTATTTCCATAGGAAAGTTCATGAAGATAAAATTCACTTAGGACACAAATAAAGTAAACTTCCTCTGATGTTAGCATGGGAGACTGTTGCTTTTGTTACCATTTAAATATTTTGTTGATTGAAAACAAGAATCTTCATATAATGTGACCTGGATCAGTGAATCACACATTTACTTTGCTGCAATTATGAAAAAAGGCCATTAGATGCATAATTTATCCTTGGACAAAAAGTATACTAAGTTAGGCAACTACATGGTAAGCATTGAGAAATAGCTCTTTACACTCTGAGTGAGCAAGGCAAGATTACTTCGGAGGGGTTTTGAATGTCTTATTTCAATGACAGTACATTAATTTTAGGCTGATAATATTCCCTAATGAAGATCTTACATTCAAAACAATAACAGTATTGAATCAGAGGAACTTTTTGTGTAGTGTTTTTAAGTTTTAACATCTGTACTTTTCTGTTCTCTCACATTATTAAGTGGAGTTGGTTTTAATTGCAAGAATATAACTTGTGCAATGGGATATTTTTCTTCCTAATCTGAAAGCTAACAAATCCTCAAAATTCTACATACATCACACATAATTTGTTTCTGTGCAGATAAAATTTGAAACTGTGACTTCAATCATTACCCATTCTCGGAAGTGTTGAATATCTTGGGCGTTTTGTCTCCTCTAGGTTACCTCTGCACTGCCACTTGGCTAAAATGCTTTTTATATTTTGACTTCAGTTGTTAAATAGTCAGGCAGCTGCTGCCCTATTTCAGCCTCAAAATGGCCTCTAGAAAAGTGGTGTTTATTTATCAAAGATGTCAAATTCCTTTGACCAAGTTATGATATTTTTTGGTTGATCTGACTGCTTGAGGATCTTGGCCCCAGACTAAGTGAAAAAAAATGAATGGAGAATGTGTATGTAACAGATGTTTTTTAACAAGTTCTTTTACTAACAAAGAGATAGGAAAAAAATTGTCTCCCTTTATATTTAGTAATGATTCCATGCACAAATCTTCTGATTACAATACCCAAAATCAGAGAAATCTTATTAAGTAAAAATAACAACACAACTTTTTTTTCCCCCATAACTTTTTTTTTTTCTTCCACTCTATTTTGAAAAACTGCCCAGATATTTGCAACATCTTGGAAGTGGACTTTATCTTTGTCATGGAAACTAGATAAATACATCCAGTTGGCCAAGGCCCGAAGCTTTTGTTATATCCATGATATCAAAATGCATTTGTTTATTTTGTGAAATTTGATTAATGTTGGCAAAGCTTTTGGTATTCTTGGAAGAAACAAGCTGCAACTTATTTTTATGTGCGAATTTACAACACAGAAAGCTTAAGAATTTTCATTATCAAGGCAGCTGTTAAAAGTTTTTGGTGAATAAACACTATCTAGCAGAAAATACCTGCTTTGTTTGGTCGGCACTACTGTTCATAGAGACAAGATGGCTTCAGCTGTATCCTAAATCTCTGCTTTCTCTGACCTAGAAACTATCTCACTGCACTCATTTTCACTGGGTTAATTACTCCAGCCTTGAAGTGAGGCAGCAGTTATCTAACCACAGGCCACCTAGGAAGAAGTTATTTCCTGATGATGTGTGGTATGAATTGGTTTGGGTTTTATTGTTCTCTTTGCATAAACAGCAAATCCTACTCAAACTATCAGGAGAGTAAAAGCCTCTCTCTCTTTTTCTCTTTCAATACTCTACATGGATACATTACTGAATTTTTTTTAAGTAGGAGGAACAGGTCTTTCCTTCCAGAGGTGCAATTCACCCTGCTTAAACTGACCCACATAGAAGTTAAGTGTCAGCCTAAGAAAAGCATTTAGACTCTGTTTATAAACTCTAGAGAGAGATGAACACTTCCAAAAGGGGATTGACAGCTTGTTAAGATGGGATGAATTTCCCTATGCAATTGTGTATATCTTTCCATTGAGTAGGAGGTCTGTGTGACTAGCACAAATTAGATTAAAAAATCTAGGATAGTTTATTCAAAGAAGATGAATTCTACCACTTGTCAGCAGAATTGTTATGTCCTTTAATATTTAAACATGAAACCTAGATCTGCTGTAAGGGAAAACTGCCAAAGAGGTTCTCATTAATGGCTAATACTGTATGTCTGCTGAAGAAGTGCAGAAGATGTTGTTTCTTTTCCAGTAAAACTTAAAATTTAGAAACAAAATTTAGATACATGGCCAAGGATTTCTCCCTTTCTCAAAATGTGAAATAATATAAGCTCACAGTATCAATCCCAGCCTCCTGGTATTCTTCCCGGGGAGCTTACTCCCTCTCATTTGTCCTTTGATAGCACTGTAATAATACCACCTGGTTACTCTTGCTCACTTGTTACATCATCATTTCATACCTTCTCTTTGCTTACTTTAACATTCTCTTTTCCATTATTTAACAACTCCCCAGAGCCTCACAAGTGCATCTCCTAGGTAAATATGTAGGTATGTTTGTTTTAAAATGCCATAGAACAAATGTGTTGCAAATCTGTTGGAGCCATAATTAGTTTTGGATTTAAGTTGATTTTACTTCCAAAGAGTAAGTTTTTTCCTCTGTGTATTGAGATCCTTAGGGAAGGGATTGCAGGTGAAATTCTTGTTCCACTGAGACAAATGGTGAGGCTATCATTGGCTCTCCTGGGCTTCAGAAGAAGGCCTTGTGTCTTCATAAATGGTCTCTGGAGAAATAAGGCTGTGCACTTATATGAAGAATTGATATTAGAAAATAGCATACAATAAAACATAGACAAATGGTATTTACATAGAAATGCTGATGTCTGAACTCATGCAATGTCAACAGTGTAACTATGATTCACCCATAGAAAATAAAACAGTGATTTGCAGTTGTGAAGGAATACCTGAGAATTAATATTATAAAAAGGCCTTGTACTGCACACCTAAAAGTAAACCTTCAGCAGGACTATTTTGGGAAGAAACCAGATCAGGACTTTACAGATATTTTTCTTTCAAAACTTTTACATAGATTATCTTAAAATAATGACTGATCTGGGTTTAAGAAGACAAAACCAATCTGCAGAGTTAATGTCAGCTTTTATTTCTCTGGCCTGATGGAATTACATTCCTTGTTTGAAATCCTAAAGGCCCTTTAAGATATTATCTATTAGAGCAAAGTCTCATGAAGACTATGTCATTATCCTTACTTCTTGAACAATTATTCTATGTGGTAAAATACCCTTACACAATACCCAATTTTTATTTAAGGTATCAAGTTGCAACTATTTTATATCCAGTTACTTCCAGTTACTCAGTTACTAAGAATTCCTTTTTTTTTTTTTTTTTTTTTGGCTAAAGTCAGTTTTGTGCTTAAGTTGACAATGATGTTTGAAAAGCGGTAAAGGCATTAAGGAATACAAGACTTTTTTGGAAAAGTGTAATGATTCAGTTTCACAAGTCATGTGTCATTGGAACATGAGACTTGATCTTGTACATACTACAAAAGTTAATTTTAATGGTCTTAAGCTTTGTCAAACTTATTCAGGGAAGGAAGAGGACTGGACAGCTCTTTAAATACTACCTAGACACAAAACTGGTCTTAAACTCGACAGGCTACATTCCATTGATTTCAATTTTGTGTCCACTTGAAGTGACAGAATAAAGTCTGCACCTGAGGCCTTGCAGCAAAACAATTAAAATAAATCTCTTAGTAACCAGAGGGCAATTAAATATCTTCAGAAACAACATCTGTTATAATCTTTAATAAATAGTTAAAATTCTTGCAGGCCACTTAAATATGTGCCAGATATACAATTTTTTTTATTTACATGGATTCACATTTTTATTTTGCCAAATGCAGTGAATAAATGTAAATTTTCAATAAGTATCTTCCTTTCATAGGTCCTTGTTTTGTGCAAAAGCTAAACCATTATTTTTAGTATATTTTTGAACTACAGTGGCAGAAAAAAGTGGTAAGGGATCATGTATTCAATTAAATCACCATGACGAGAAGACAAATATAGAAACTTGGCTTCCTTCTGTGCAGTGGTGGATAAAAAGTCACCATTTTTATTTTGGCTTTTGGCATGAAATGAAGTACTTACTGATTAGATACTTTCATTTTATAGAGTAAGTAATGTCCCTAACCACCACACCCCCTCTATACCTGGATGAATTTGGAAATCCTGGAAATGAAACTATTGAAACCAACAGGCTTGGGTACAAAACCTTGTCTCATTTACACAAAATGGAAAACTTTTGAGGACATAAATCTTAGTAGAACAAATATACTGTAAAATCAGTAAAACACAAAAACATTTTTCTCAGAGAGATGGTGGATGCCCCATCCCTGGCAAATTTCAAGGTCAGCCTACACAGGGCTCTGAGAAACCTCATCAGATGTCCCTGCTTATTTCAGGAAGGTTGGAATAAATGACCTCTGAAGGTGCCTTCCTTCCCAAATTATTCAATGGTTCTATGATTTTAATCACTTTATCTCAAAGACCATTTTTATAGTTAAGTAGACATTTAAAATTGATATGGTTTTGAAGGATCCCACACTGATAATACACACTTACTTTTGATTTTGTTGTGATCAAGATGAAGGTGCTCAAGGTGAGCATTGATTGGTGGAATTTTAGTGAGCTGATTGTGAGACAGCTGTAGGTCTAGAATAGATGAAACATTAAACCCATTTGGAGGGATACCATCATCAGATAATTTATTGTAGTTCAGCCTAAGGAAAGTCACTTTGGGTATTGCACTGAAGTAGTTTTCTGGTATAACTTCGATGGAGTTGTTGTCCAAAAACAGCTGCAGTGTATTAGCTGGAATGCTTAAAGGCATTTTCTTGAGTGAATTTTTTGCTATGTTGAGTTGCATAAGGTTGTTGAGTCCTTGGAAGGTGTCACTTTGAAGAGCGCTGTCCAACAAACTGTTCTGGTGCAGGTCTAACATAGTAAGGTTTTCCAAGTGGCTGAAGGCTCCGTCTGGGATTCTGGAGATTTTATTTCTAGCTAGTCTTAACTGTTCCAGACCCACTGGTAATGGGGCAGGCACCTCTTCCAACTCATTATCTTCAAGAAATAAGTAAAGCAGCCTTTTCATCTTGCTCAGCACACCACTCTCAATTCCACCATTTGTGATCTTATTCTTGTTCAGATTTATCCATCTCAGATGAGTGGCATTCACAAAAGGCTTCTCTGAAATTGTTTCAATTTGATTGTTTTGAAGATAGAGGTACCAAATTCTTGCTGGAATTGGAGGTATTTCTTTAAGTCCTTTGTTATCACAGTATAGTGCATTGGGGAAACTAGGAGGACAAAAGCACTCCTGTGGACACTCAGAAGTATAGTGAGACCAATGGTCAGGATCCAGATCATCATAAACTTGTCTCACAGTTCGAGTCCACACAGAATTGACCAAGAATAAGAGCAAAAGGCTTGTATAGACTTTTAGAATCATGTTGTATGCCTTGGAAGGGGAAAAAAAACAATTAGCTGTTTCTCAATAAAACTCCCTAGTAGTGTACTAGAATAACAAAACAGTTTTGCATATAAATAATATTTCCTTTATAAACAACCAAGTCCTGTCCTCTAAGGTATTATCCATGGCCTGTTAAGGAAAAACTAAAAAGTAATATAAGATGTATAAACAATTCTGTGCTGTATGTTGATAAACATTTCCCTGATTCAGCTTAGACTCCACATTGGCTACTATTTTAACTGATGTTCATGCAAGTATCACTTCAAAGAATATGAAAATATGGATCATTTTTAGACAATAAATCAGTAACTCTTTTAAATTTGTGTAAGTCCTGCTGTACAGACCTATAATCTACATTCTATAATGATTAATCTTCAGAAAAGATATCACTACTACGATGTTATAAATAATATACTCAGTATTCCTCCTTTTAAAATTAATCATACCCTCTTTTCTGTTTTTGCTCTGTCTTAAATTATAATGGCATCTGGATTAGATTTTCCAGGGTCTTTTTTCTTCATTGAAGAGTGGAAGATCAAATAGTGTTTTAACAGCTGTTTGTTGGGCATGTTCTTAAAAGCTTGGAGGGAATATGTTTGACTAATCCATTCCCCGCCTCACTCACTCTCTCATATCCAAAGTTAGAAATTTCTTTCCCTAAAGCAAACAGACAAAACAAATACCTCCTCTAAATGACACAAAAAATAAGCCCTAACCAAATTATATCCACAAAAAGTAAATCCTAACCAAACTATTTATATACATTGATGCATCTTCAAGCTATTTTTCCTACTAAATTATTTGCTTTTTTTAGCCTTTTCCACAATTATAATTATGAACAAAATTATCACTGATAATTTACTGAGAAAGGAAATATTTCTGTAGCACAAAAACAGTGCCTTGCAAACTCTGTTATCTTGCTTACTGCCTCATGAAGAAAAAGAAGCATTTTGCAATGTAGAGGCAAAAGACTGATAGCTGAAATTTCTGGTCAAAATTAGGAGGCTGGTTTTGGCAAAAATAGTATTTAAATAAAAAGTAAATTCTCTCATAGCATTAATGCATTAGTAAGGATAAGAGATCAGTTCAGATGCTGCATATGATATGTAGTAATTTAATAGTTTTCCACATTGTTATTAGCAGTAACAAGTGCAGTATCCTATAGCTTTTCCACCCCCAGAAACTGCTATCTGGAAGCATTCCAAAGAAAGGGACAAATAAATTATTTCTAAAGAATAACATTTCTATTTCACACAGTGAATTTGCAACCTTCTTATTCTGAAAATATTCATAACCTTAATAACACTTAAAAAAAGAAATATAAAGCAATTTACCTTGTTAGTCAAGTTCCTGGAGCTATCTGAAGCCAGTTAGAAATCACTGTAAATTCACTGCTTTTGGCTGCTAACCACTGTGTTTGTTTTCTGTCCTCTTAAGAATTAGCAGCATATAAAACTGGAAGTGCATACTAGTATTCCCAGATGTATTTCCATGCACACCTTATTAGCTATTGCTTCTAGTTTGACATTGTTTCAGAGTTTGGGCTTACCTCAGCTTTCTTGGATCTTCTTCTCTTTCTATTGGTCCCTGTTGTTAGACTGTAATCGCTTGAGTCAGGCTACAAGCCGTGTTCTAGGAATACAGCCTCATATATACGCATCGGTGCTTACAGCTTTTAACCCCTGAAACAGCTAAGGCACCTCAGCACCTAGGCAGGGAAAGAAGGAAATCCTGGCCTTAATATCAAGCAGCCACAGAGCTGAAGGCATTTGATTTTTTATGTGCTATTAGATGAGAGGAGCTGGTCTAGATGAAACAGGTAACCCAAAGTATATATTTATTCAACATTTTTTTTAGGAGATACTTTACATGCAAAGCTGACTTACATCATAACTCATTCTCATAATACCTGAATTGGCCACAAAGAATTAAAACCAGTGCCATCTGTTTCTATGGAAATATTTTATTTGATTTTTATTAAATGCAGATGCTGTCATGCCATTAAAAGACAAAATTCTTGATTAGGAGGACAGCAAATGCATTTGCTAAGAATTTTTTAATAACATATTTTCAGTTCTTTAAAGATTAAATCTTACCTTTTTATTTTTGTTCAGAGAAATATTTACATGTATTTCTGCAAAGTTATAATATTCCCCAGTGTCTCCTGCAATTTTCTTTTATCATTGATCTAAAGCAAACTCTTTTCAGCCAACTTGCTCTCCAAAGATAGACACATATTTCTCACATTAAGTATTTTGGATGATTTTTGTTTTCCTTTTCAGTCCAAACTTAAAGTAACAACTTCATATCAGCAAAACTATTCATGTTCAAAGCCAGAACAATGACATAAATATTTTAAGGGGAAAGCTAATGAAAAATATTGAAAACATAAAATATGTCCTGGTACTTTAAATGAGTTATATTGGTTTTAAAACTTAGTTGTATAATTATTTTAATTCAGTTTCATCTGTTTGATTTTAACCATAAAAATGATAACAACCTATTTCATAATTTTTAATCCCTTGCTTCTTAAACTCAGAATGTCTCAAAAGAAGTTTAGAAGCAGAAAAGACCAAAAGTAGTCAAAAAACAGGAAACCAAACTTTAAATACATGGGCAGATTTCACTGACTTCAGTAAGGCTAATGTTAAACATGTCATAAGTTTTTTTTTCATGAGTATATGTTTGTACTGCCATGTTTCTTGTTTATGAAAAAATGCATCCTTACCATCAGTAATTTTTGCATTGTTTATGTGCTTAAAAATAAAATAAGTGCTTAAGTGTTTCACTCTGCTAGCACTCCAGGCCTTCAACTCTTCTTAAAGATTATCAGGGGTCTCTTACAAAGCAGGTGTAAAACTATTCCTTCATGCATACTAAGTAGAATATTTTAACAATTTAAATTAGATTAAATTAATTTACATCTATACCTAAAAATAAAGGTTCTAGTTTTAAGCAGATGTACAAATTGTAGGACAAAAGCCATAAAATCCCCCTATTTTCATTATGAGTGCCACTTTAAACACCTAAAACTTAAAATGTTTAAGACTTGGACCTCCTGCATCAGAGGTGTTACCTCACATTAGTGACAAGGATGCCTGCATTCTGGAGTCCATCCAAGGGAAATGGGGAGAGGCAGAGGCACCACTATGTGAAATTTAAAATAGTAGTATGCCTAATTGTGAGCCATTTAAGGAGGCTTCACCATGAAAAGTGCATCTATGATTCTTGTAAACAGCAAGCAGTGCAGTGTAAAACTGGTTTGCTTTTGTGCTAATCTTCACAAAAGGTGTAGAGAGAATATGGAGGCACTGAGAATGAGCTGAAGCCATCCAGAATGTTGTACTGAAGGATCTAAAATTGTGAATCCTGATGGCAGATATCTGCTGTGACGCACTTCAATGCATGCTGCCAGATGTTTACTTTTAGCAACAACGAAAAAGATTGATTTATCTTACGCTTCATGGTGGTCTGAATTTACCTGCTACTTTTACCTTCATTATGTTATCACAGAAGTCCCTGGCAAAGGGACTTGCTGTTTACCTTGTGGCAGGCAGTACCCAGTGGTACTTTTGTATGAAATACTGTTCAACAAGGGGTCACAATCTGCCCTTTTTGGTTTTAGAGTCCAGGTATTTGATCCTTATCAAACACACATGTTTCCATCCCATTCAAAGGAGGAGTCCTTCTCTAGCGGAAGAATATAGCAAAATACATTTTCTAAGACTTTCTCAATAATATGAATTTCCATTTTTTCTGATGCAAACAAAGCAGAAAAAAAATGACAAGAAATGTCTTCAAAATCAGGAAGCAAGTGTTTACAACTGTCATACGTATTCTTACATGCTTTTGAAAATTTTTGAAGTATCTCTGCGGAGACAAGTGATTGCCTGGGTGTCTAAGCAGCCTTTGCAGAAAACCTGCTTTCCATGAAGCCTTCAAGATTATGCACATATCATGCATTTGCTGTGTTCAGTCCTCCATCATCTGGTGTAAAATATTTCTTATTTAAAGGTTGCACTTTATGGTAATAAAGTTTTACAGACTAATAAAAGACCATGGCCAAGATTTTCAAAAATGACTAATGGTTTGGGAGACTTTTTGTTTTGTTGATCCAACCTGTGACTCTTTCCAAAACCTTATTTTCAGTAAGAGACAGCTAAGGATTTTGTGTTAATGAGGTAATTTTTAACTTGAGAAGCTGAGTGATCAAAGGCAAATATCAGTGAAACACAAAGTGCCTCTGAGACCATGAACAATCTCCCAAAAAGTAACAGTATGAAAGGTATTTGCACAACAATAAAAAGGAAGTGGAAAAAAATATTACAGTAAAAATACTGTGGATACCTACCCTGAATTTTGGAGATAATTTCTAAGAGAGACTGTTGGGTTTGTTCTAGTTTGAGAAAGATGTCTGAAGTTATTACAGGATTCATTTCAATCCACACTGTTAATCAAGAGAATTTGTACTAAAAAAGTATAAAAAAGTGAGGAGCATCAACAACTGCAGGGGGTAGTAACACCTCCTTGAGAGGAGTAGTGTACATGTTTGAAACTAAAACAGCTCACAACCTTGAGAAAGACTAGAAGAGTAAAAAAGACAGAATAGAAAGACCCATTGGGAGGAGAAATGGACAACTGGGAGTGATGTTTGGAGCTGTTCTGTTTTAGCATCAGAGTTGCTGACAGTGAAAAAATGCATTTCTTTCTTTCAGTAATGGCTGCCATATGTCTCAGATGGAATTCGAAGCAAGGTCTGTTAAGCATCAAGCATGTGTATAGTTCATCACCAGCAAACCCAGGAGTATACTGCAAGCAGAGCTTACTCATTAGCCCTGTGGATTGCTCCATTTAGCAAAGGCTGCAATCCAGGGTGCCTAAATTTGGGCAGTACTTTACTAAAAGCTATGTGCCTTGCTCCACAGGATAATCGGTTCATCTGAAACGGGCTCTTGAATTATCTTCATGGTTACTAGAGGAAAGGTAGCACCTCAAAAGCTGAAGACAAAAAGTCTAGTTTGTGTATCCTTCATCCTATATGGTAGCTCCAGATATCTTCATGGGGGTGCTGACTTTTACTCAGGGCTCAGTCTGCCACTTTCACTTCTGGTGATACGCATGTAGTGATCTCTCTCTTTCTGCATTGCTGCTCCGAGTTTTACCCAGAGTCAAAAAGACAAAACTTCTATCTCCAAACAACTCCCTGACCACCAGACAGTGATATATCTCAATTAATAATATCTGCTGCTCCTTTTAAAAAACAGCCACAAAAGGTTAGGAAGATCAAAGAGCCTAAAAGAAAGCAGATGACTGAGCCTTCAGGCTAGCCCAAGGGACACTGCAGACAGATCAAAGGACCAGCCCAGATGTTCCAGACCCTGCTCCTATGGATGTGTTTTACTCTACATTATTCCTAGCGAACAAAAGAAATTAAAACAAAACAGACTTAGGGGCAGGAATGCTGCACCTCTACTAGAAGTCTAGAATTATCTGCTTAGACCTCTCAGTGGAAGAAATTGCATTTCTTATGTAAATAGGCATTTTTTGTGCATATGCAGGCAGCTGAAGTATAGGGAGTTTACATGGGGAGCTTTCAGTTCAGATCAGAGTACATTGCTTAAAGAAACCCTGGGGAACAGTTTGACTGGCTTAATTTGTTACATGGAGATATAACCTGACCTTGTGTTTATATAGGATTTAGGAAGATAAGATCCCATTCTAAAAGTCCAGAAACAAAACTCTAGCAGTTTACTTTCTGCACAACTTCACTCCATTATCAAAACTACAGTGGGAACTGAGTAGCTTAGGTGAAAGAGATCATTGCAGAGCAACATATTTCAGAAAAGAACAACTATGGAAAAGAGCTCAGTTTTATGGGAAATATATTAGTCTCCTAAATACACTTCATTAAATAATTTTTGGCACTCTGTTCTCTTTCTCTCTGTTTTGAACTCTTTATCACAGTGACACCAAAAAAGTTCTATGACACAATGCCAAAATCTGGTATTTGTCTCGGCTTGTTAGGTTTACTTTACCTACTATGTAAAGGTTGCTGTCAATCTCTCACTTTATTTTGTTTTCGTGATTTCAACAATTTCAAAAAACCAAACCTATCCTACCCTGGGACTTGATTTTTAAAATGCTAGATGTATCTCAGATTAAAATATCATGCATTTATCAACTACACACATATATTGAGTTGCTGGGACAATATTTAGATGATTTATATTTTCCAGACAACTGGAATGAAAACATGTAAATGTATTAGTAATCTGATGCCTATTCTGTAAACCTGCAGTTTCAAACCATAGACCATCAAGGATTAAATATTCTGAGATAACATAAGGATAGGAAAAACAAACTGTTTTTACTATCCTTCAATTATACCCTTACCCTTAATTTATGCTAACTTCTGTTTTCTTATTTTCTTCTGTTGTTAAAGAAGTCCAAAAATATTTTAATTCATCTACATTTTAGACCCTCACAGTAAGACAATGGATTTCAAGAAGTTTAAACTTGTACAAAGTTCTGTCCTCTAATATGAATGACAAGAGTTGCATAAAAGACAACTCCCACAACTTAATGAAAAAAATATTTTTACAGTAATGATCTGCTACAGTGATTTTGCCACATGAGAAATTCAAGGTTCAGAGGCTTTTTTAATATTTAGAAAGAAAAGCCAAATGGCATAAGCTATATGAAGACTCAGCTCTTATTTTCCATTAATTGTAGTAATTTTTGTTCTAATTTTTAATGCAGGTACTCTTGGGAAGTACTGAAATTAAACATTATAGTATGTGATTTTTATTTTCTTAAATTGCAGTATCAGTCATCGCTTTCAAGAGCTGGCATTCCCAAAGCACTTGAGTTTTCTTCCAGAGTCCCAACTTCAAGCTCAAATCTCACTCACCATGACTACTCCAGTCACTGATTATCCTTTCAGATGGAACATGTTGAAACTAAGTCTTTATAGTGTAGATGAAATTCCTCAACACCCAGCACTTTGGTGCAAACTGACACCACCTTTTTCTTTGAAGACAGCTCTGGAACCCAGCTCCAGGGACAATTCATCACCCATCCCTGTCCAAGCACCATGCAGTGCTCCAGAGCCCTAAATAATGAGCTAAATAAACCTAAATAATCAAAGGGGTGCTCTTCAGCACTACCTGCTCTTTTCTTAGATGATTCCATGTTCTTCATGGTGGCAGCTGGGAATCCCAGCAGTAAATGCCTAGTTCCCTTCTGCATTTTCTGTATAACACATATCAGCTCAAGGCTGTGATTTTCATTAGGAGCAACACACCTTTCCTTCTTCTGAATTGAGGGTGGGAATATTGCAGGGGACAGTTCTTCTTACCCAAACTTAGGAACCTGAATAAAAAAAAAACAAGGAACCACAACTAATTTTTATACATGGGTAAGCACAAATTCTTCTTCAAAACAATGCAGCATTGCACATAATTTTGAGAACTTACTGGTCTTACTGTTTATTTTTGACAACAAAACGGCTGTAATGATGAAATCTAAAAGTGAAGTTCAGGAAACATTTGTTCGTGTAGTTTGGAAACCAATGTGCATAGCAAGATGGATGGCAAAATCACATGTGGTACTGGAAAGATGATGGAAATAGGAATTTTGAAAGACTTCTTTATCTTCAAGACAGCTTATTATTAAATTGGTTTATAACGTATGAAATTTATAAAGACTTCCAGTACTTCTATCTGAAATATTATGCATGTTTCAATGAAAGCATTATCATCAACAGAAAGATATTTTTACAAGTATTATTTAATAGGTTCCAAAGTGTCTTCATAGTTATTTGACTATGTGCTTTAGTCAGGTTGACCAAATACCATGACAGACTTGTATGCATTGTCCCACACTGGGATTCACAGAATAAAGACAAAACTGGGGTTATTTTGCACAGTGCAGCAGCTTTTCTCTTCTTCAGATGTCAGGTGCATTTGATCAAATCCCTTTTTCCACACTGTCATGTGGACACTGTAAATAATATTTCTCTTCTCGTGCATTTACCTCATTTCTTCCCTTCTTCTTAATTAGACTTTATTTTCTGCTTTTCTTTAACAATTTCAGAATAAAAAGGTAGCTGTACCACAGAGGTACCACATAAGAGGGATTATATTTAAAAAAAATATTCTAGTAATCAAAACTTGTTAAAATATTGTGTTATTTGATCTGTAGATTAAGAATTCAAATTATGAAAATGAAGATAATTCATCTCTTAAAACAGGTAGAAGGGGTTACACCCACAAAGCATCATGTTTATAGCACCGAAGAGTAGCAATATGTACATTTTAGCCCACAATCACAATCTTATCTCAGAACAGTGTGATAAAAAGTGCTCCAGCCTCTAAAGCTGCTTTTCTGTACACAATGAAGTGATAATTTGCCCTGGTACTTGAACCTGACCTTTCAAGTCGAGTGTCCTAAAGTGCAGTTAGCACTCTTTTCTCAGTTCAACTGATGTTGAACTTTTCAGACTAAGTAGAAAAGAGAGTTATTTCTGTGTGAAAGCCTTAAGGCCTACCAATGAAGTTCTTTTTCTTATGGATGGAAAGCCTTTTAACCAATACCTCAATCTGAAAAAAAATCATAACCAAAATGTCCTCCATGAGCACTCTGTCCATTGGGATGGTGGCATGTTTGCTAGTGCTGCTCCACATGGGAGAGGTAGAATGGATGGATCTCTGATTTCACAGCCACTACTCAGTAAGTCACAAGTGTTAAAATGGGACCAAGTTTGCACAAGTCAGCAAAGGTATTAAAAGAAAGATTCCACAGTTCCTGCCTATGGAATCTATATCCAAATGTCAGCTGAGTTAAGATTTTGTGAGTATCATAGGAGCTGGAATTATGGACTGGATCCTGAAACAAGAAATTTTCCACATGAATTTCATGCTAAACTTTGAGTTGTAGAACTGGTTATTAAAATTGATATTCTTCCCCACTGGTTACAGGTATACTTAGAATCACAGATTCACAGAAGTTATAAATAAGTTTGAAGAAACATCTGAAGGTTGTTTAGTTCAACCTCCTTCTAAAACCAAGGCTAGTTTCAAAGACAAATCTGTCCCTTAGGGCACTGCCCATGCACGTTATGAAAATTTCTGGGGATGGAGAGTCCACAGCCTCCTTGGGCAATCTGTGACAGTGCTTTATGAACTCACTGTGAAGAATTTTTTTGTATGTCCAGCTCAAATTTCTCTTCCTGGAACTTTGCCGCTATTCCCTTTCACCGTGCACCCCGAAACTGGACACTTTTTCAGTATCACTTTTAGGCAGTGGCAGACTGCAGTAAGACATGGACTGAGAAATATGGTATATTCAGAGAGGCTAAGGGAAGTACCTTGGCATTACCTGGAAAGAAGAAGGTTGAGGGAAGTTGTCTTAACAGGTTCTAATCTATCATGAGTTGGACTGTTCTCAGTCTCACTGTTCACACTCGTTCATTTTGCATAAAAGTAATTGGTTTACTGAAACAAGCTGAAGGGAAAAATACATTTCTTTTGTGTTGTTAGACCACAGCAATCAGGTTACTTATCTTATTATCAGTTTGTGCTATAGAAGTCTTAGTGTTTAGTATATTTTTCCATGAAGGGAACAGTTGGGTTAAAAGCTCTCTTGAAATGATTAAATATCATTTCCCATACAATTTTCTTTTAAGTGGGGAGTTTTGCATGCACTTTCTTCTTCTTTTTCTATGTTACAATGCCTAGGTGCTATTCTACAGTGATTCCCACTCTGATGTGTTCAGAAAGCCTCAAATTTAGACTTCATTCTGCAATGAAAATTCTAGCCAACTTGTAACAAATTTTACTGTCAATCCTTCCTGTATATGGGTAAAAAAGCAGCAACATTTAGGAATTCCAAAATGAAAAAAAAAAAAAAAAAAAAAAAAAAAAGGCAGGAAATATTTCTATTGTTTTCTGACTCTCTCCTTTTTTTTTAGTCCCAGGTTTCTTTGTGAATTGTGTTTTGATTTTGAACATCTGGAATTGGCAACGTGCTGACTAAATGGTTTGATATGAATTGGTTCGGGGTTTTTTTCAGAGGTGATAGTTTCTGCTTTTGCTATAGAAACTAGCAAAGTTTCTGTTTGAGAGTTTAATAGTCTAGTAGTTGAAAAGAAAATAGTACCCATGGGATGATCTGTACTTGCAAGCAAGCCACTTACAGCTCTCAGTTACTAACACATTTATTTTAGTGTGTTCCAAGATGCTGACAATATTTGGACTATTTAGTCCTAGGTGGAATATACTACCATGTCTTTACCATGTGTAGCTGCATTTTACTCACCACCTGTGGTTTCTGAGAGATTTCACTGTTCTTTTGACAATACTGAAACAATAATTTGCACGTTTTCATAGTGCCATGATTCCCATACTGCAAACTTCATATGGCATAGATTTATTAGCCAACACAAGCGCATGTTAAATTATGTGTACAAACATATTGAAACATCAAAGTAGAGAAGACAGTTTATTTAACCTTACAATAAATTTTAATAATAATAGAATAGCTTAGACTGTCTTGTCTTAACCTGTTTTTTTTCATTTTATAAAAGAAAAAAACATAGTTGTCAATGATATGGACAAAAGGACACTATTTGATATGTTTTATTTTCTACAGTCTGGTTAAAAATAGCATGCAAGTAATTGAATAAAAATATTTGTATATATGATTTATTTTGAAATAACAATTATACCAGCAATGAATAAAAATCTTACCATGAAAGTTAAATGAAAGTATAACAAAAAGAAGAGTAAACAATTATTTAACCTGAATATTTTTTCCTTGTTATCTTTCATGTATTCCATTAATATAACAATGTCATAGGCTCTGAACACATATTTTCACAAATTTTAAATTGTTTGTATAATGTTAAATCATTTTTTTCCTTTGCAATGGGTAACAATATATAAAAAACATGATGATTAGGAAAGTTGGACAGGAATCTTGTATGGACACAGACCAGCCCATTCTGCTCACTATAACCCACAATGAATCCCACCTGACTTCCCTGTGAGTCTGGAACCTGCTGGCATGTATTGCATGCATGGATATAGATTTTTATGAAGTTGAATCTTTTGCATCAACTCGCCAGATAAAGGCATATTTTGCATCAGATTTGGTAATTTTTGTGCTTTCTAAATAAAGCCATTTGTAAAAATATGCACAAGTTCCCTTACTTTTGCCAAGTCCATGCTAAATATTAACAAACAGAATGGATAATATGCAGATTGACACTTGCTTTAAGGCATATCCTAATTTTAAAGCACTACCATGGTGTGTTATTCCTGTAGTTACTGCCCCGGGAGGGAAGTGGATGATCAGAGGTGTCTCACTCCAGTGAAATCTCAGCGGCCACCCGAAGGCAGTTGTACATCTCCTGTGGCAGGTCAGCCCGAGTGAGGTTGTTTCCATCCAGGCGCAAATGTGTGATCCTGGAATAGGTCGTCGGTCCAACTACCTTACAGAAGCTGCTCAATGGAAACTCTGAAGCAGAGAGAACAGAAGAGGAAAACAAAAATAATTAGGACAAATAGGACAAATCTATTATTTTTCTGCTCTTTTTGATTTCAGCTGAAAATTGTGACCTTAATTCATTATACTATTTTCAATATTTTGCATTTACACTGATGTAAATCCCTGTAAATATATTGGAACTTGAGGGACTTGTTTTGGGAGAGGTTCTTTCTGTTAGCACGGAGAGGTTCAGAATTTCAAGACTGAGTTTTTCAAATGCCATTTTCTTACAGTACAAATTTGACTTTTAGACTTCAGGTTTTATACAGAGGCCTAATCTGGAATTTAGATCAAAGGAAAAATCACTCTTTTAAAAAAAACTAGAGATGCAGAGGGAGGAATCAGTCAGTTTGTGTACATTACAATGGAAGGGTAAAACTACTTTATAAGATATTGAAGGAAGTAAAAAGTTTCTGGAGAAATTCAAACCATGATACGGCTTTACTCTAATGAACAGGCAGTCCAATGGGTGTCTGTGTATTTTGTATGTACCTTATTTGTGCCATTTTGATTTACCTGTTTCAGAATGAAATTTGGGTCTAGGGTTGGAGAAGTGTTTTACATTTAAATTGTGCAGTAGAACTTTTCCACATCAGAATTAGAACATGAGTATGAATGCAAAAAATACTTATAAAATATTTATATTTATTGTAATTTATATATTGTGTTATATATGGTCTCTATTCAGTTGAGGTATTATTTGGTTTACATTACACCAGATAGATCTTGAATGGAAATCTGTCTTGTATCCTATGATCAGTATTAACTGTGAGCTAGAAATTCCAGTAATCACTGAAGTTCTCTGCTCAGTATGCAGAGCATACCCATATCCATATCATAGACCTCTTTCAAGCAGAAAAGATCTATCCTCAGGAGAGAATGTATGTGAATTAATCTGATGTCCCCTTCATACCATACATTGTGTAATTTTGCAAAGAGGGTCTTCATTCCCACCTGTGTTTCCCTTGAGTCAGACAGAGGATTAGTCTATTGAAAAGCTCCACAATGACTAAAGAAGCAGTCTGAGAGACTTGTTCTTCTTCAGAACACTGACATCGGATGAATTCACACAGAAAATAATTTAAAGGGTTAAAGAGACTCCTTCAATGAACCCATGCATCTCATAATTTCTGAGACAACAAGTTAGTATTATCCAAATCAAATGCCATTTGACTTACCTTTCATTTGACTTATCTTTCATACCTTATGTATCTTTTCTATGTGGCTCCTTATCTAAGACAGTATGATCAAATTGTAGTACTAAAGGAAGTGGAGGAAGTACATTTCATACCTTCTCACTAACTTTTATTAATATTTTATTAATATTCTTCTAATTGGATTATTCCAGGACTTGCATTACAATAATTTACTATCACTAATGAACATGATTTTGTAAACTAAGTATAAATGTACAGGTAGCTCTTTAGAGCATAAGAGCATAGGTAATTTTTTGGACAGAGATATGATATTAAGAATGGGTAAAGACTTATGTACCTTCCACAAAATAAGTTGTTTGAGTAAGGATTAAAGAAATATAATTTAGAAATCAGATTTTGATCACCAATCTGATTAAAGCAAATCAAAGCAATTTCCTAGAATTTTGTGTAGTGTGCAGCCTTCTTTTGGAAGGGTGAAAGATTAATGGTGTCCCTTGGGCAGTCCGTGCTGTAATACAGTAAAATTTTAAGACTTCAGACCAATTATGATATTCTTCTGGTTCAGAATGCACCAGCAGAAGCAAATTAATTATTCTTGTTCATTAAGATCATATGAGCTGAGAAATGTTTATAGAATTATGACTGTGTGGAATTTTGCTGAATGAAAACATAAATTCCTGAGATTTTAACTCATTTTCTTGGGCTATAGTCTATGTCATTGACTATTTAGTTCCAATTTTCTTCAGATAACTTGGGTTTAATTTGTAAAGTTTAAAATAAACATGAATTCTAATATCTATTTTTCCATCTTCTTGTCATTCAGGCATGACATGGTAGGTATATTTGTGCTGATGACAATCATTTAAAAACTTTATAAATTTAAATTTTAGGTGTTTTTTTTCCATATTGTTACTTTTGAGCATAAATACTAACATTTGGTTGAAAAAGAAGATATGCTTATACAAGGTGGATAGACGGTTAACTACTCAAAGGACATAAAATTCATACATGTAAACCACAAAATTTAACTGTGATAACAAAGTTCTGATCTGTGCTGACTGTTTATGAGACTAAAACCACTTGCAAAGTGGATGGAGATCTTGTCCTCACAGAAGGAATACGAACTCAGTCATGGACCTCAGTAGGATTTTGTTCCAATATTTTGTCCACATCGTTTGAATGTGGGTATAAATTTTTTATACTCTTCATATAATTTTCAGTTGTTAAAAGCATATTAAAAAATGTTTCATTTTAGTTGCAGTCTCTACTAACAGAAAATAAGACCAGTGGTTCTTGTGAGCGCACTGGATGAGCTGTTACCTGTATGATCTGTGTGGGGAACTGCAATCCTTCAGACTGGAATACTGTGGCACAAAATATCTCAGTAGTTTACTTCCTCTTTTGTTACACTTATTAATATTGCAGGTGAAAAAATGCCTTCCTGAATTTATAAAATTCAGGTTCAGAGACAGCGTACCTGGAATTTTTCCCACATATTTTCCCAGCACACCATTCCTGCATAAGTCAGACACTGAGAGAATAAGACGTATTGGAAGAAAATCGGTTTTTCATCTAACAGTACAGTGGGCAATTCTAACAGGATCTGAAGTTCCATAGTCATTATTGTTGGTCAGTTGTCCACTAGTCACATGTGAAACATGTTTAGATAGGCCATGTTAAAAAACTCCTTTGGGAATTTTTGGAGTGAGACAGATAAAAGACCATAAAGCACCTCCACAACTTGATATATAGTCTCTTAACTGTCCTCTAGAACATTTTCATATTTCCCCTTTCATGCTCCATTTACATGGAATACTGCCATTACTTCTTGGCGTTTCATGTGGAAGCACCAATTTTCTCCTTAATCCCTTACAAGTACAGACGAAATATGGAGAAGGCCATAGTTGGGCCCTCTTCTTGTTTCACTAAACCTCTTTGATTCTTGTTTGTTTGTTTCTTTTCACCTTGAAGAGTCTGTAACATAAGTCTCTGTGTCTGTGTGTGCATATGTTTGTGTACATGCGTGTGTGTTTATATAATAATAATGGCATGTCAAAGAGATTTCAGTTTAGAAACCACAGTTTAGGTTTGAGGTATGGAGAAAGCGAAGGCTTTGCTAAATCTTCCATGGTCCTATTCTAGCTTGGAGATCTGATGAGCATCAAGTACAGTAGATAAAACTGTAGGTTCAACACCTACAATCAATACAATGGATGTGCTTCAATTTATTAGTCAGAAATCAGAGGAGTTACTCTGAATTTGTTTTCTTAACAGTTTGCTATCTGCTCCACCCACTGCTTCTTGCAACACAAAGGGAAACAGAACATACTAAGGTAAAGCCACACATATTTTGATGTGTTTATTCATCAGTTCTTGTTCAAAAAACTCAAAGGCACTCAAATAAGAGTATTTCTCAAACAAATTTTTTTTATGAATGACAATGCATAATGATTGTAGCAAGTCCATGGTGAAACTCATGGACAGTAATTTAGAGAAATATTCTTTCCAGTAATACCAACAAAGTTGGAACCAGATTATTCTTTCTTAGACAAATATAAATGTTAATCGCAGGCTTTAAGTTCCTGAGAAAAAGGGAGACATTGCAAGTTCAGAACTCTGGAGAAATATCTTTATGTTAGGTCTCAGTATACTGAAAACTTCAAACCAAGCCAGCATAAATGGAAAGATTATACCTTTTGTGTATTTGAGGACAAATCATCATTACTTCTTAGACAGAAGTCTCTCACTGCATGTGTGTACCATAGGCCATAACATGGAATGGAAGGTGGCCTAGTTTACAGTCATCCTTTCATAAATCACTGTTAAGTATAACAATTTATTAAACAAAGGAACTGGTCGTTAGTTTGAGGCATAAATAACCACAGATCAATCAACTCAATTTTCCAAAAGATTCAGCACTCACAGCTGTAGGTCAGGTGTCGTGAATGGTGAAATCCAGGGGCTTTGATTGCCCTATATTAATGATTACTTCTAATTAATTTTTATCCCACATTGTCAATCAGCATCTTAGGGAATTATATATTATGTCTGTGAAATTAGATAGCTGAGAAAATTGATTCTTGAAGTCTGCTAGATTTTCTGGTAGAGAAAAAGAACCAGTAAATCATATGGACTGTTCCATCAGTCCATAGGGCAGCAATGATCGTGTAGCAGTAGCTGGTGAATATCCACTCCCCATACCATGCCCCTGAAAATGCAGCTTGCCACGAAAAGCTAAAATTGTTGTCACAGTCCTTGATTCTGATGTCCTTGGAAAAGTGAATAGCAGCCAAGCTTGGCACCTGGGTATCTTGCAGAAGGCTCAGATCATTCTAAGCAGGGAAAAGTGTTTATATCTCATGAGAAACTCATCATTGTTAGCTATTTTAGGAGTGGAAGAGTATCTGGTAGAGTTCCACAGGTTGCTGTGTGTAGTGCCTTAGGTGGGAAGTATTAACTCATTGTTTTCCCTCATCAAAACAAGAAACTGAGATGCACTAGAAAAAAAAAAAGCCACTGAGAAAAATGAAACATAGTAAATACAATACATTTAAAAATATCTTGCCCTCAATCTGGTAAGATCTGCACTAAAAATATTTGATTTTAAGGACTACATCTCCATGGATTTAGCTATGTATGGAGCAGCTAACACTGATACTCTTAATCCTTGATGGATACAAGACAGCAAACAGAAGGGAGGATTTTGTGGTTTACTTTATATCAACAAGCAAGATGCTATAAATCCTCCTGAAGAATCACAGTCATATTTGGAATATCTCCCTCTCCATCAGGGACTACCACTGACAGAGGTGCAGCTGGAGAACTTCTGGCATGGTGGTGAGGCATCTCCAGCTCTGCAACACCTTCTTGTCAACCCAGGAATGGGACAGCCTTGTAAAAGCCCTGTCTCTGCAGAAACCTTCATGGTCTCATGCAAGGTGTGGCATTTCTTGGCTTCAGAAGGAACATTTTTCAAATCATAAGTGAATAGAGACAAACTTGCCACCTGATCGTATGATGTGCAAAATGGGAATGAAAAGGAAAAACAGGGGCAGCTTTTTGGATTTCAAGAGAGGTTTGGAGGGACACTGCATGAGGCAAGGGGGAAACAAAGAAATGCAGTTACTTTGATGTATCTTTCTCACTGCGTCTTGTGCCTGCTACCTTATGCATTTGTTTTCTCCCTTTCTCCTCCTCCAGCATTTTGACTAGCAGCTCCTGAAAGGTTACCATAGTCAGATCCTCACCTGACACATCTCTCTTTTTGTTGACTTAAGAATTCTGAACATCTATTGTACTGATCAAACTTTTCAGATTTTTCCTGAATTGTATAAGACAAGTCCATTGGCATTTATGAGCCTACTCTAATTTACACAAGATGAGAGTTTGAGGAAAAAATCCACATTAGTATGAAAACATAGATTTCTCGTTGTAAGGATATATTGAGTGGCTATTAGGTCACTCAATTTCCAAATTCCAAATATCTGTCTTTTAACATAAATGTGGACAGCTGTCAGGTAAATGCCAGTGTGCTAACAGTCTAACCAGTACTATTTTTTCAGACTGGTTCATCTGTTATTTCAGATACTTGCATTGACCATTTGTATCTAGTCTGTGGTAAACATTAATGAATATGTGCAAATTAAACTTACTGTTAATTTTGTTGACTTGGAGGTAGAAGTTTTCCAGGTTCTCACTGACAATTGGAATGCTCTTCAGCTGATTGAAGGAGAGATCCAACTCAACTAGTGAGGTGATGTTGAAGACGTTACCTGGTATTCCAGAATCTGTTAATTTATTGTGGGATAAACGTAAATATTGCAGGGCTTTAAAACCTTGGAAGTACTCATCGGGGACATTGGAAATCTGGTTATTGTCAAAATACAGCATGAGCAAGGAGTGAGGCAGTCCTGTAGGTAGCTTTGTAAGTTGATTGAAGCTTAAGTCAAGATACAAAAGTGAATTCAGGCCTTTAAAAGCCCCAGAAATAGAATCTGCTTTCAGCTGGTTGTTCTGGAGGTGAATGACAGTCAGATTCATCAGCCCCTCAAGTGCACCAGGATTGACTTTTGTGATCTTGTTGTGACTTAATTGCAGGTCATCTAGAGTTTTGGGAAGTGGTCCAACAGCTTCAGTCAAATTGTTGTAGTTAATGTGGAGTTTCTTCAGGTTCTTTAGTTTAGAGAAGACTCTTCCCTTAATTTTTGAATTTTCCAAATGGTTGTGATCTAGGATCAGCCACTGTAGGTCTGTTACATTGTCAAACGTGTTCTCTTCAATTCCCTCAATCATATTGTTTCGAAGATAAAGGTATTTTATTCCACTTGGTACAATTGGAATGGTTTTCAGTTTAAGATTGTCACAATACATGGCAGAAGGGTAGCTTAAAGGACAATTACATTCTGGGGCACAGACTGCTGCGGATGGCCCGAAAGGATCATAGCCATAATCATCTCCAGGACCGTAGTCATATTGGCAAAAAATGCCACTAATCAACAGCAGAAAGACAGCTAGGGAGTTTAAAGTCATCTTTCTAATGTGTCTTGTTCCTGTATGGTGAAAAGGAATAAACAAGATATAACTTAATTTTTTATCACTTTCAGCAATATTTGAAATTTTACTACATAAAGATTATATTTAAAAACTAATTATGGTTCCTATTCAAAGATGTAATTAAGAAAAAATTATTGGGTTGTTAGTATTACATTGTTACTACTATGTTACTGCCCCATCTTGTATAACCTTTCTTTGTAATGCAAAATTTCTGGCCATTTTGCTGTTGTAAGTAAAACTTTATATCTTTCTGCATTCATTGGTTAAGTCACAAGAAAGATGATGAAGTACAAGGTTTTTAAACTTGCCACAGAATTTTTCAGTTTTGCTGAAGGCCATGTTCAGAGGCAGTTCCGCCATTTAAATTCTACCAAGCATTCCTAATGTGCTGAATTGCCTCATAACTAAACATGTGGCTATTTGACTTAAGTTTGAAGGAGACAGGGAAGTTAAAACTGAAGGTAATGCTCTCATACATTGTGTGTTGTTAAGATGTGTGTAGATTGAAAGATCTTTTTCTCATGGATTTCTCATTCTGTAAAGCATGGTCCACTAAGTTTCATAGTCACCTAAAGAACAATCTAATATAAAGCGTATTATCTTTAACATACCAAACAACCAGTATTGCAATGTGTGCAGTGGATCTGAAATGACTGAATTTCAGACAGTGAAAATGTTCTTGCAAAGTCTCTATACAATAGAGGAGTTGATTGCATTTTATGCCCATTCTAAATAAATTGAACAATAAAACACTGGCTTCACATAGTTAGTCTTTCAGTTCACATACAAAAGGACATCCGGAGTCCTTGGGGGAGGTTTGTGATTCAGTATAAGTGGGGTCACTTAACTTTTTAAGGCCATAGCTTTCTCATCAGGTACTCCACAAGATGCCAATTAATCTGTGAAGACTAGTATCTTGTTTATACCTCTTCCTGGCAAGATAGATGTTCTGCTGGAAAAGTAGGTCTAGAATCAATAAAGTCAGTGAGCTTACTTTGATTTTCACTAGCAAAATACAAGGCTCCAAGTGCTCAACTACTGTTCAGAGAATGAGAGGATTAAGAAAATCCTTAAAATGCTTCTTTTTCTCAAGGAATTTGAGAAAGTATGTGAAGCCTGTAAACAGACCACAAGACATTGATGTCAGATCTGGGCAATCTTCCAGCAGAGAGAAGTCTTGCTATTGGAATTGTTACATAGAGGACTTAATGTTAAAGTGCAGGGCCATGGCTACAAAATTTTCCCTAATTCCAAAAGCCTTTGCTTCTATTGACTTCCTAAAAGCCACATCATATTCTAGTGAGATAACAATCTCATTTAAAGCACCTCTAGGCAGGGCCTATTGATCGCATGCAGTACAGCACAAAGAGTTTTTAAAAAATGTTCTTATGTTACCTCCACTCAATAACCCATAAAGTCCTACTGCTAGATATTAAGCTGCTGTCCCCTGAAATAGGAATCTGATTGCATATCATCCCCATGGTGTTGGTCCCATCACATTTACCTAATTACAAACCCTGGGATAATCATCGAAATATTAGTTGTTAATGTAATTTTCTTTGCCTGTCTTTCATTACTGCATGAGAACATGCAACTTGAACATGAGCTCGACCTTTAGTCCCCTGCTGGTATAAACGAGTACAGCTCATCTGAAAGCAATGGCTGCAGTAACACAATCCATCTCAAAATCCAGTCCTATTTAGGTACTAAACATTAAAGAAAGGAAATCAAGTGCTTCTGTATTCAAAGTATAAAAAGAGTGTAATGAACTCCTTGGATTACACTCTTTGGCCTTAGAATAACATTTTTTACTTTCTTAATTTTATAGTTTTAAAATAACATAGACATTTGAAATTCAAATTTTTTTCTTCTAGTTCCAAATTATATTTGTAGTGCTAAGTTTCATCATTAATATCATAGTCTTACAGTCCTTTAAATAGAGTACAAAGTTTTACTGCTCTGCAGAGCCCTGAAAGTAACTAAAATGTTGGATACCAAGTGTTTTGAATAAATTAATCAAAAATTCTTTAGAATTTATGTGACAATTCTGTAGTTCAAGGGCATATTGGCATGTGTGTGACATAAAATAGCAAAGTAAATAGGAAATTTATTTAACTTGTTTCATTCATGCATTTCTCATTCATGTATCTGAATGTCTCACTGTCAGCAGTGTAAAAGGTTAATAGATCATGCTTGTTTGCTGCACTGAACTACACGAATCCAAAATATAAAATCAGAATAGATTCTTAGATGTTTATCTTGCAACATAAACATGTTTTAACTAATTGCCTGTTCCTGTTCTAAGCAGTTGTGTTGCAAAATACCTGTGAAAATATTTATGAAGTTGCTCAGGCAACTTGCCAAAACATACTAAATGGTAAATCCATGATTTTGGGAAAATGCGTGCTACATTAGTGTAGAAATACTATTCAAAATATGTTTGATGTTGTCTATGTTTCCTTAATCATTAAGTTATATTGAAACAAAATAAATATAAAATTAACAGTCAAACAACCTTAATTCTGTAGCTTAACTTCTTACACAGTTTGCAAAAGACTATATTTTTAAAAAGTTTCACTAGTATATTTAAAATGTGCTTTAAAATTAATTAGAAATTTAAAAATACCTACTGTTTCCCTCTCATTATGTGATTAATTATTTAAATACCAGGATACATTGTCTTTTTGTAGAATGAAGCAAAATGATTTAGCAAATGGGGTTTACGAAGCTCTCACTAATATTATGAATGAAAAAGTAAACAGTGAGTACTCTTACAAACTTCTTTGTACTGTATGTCAAATCTTATTCCGATGTAGAACAAAACAGACTGTAAAAAATTGCAACACTGATGTACAAAATATGTGGAGTTGTTTTAAGGAAACTGAGAAAGTGAATCGACCAAGCAACTGTTGATTTGTGCTTAATTTACAAATTGGCAAACTTATCCTGTCATGTTTTCATGTTCCCATTGCAGCTACATTTAAACAGCTGAACATTACGGTTAAAGCATGCAGCAGCACTTACCTTACTGCCTTCAAGCTGCTTTCCTTAATTCCCAGAGCAGATGCAATAAGAGGCTGTATCGACCAATATATGCTCTAAACAGTGTCAGGAGGTAAAACTCTGCCAGATCCTCTGTGTTACAAGAGGGAAAAAAAAAAAAAAGCCCTAGTCACGCTGTTCTCTGAAGCTGCTATGTCATCATGGTGATCTTGTGGTGTGGCATGTACAAAAATGCAGCTCTCTAATGAAGTGCAGGTGGATACCATATTTTGTTCAAGGACAACCCATCTGTTCCTCCTATGGGATCAGAGAATGATATTTCACAAATCTGAGAAAGTTAAAAAGCCATAGGTTTATACAAGAATCTTTTTGTATTTTAGAGGGAAAACAAGTTATATTGTAAAACAAATTGCAAACAGGCTTTTGTTTTCCAACTTATTTTATACTGCTAGACATGAGCTAACACACAGCATTCAGACCTCAATGCTGCTGTTCTTCTTCAGCCAAGTGACTCATTCATTTTTCTGCCTTTTTCTTTAACTATCTTATGACCACAGTAAAATATCCTTAATGAAAACTTTAGCCTAAGGATCAGATTCAAAATTATCTTTGAATCATACCCTTTTCCACATTACATTCTGAGTTCAAAGATTACATACTTGAGTTCAAAGGTTCTTCTGCAAATCACTGGAATTGATTTGGTCTGGAGATTTTCTTTGGTGGTTGAATATATGTTTGCTTAAAAAAAACACATCCCAGGAATGGGTTTTGAGCAGTTACTGTAAACTCACTTCATACATTCGTTCATTTTGCACTTACAGCTTTCTCCTGCTTTTCAGAATCTGGAACTACTCAGCTTTATGTTGTCTGTTTCTTATTCCATGGATGTAGTTCAAGAATGCATCTTAAGGCTTGGATGAGATGTTACTTTCACCAGGCAATGTCGAAAAATAATACATTAAGAAAGTAACAGTTTAAAGTGGATCTTAATGCTTCCATAAGAACTTTCCCTTATCTCTAAATGGAGGATGTCTTCCTTTTTATGAGAAACATCTTTTTTTTATATATTTGGGTAGGGACAAATGTCAAATGTGCATATAGAAAGCATGCACAAAGCATTTTAGAGTGTCTTGTGTGTTTAATTGCATTTGACTGTAATTGTTGGGGGTAGAAATTCAGGGATTTTGTCCATTTTCAACTTACTATCTTTATTAAAAGATGTGGTACAGAATGTGTCTGGGTTGGAGAACCCTATCAGTTTCCTGAAGAGGAGCTTGGATGTGAGCTTCTCCCAAAATTTGCTGCTAATGCATCTCAGTCTCCACAGCAGTGAAGGTTACTGGGAGCAGGGAAAAGCCAGTGCCCTTCACCAAGAACAGCAAAGACTATGAACACTTACAGACCTCTCTGCTTCTGCAATGCCTCAGTTAGCAAACAAATTTGCTCAACACAGAGTGCCATGTACCAGTGCAGCCCACAGGGAGTGAATGTTATGCTTTTCTGACATGATGCCTGTCTCTCTGGTGTGGGAGAACCACTTTACACTCTGGGAAGCACGTTGGTGACAGATGGTTACTGCATTACTACTTGAATGGTGCCACAAAGTGAATGTGAAGAATTGGGATTACAATAGTGGATTGATCTAAGTGAAAAACTGCGTGGAATCAGGACTAGAAATATAGAAGTGGACAAAGCTGCTGTTGTTGTGCATGTGGACAAATGGAGACCAGATGGAGTTTCTCATGCACAGAATGATATTTATCTGAAAACTACTTCATTAGCTTTAGTTGACCAAGGAAACCTCAGCAGTGACTTGACTGCAAATGTAGCAACAAGCAGCAGCACTCAGCAAGAGGTCAGCTGGAATAAAAAAAAATTTTTCATACAGAAAGGGGTAACCTTTAAGGTAGTATCAAGATTTGCTCTGTGGAAGAACGTGTATCAAGGTTAGCAATGGAGCATAATATTTGTAAAGATAACTTTAAAAATCACAGGAAAGGCACTAATTGTGCTTTCTCTGACTAGAGGTTTGTTTTGAAAGACAAGCCAAATATTGTGATAAATTAATATATATTTTGAACTCTCAGTAATAGGTGTAGTTTTGCATTTGCAGTACAAATAGAATTGAACATTAGCTGCAAGTACAGGATAACCCAGGCTTTATATGCTTTTGGCACAGTTGTATTTATGAACCAGTTTTCCTGTATATCAAGTACACATCCTTTTTCTCATTCTGATAACAGAAATAGAAAACATGCACATCTTTATAGCTTACAAATCTTATTAAGCAAACTGATGATATTTTGAAATTAACATATGGTAAAAGCTTGGGTCACATAAAGTTCAGCTGAGACTTGTTCATTCATATAGTTGCTGTCTTGCTGACTGCTTTAAATTAGCTATGGATATTGCACAGTCAAGATGAAGAATCACATGCCTTCCAAGGTTAAGATATAAAGCAATAGATTTTCTTCCCTTTTAAATAAGATTTTTACCACCTCTCCGATCTGTCATTCAGTACTGACCCTTTGGCATAATTTCTATGCTTTTCCTAATCTTACTGTTCTGACTTATGAAGCTCTCACCTCATAAACCTGTTTGGGAGAGCAGGTAGATACTACAACCCAGCAAATGAAGGTATTGCTTCTTCTGCAACAGAGGGTGGGACCGTGGTTGGGTGATTTCTTTTTTTCTGGTCCTATTTTGTGTTCTGTGCAGGGGTTCTTTTGGTAGCTCTCAGAAGCCACTAAACAGCATGTAAATGAAGTCTAGCTAGTTTCCAAGGAATACACAAAATAATATGCAATTTCACCTATGTCATCTAAATTGTTCAATGGTTATGAATACGCTTCACACTGATGATGTCAGGACATATTAATATTTCACCTTTACTGTGCTCCAGTTTTTCTTCAAAATTTATTTTCTTTTGTATTTTGTTTATTCATCTCTCCTTAATGGGAAATATGATCAAAGCCTATTATAATCTAATTTTCTTTGTCCTGTGATATATGAATAGAAATATTTATTTTATAGGATCCAAAGCTCCTTTTTTTTTTTTTAATTGATATTTTCATGGCTGGAGGTGGACAAGTCTAATGGGTTGTAATGAAAGAATCTGAAAGCAGAGCTCACTGCAAATCAGTTTGCACTGGCTGAGCTCTTGCCATCAAATATTGTCGAGTTACAGTGCTTTACCACTGTAAAACTACCTTCTTTATAGCTTCTATGCACTTCTGCATAAATGGAAGTGCCTCCCAATCTATTTGCATTTAATATCCTTTTCCCCAAAAGACTCAGGTTACTGAAACTTAATAGATATTATCTAAACCAACTGCTGCTTTGTTTTCATCTTAATCCTGTGCACACATCTGGGACACAGAACCAAGGGAATTTGGTGCCCAGTATCAGTAGGGTATTTTTGCCATGGGAACATATAGCTCCAGAAAAAATCCTTGTGGGACTTTTCACATTCCCACATAAAATGAACAGCAAGGCTTTTCCTCTGATCACTCAGAATTTAAGCTAAATATTACTCTCAAGATGAAATGATGGTTAGCTCATTTTATTTGGCTACCAGCAGCAGGGGTTAAGAAACTTCCATTAAAGGAAAAGGCTGTTCCATGGACACCATGCAGCAAGCCACTTAATTATAAAGAGGCAACACAGTGTTTATACATGATGTTTTATATGTCTCTAAACAGTGAATATACAACCTGTTAGCCTATAAATAGTGAATAAACAAAAATATTATATTGGCACAAATCTACAGGAACAATTAGTTAAGTATTTGTGTAAAGTTTTGCAGCATTTTGAAAATATTACTAAAGGCTGACTCATATTTAATGAGTTCCACTAAAAACATTTCAGTTCCAGATTCTGGAGACTGTAGGTGCTTAATTTTTCATCTGAAAACTTCCATTCCTCCTAATTGAAATTTTATTTTTTCAGTCTGTATACTGGATTTACATGTTAAATGGAAAGTGTTAGAGCACATACTATAAGCATTACAAAATTTGTGGTGATCCAAATACTTCTTTTCCTTTCTCCTAAAAAGGAAATACCAGCTTTGGAAACTTACAAAAATGGTAATAGTGTTACAACTTATTAGCAGACCGCAACAGATATTTTAGTTGAGCATGAATCTTTGTTTTTGTCCTTCTGAAAGACTGCTCACTGTTTTGCTTCAAACTTGACAGTGTCTATATTCTTGTACTGTTATCCTCCTCTCTGTTGCTTTTCAGACTGTTTTTGGTTTGATTCAAATAGTCAACAGCAAAATTTCTTTGAGTTGATCCAAAGTCTGATCAAAGCTTTTTTTTTGATGAGGACTAAACATGAAAGCAAGACTATATTTTTAAACCGGACTCCTTAATATATCCTGTATGTTTTCTCATAGCATTTAAAATCTGCTCATCCATGTATAAAAGAAAATTAGGTGGCCTTGGAGCATGAGACAATTCAAATGACTCCTAATGTAAAGAATCCAAGCATATCTCAAGGAGCTGATGAATTTGTGGGTAAGTTGTGGTTACAGTTAAAAATTATAGCAGCATCTCTATATTTCTGTATTGTAAACAGTACAGATAATTTCTGGAAAATGAAGAGTTGGACTTGGCAAACTTGGTTAGTTCACAACCATTTGTATATGCTAATGTTGTACCAACATAGAGCTGCTTTGAAAATCATTGGGTGCTAAACACCTTCCCAGAATCTAAGCATTATCAATGTCTGTTTGCATTCAGATCACTATAGCTTAAGGTCAGAAAGAATGGTAAATAATCTGTATTCTGCTGCACAACCAGAATATACCATTTGGCCTCCTGCTAATTTATGTGACCCTGGACTTAAACAGATCCACTAAGTCATAAATGGTCTTTGCCATGAAGGTGGGACAGTTTGGGAGCCACCTTAATAGGCAGCTTTTAAAAATACTGCCCATTGTCATTTCTAAAATGAAGCACCTTGGACAAATCTACTGCAGTTACAGAAGATGCTTTTATCAAGTTTAAAATCTCACCAGCAAGTAAAGCTTGATAGATAATGTCTATTATATAATTTGCTACCTATTAGTATCTATTTTGACATTTGTTCTCACTTACTTCATTACCACCTGAATGCTGTATGAGGTTTTTACATGATTTTCCCTAGCACTGGTGGCAGGTGTAATAGCCTTGAGGTAGAGACAGCATTTAGCTATTTAAAATCCACGAACACCCCATCAGTGTTCTGGTATTCCCAGGCTCATGAGAATGGACTGTAAATGAACCAAACAACTCTTACATGGCTTCCTGAGATGTTTAAGTACAAATTATTGTGACAACCAAATCTAAAAGTATTTCTCACTATCAAACATTTTTGTTGGGTTTTTTTCGTTTAGAAGGAAAATGATATAACAAAAACACACCAGTCTGAAAAAGCAGATCTACTCCTTTCCAAATGCAGCAAACAATGACTATTTTTATTCATATTCAATTGCTAATCATTGGCTTGTGTCTCTTCATTTGTACTTCTATAAAACTACTAGAATTTCTTTTCCTCATCAAAATCTCCATCTTCTTCCAACTATCTTCTGCCATGCTATCTGTGGATCTGTCACTGACATATTCAGTGCAACTGTTTTATATTTTTTCTTATTAATAATATGTACAGGAACACCATTATTTATACTTAACCTTTCTTTTTTTTTCATGTCTCATAATTTTTTTTCCCCTTCTACTTACATTTTACTTTTCAAGTGAAATAAAGAAAGTTATGGTAAAAATTGGCCTTTTTTGGTTGTTATATGGTATAAGAGCTATATGAGGAAGTATTTTTATTTTTCTTACAATTTTTTCCTTCCAGACAAATTTGTTCATCCTTTTCCTGTTTGGAGACATTGAGCTCCTCTGAAAGACTGGCTGGAAATATGCTTTTGGCCATATTAAATGGTCACCTTTGGCAAACACAGATTCCAATCCAGTGATTTAATTGTCTTTATTTTTTATCAGGAGATCCAGAGTGGATTAACCTCATGCTGTATGAAACACCTTTTGTCTTAGGAATTGTGCAGTGTTGAGAAACTCTACTAATGCTTTACTACAGGCCACATGGCACTGCTAAAAACATCTCACAAAATCAAATTTCCCGTTCAAAAAGCTACCTTTTTTTAAAAGTTACTCCACCTTATATCTCACTAAGATTACCTCCACCTCTGAAAGATGCAGACTATCTATTATTATGAACAGTGTCAGGTATGTGATGCATCTGACATTTTGGTTGTGAGAGACAGCAAACACAGGTGTCCACATGTATGATAGGAGTCCAGGCACTGCTGAAGATCAGTGGGAATGTAATAAACAGCTGTGGAGCCTGGAGAGTGATTCAATTGCCCAACACAGACAATATAACTTACATAAAGGTAGGCATCCAGTATTGTTTGAGAGACTCTCAGGTGTCCAACTCACCTTTATAGATTATGGAAGAGGACTTTAACACTTGTGCCCTTTTCAGATGGTAGCTGATGGCAAAGCAAAGAACTTCACAGTGCTTAATAGCAAGACATCTGCATTTAGGCAATTGCCTGAGTGGTCAAGGGGTTTCAGTCAGGTAGTGCAAGGACATCAAACTGCTCTCTGACATGCCCTGGGCTGTACAGCACAGCCAGGGGGGTCTGGCTACTGTGACTCAGGATTCTGAGGAGACCTGTCCTGTCCTGAAGTAGCAGCAGGGTGCCAGGCACATATTACCAATCTAGAATGATATTAGACACTTATCTTTTGGAACCTAAATTGTTCCCTTGGAGCTCCAGTCCAGGAAATAATCAGTCTCCTAAGTAATAGCCTCACTTTGTGTAAATTGTCTGAATAGTATTCTCCCAAAAATTTTCTCCACAGTCTTCTCTTAGCTGTGTATTCAGCAGAATATCTGCAATGAAATGTCACAGAAATAGAGCCAAGCAAAATGGGATGTACAAGTCTGGAAGCAGTCATGATCTATTAACCCACAGGTATTTTCCATTTTTTTACCACCTCTAAAAAATCACAATAGTGAAAAAAGCCAAAAGAAGCAATTCTCTGAAAGGTCAAATAAAAACTTAGGAGACAGTTCTCTGATTCCATTACACCATCACCTGAGGCCTCACTGAACAGTTTTCTTTTTTTTTTTCCAGTCAAGCAAAGCTTTTCATATATAACTGTGTAAGTTATATACCTTGGAAAGGAGAGAAACTATTTAAGACATTTTGTGTCATAAACTTATTTTGAATGGACACAAATGTGCTTAAGGTCTAAATTGTCTCCATCCAACTCAAGAATGGCCCAGCTGCACTAACTTTTCCCTCATCCTGCAATGTTTTAAGGAGGAGAATACAGCATTTCCCAATTAAACTTGTTCACCTCCCATAGATTTCAGACCTCTGTCTACTTAGCCTAACTCTTTTTTCTTCATCTCATTTTTTTTGGACTTCAGCAAGCACCTGTAAGCTATTGTATTTGGATAATTCTGTATCT
>VXAX01002554.1:294963-374783 GCA_013399835.1 Leptocoma aspasia
GTATATTTTTATAAATATGTGTCTGTTTGTTAAATGGTGAACTGAATTGGACCAAAAACTGGAATCAACGTCTGGCCCTTTAGCTTCCTAGTAGACCTTTTAATGCTTTTATAATATTTTAATTTATATATATATATACACATACACACATTATGCTAGAAACAGAACATCATTTTGAAAGATGCTGCATCTTTTTTGGAATAGTGATAGAAAGCTACTCAGAGGGCATGCCTTTCCTTCTGTCTTCTCAACTGGGTTGCAATGGCTTTTGGGTTGTAGGTATGGAAAGTACAACAATCAAATACTGTAACTCTTCCCAAGTCTCAGATCAGAATGCCATATTATCAGCTGTTCAAAGGTATAAAAAATCCAGGGATAAACTTTACCATGAAGGATTGCAGAAAGCATTACAACTGACTGAGAAGAAAAATTAAGGAAAGCATTCCGATAACAGGCATATTAACAGCATTTTCAATATTTCGGTAGATAAACACAAAATATTAATGTCACAAAAAGAAATTAATATATAAGAGGAGATCGATGACTTATCTCCTCTTTAGGCTTTACCTACACTAGTAAATCACATAATGTCCCTGACAAGGAAGTTATCCTTTGCAGTATTAGTATATCAGAATGGGTTTTCTCATGATTCTAGCCTGAGCTAAACAGTTCTTATCCAAGGTTTGGAAATTATCACTCTCAACAGAGAGCTTAAATGAAGCCACCGTGTTTCATGAGGTAAGAAAGCCTTACAACTTCAAAAATGGTATGATTTCCCTTAATAACACAAATATAGCTTTAGACTGTGGAATATAACCTAAGCCATCAATAAGAAAATAGATATTCAGGTCCTAAGGTTTGCTGATATGCCCCAATCCACAATTTGAATTCTATCAAATTATAATTTCATTCTTTCCATCATTTTCTCAAAATTTTTGTGTGTTTGCATGTGTGTGGTTGTATCTATATACACTTTTGCCTTACACTGAGGTTTTGAAGAAGATACAATGGACTGTCTTTCATTTTCAAAGGAGAAACAAATATGCTTAAGGAAAAAGATCTGATTCCAAGATTTAGCAGAGTAATAATATTTAAGTGAAAAAGTGGTTTTACATAGAAGTAACTGCTGACACAAACTTAGCTACAGCAGTACCAGTGATTTAGGCCATTTTCTAGACAGACACAGATAATAGGACTAATCAGTTGTGGTATAACAAACCCATTGCTCCTATTCAATGTCATGAAAATAGAATGAGACCTAGGATCACATATTTGTAATAACTTCACTCATAAAGGGAAGGGTTTGACACTGTGTTTTAGCAGTTAAATCTTTGCCATTATTATGGACCTTTTTTTATTATGGACATCATTGAATAAGCCTGAGACCCATCAGATATGTGTTGTCTTAGAATAGTTATTTTCCAGGGACCCCACATGAGGGCTGTTCTTTCAAGCAAGTAGGGAATAGATGTGCAGGTGATAGATAGCCCACAACATTTTGATTCAAAGCTTAGTGAAGGTGTTTGCTTTACCAATTAGCAGGAAAACCTTCTTCTGAAAGCCACTGCTAATGACTTGTCACATACTCACATCAAAACATTTTTAAAGAAGTGCCTTCCAAGGCTTTGGAAAATGGGGTTGGGGTTCCTACATAAGTCAGGTGATGAAGATTTTGCTCCAGCTTCATCCTCATTCTCCAGCCACACTGCTTCCACCCATTGTCCAGCACCTGTATTCCAAATGAATCCCAGTCCTAGCTCTGTTCTAGGTATGCTGTTCCTGGATTTGTATCTGGCATTATATTTTTGACTTGCAATTTGAGCTTGACCTTAATCCTGCCCTCTCAGTGGGCATCTGTTGCTGGATGGCTGCCCCACCGTGGTTACACCTCCCCCACAGCTCTGCTGTGCTTCACTGGGTGCTGTGGCACTGTTACCTCCATCTGAGGCTGCTGCCCTGCCTTGTTAAGTGCTGGCTCCCAGCTTGCCTTCTCCTGCACAGCTGCTCTCTCCTGCTGAAACCCAGCCGCAAGCTCAGGGAAAGGACATCTGAGCTTAAGTGTAGCTCCTGGACAATGAGTGGTAGAAGTCTAAGTGGACAGAGGCTCTGGAAGAGATGGTCGTGGCAGCAAGAGCCTACTGGTGTACTCAGGGCCCTGATATTGCATTTGGAACCACAGAATGGTTTGGTTTAGAAGGGACCTTTAGAAATCATGTAGTCCAACCTCCCTGCAATAAGCAACACCTTCCATGAAGCCAGCTTGTGCAAAACCCAATCCTCCCTGACCTTGAACACTGACAATGATGAGACAGCCACAGCTTCTCTGAGCAACTTGTTCCACTGTCTCACCAGCCTTAATTTAAGGAATATCTTCCTCATGTCCAACATAATTCTACCATCTTTCAGCTCAAAACCATTGCACCTTATTCTGTCACTACAGGCCATGGTAAAAAGTGTGTGTCTCATAAGCCTTCTTTGCATAGTGAAAGGCTGCAATAATGTCTCTCCTTAGCCTTTTTTCCCCCAGAACAATTCCAATTCTCTCAGCATTTCTTTGCAGGAGAGGTGCCCCAGCTCTCTGACCCTTCTTGTGGCTCTCCCCTAGTCTCACTCTTATCAGCTCTTTCCTGTGCGAGGACCCCAGCACTGCATGCACAACTGCAGGTGAGTTGTTCAGGAAAGTGGAGAAGAGGAGCAGAGTCAGCTCCCTGGATGTGATGGCCACACTGCTTTTGATGCAGCCCAGGATATGGTTTGCTTTCTAGGCTGCAAGTGCACACTGCTGGTTCATACCCAATTATTCATCCACCAGTATCCCAAAATCCTTCTTTGCAGGACTGATCTCAGACTAGTCATCACACAGTCTGTACCAAGGCTGGGATTGTTTTGATCCTCATGAGGTTCAAGTATGTTCATGTACTACATGCTCTCATACCAGCCCAGAAGCTGTCCATCAGGTAACCAAGGGCCTAGAAAGCTCTTTTACCTCAAGTTCTTCACTTGAAAGGTGAGAGAGGGTGGAGCTGGGCTGGAGGCATCCTCAGCTTCCTCTTCTGTAGGACAGAGCTTTGGTAAATGGGACATATCTTCCTCAATTCATATTAATGCTATTTCTTTCTCAGGTCTGCAGAATAACCTAAAATCCTTGTGCTGTTGCATCTTTTTTCATAGTGTGAGACCATTCCCACTGTCTAAGATGTAGGAAAAGTAACAATCCTGTGTGTCAGAATTCTAACATGGCAGTTCAAAGGGAACACTACAACTTCATTGTAATTTAGTCCTTTGACAGCAGTAAAGAGCTAATATATTTAAGTTTTTCCGTAACAATCCAATTATCTGTATCTGTTAAAGAGAAAATCACAGAGTCTTCTCTATCTCTCTGTAATCTACACATGCAGAGGCTCCTCTGTATATAAAAAATTGGCATGTCTTTAAAGAATTTGGTGCTGCAAATGAGCAGTAAAGGATAGAAAACTAAAATATAGCCAAAAGGCTAATCTTTTTGTTTCATTTTCTTGATGGCATGATGGAATATTAAGTCACTTGAGATTTAAGATCTCTCCATCACTCCCTGTTAGCCAATACTTCAAAGTCAGTGCCTTGTTTCAAGAATTCATTGCAATGTATCCATGTTTTCCTTCCATGTTAGAATGACATGTATCGACAAACCTCTGAAGGTTTATTCTCAGAAGGGAAAAAGCCTTTTGAAGCCTTTCAATTGTCTAGAGTTTCTAGCATAGGCAAGCAGTAGTTAGAATTATTCCGTCTTTCATGTTGAGATTATTTTATGCATCTTGAAATTTCTTTTTTTTTTTTTCTACACTCTGGAATTTGGTTTATTCTTTACAAGCTTTTGATTCCTGCAAAGATTCAATACCTTGAAATTAAAAGATTAAAGGATTCAGCATCAGAATGCTACATGATTAGCTTTAATTGGTTCTGAGTTTTTTCCTGTTGAAAGGGCTTTCTAACATGCGCTTAGTAGCAGACACATGGTCCCTATTTTCCATGACTTTAGGGATTTGAACACTTTCAAAAATTATTCTGTAGAGCAGGAGTAGCCTAATTTATCTCAATTAAAGTCTTCATCTGGAAACAATAATGTAACTTGTATAAACTTGTAGTTTCAAAAATAGCAACAAAATACTTAAGGCTTTTTTATTCAAATATAATATATGCTTTAATATATGCTTTTATATATATCCAATGAATAAAAGGTGTAAGTATAATTTATCACAAAATATATACTTCAATGCTGTTGAGACAATAACATAAAGAGTTGGAAAAATTTTGCTAGATTTCATGTTAAATATGAATATAGAAGGTTTTGTAAATTATAATCATTTATACAGAATCACAATTGGAAGGGACCTTGAGAGACCATACAGTCCAACTTCCCTGCCAAGGCAACTTAGAGCAGGTTGCACAGGAACTTGTCCAGGTGGATTTTGAATGTGTCCAGAGAGGGAGACCCCACAAACTCACTGAGCAGCCTGTTCCAGTGCTCTCCCAGCCTTAGGGTAAAGTTTTTCCTCATGCTGAGATGAAACTTCTGGTTTCATCTGGTGGTTTAATTTATGGCCACTACTCCTCTCCCTGTCCCTGGGCACCACTGAAAATAGTCTGGCACCATCCTCTTGACCCACCTTTGATATATTTACAGGTGTTGGTGAGATCCCCTCTCAGTCTCCTCCAGACTAAACAGGCCCAGCTCCCTCATCAAAGAGATGTGCCAGACTCCTCATCACCTTTGTGCCCCATCACCACTGGACCCTCTCCAGTAGCTCCTTTTCTTCCTTGTCCTGAGGAGCCCAGAACTGGACACAGCACCAGGACTGGCCTCACCAGGGCTGAGTAGAGGGGCAGGATCACCTCCCTCAACCTGCTGGCCACTCTTCCCAATGCACCCCAGGATATCACTGACCCTCCTGACTGCAAGGGCACTGCTGGCTCATGGTCAGCTTGTCACCCACCAGGACTCCCAGGCCTGTCCTTGCAGAGCTGTTCTCTAGCAGGTCAGCCCCTAGTCTGTGCTGGCACTTTGAACTATTCCTCCCCATGTGCAGGACCCTGAATTTGCCCTTGTTGAACCTCATTAGGTTTCTCTCTGCCCAATTCTCCATTCTATCAAGGTCCCACTGAATGGCAGCAGAGCCTTCAGCTGATCACCCAACAAGCTCCCCTCCCCAGTTTTGCATCATCAGAGAAATTTCTCAGGGTACATTCTATTTTTCATGCAGAGAATATCTAGAATAAAGCAGTACATATTATATTGTCCATTCTGCAAAAAGCTAGGAACAGCACCATCTATCAATTAATATTTGTGCATTGAAACAAAATATCATGAAATTTATGACTAGAAATCATAATTGTCAAGAATTCACTTCTTTCCTTCTGGGTGTGAGCCAAAGGAAGTACCTGGGACATTTCCTGGCATGAAAATTTCCTAGATAGAGGTGTTTTAGACAGTTCAGGATTTGTTTGTTTAAAAACAGCCTTTCATATTTAAAAGTGAACAGCATTTTTAATTTTTTTTTTATTTACCTTCAAAACTGATGCCCATCTATATTTTTTCAGCTCCTCTGAGTGAGAATATTGGAGCTATTTGTGTGGGTGTTTGCAGATGCAAGGCCTACAATTATTGCTGCTTTTCAAAAGCTTCTTCACTGTGTTTCATGCAGCAGAAATACATGTGCATATAGAAACACAACCATCACTGCTTCTCATCACACTGCTATAATTTTGTTATTAGTTTTCTGCTGTAGTCTAAAAAGATGTGTGAAATATATAAATAAATATGAAGTTAGAACAATAAAATTTCTCATAGTTTTTTCCATTCTTTCTCCTGCAGATTTAAGTCCAATTCAAGCAGGCAGTAACAGAGCATTAACATTTTTCTGGCCTGCTAACTTAAGACACCCACATAGAGGTAATCTCCAAAGCTTTCAAGCAGCATAATGTACACACTGAGAAAGAAAACTGCCTGACAAAGCAGTTATGAAGAAACCACTTCTTTGTGTCTCAGAAAGGAAAGTGTGGTGTTTAACAGGCAGGGTAAACAGCCTTCTGCAGTGCCTGTATCCAGACTGATCCTCTTATGCACTTATGGCACAGTAACAGCCCTGAACTTCCAGAGCAGGAAGCAGGGCAGGAGGCCAGAGCTGGTTTGTGTCACTTAAAATGCAGCCATTGATGAGTCTAGCTGTTTGAGTGTTTGTGTTGAGTGTAATCCAAACAGCTAAACAGTTTTTGTGCCTTTTCAGGACATCCACAGAAACTTTGTTATTTTGCAGATGGAGCTGCTGGAACACTGTTAAGAAAATGTTTTATACTAAAAATTATCAACTCTTTTTAATTTCACTATTTCATTTTGAAGATGAGGCGGTTAATATTGAACATCAATCTCATAGCCCATATTTCCCCTTCAGTGCTCTGCAGCTTTTCACTAACATGACTCTTTAATTTATTTTCCTTTTTATTGAATGAACTACTTTCAGCTAAATTAGGGTAGCTCTTTGGGAAAAAAACCCTAAAAACACAGACGTAGGCAAGTCTCTGAAGCAAAACTGACTTCAGAGCAATGTGTGCATACAGAGAGAATGAGCAAAAGCCCATCCTTGTTCAAAGCAAATGTATTTGATTGTGGGTGTACAAAAAGATTATTGATTTCATAGCTCTGCACTTCTGAATTAATAAAAATAGAAAACCAAAACAACAAAGTATGTGAATTTGAGTACCCTCTTCTCATAAAGCCTCGGAAACCTTTTTCCTTCTGGTTTTCTCTAGTTAACATTAACTTTGTTACTGTCCCTCAGTGACACTAGATGGCACTTCAGAGTAGTGGTGGGATCAGAAAGTCTGTAATCTTTTTTAGTTATTTTGCATATGATATTAGAAATACATTAAGTTAATGCTTGCTTTGAACAAACACAATTTGTCAGCTTTCTCCTATTCTTTACATATGAGTGTGAGGTAGAAAATGTTCTCTGTTTTCAAAAATAGCTAACATAAGCAGAAATAGATTACAACAGAGCGGTTCACTAGCAGTTAAAAAAAAAAAAAAAACAAAAAAATAAAACCAACAAAACCCCCAAAACCAAATTATGGGCCAAAGAGCTGTTGCTAGACCTTGTGCTAAGTTAAGTTTAGAAACAGTTTGTGGAGGCAATTGAAAAAAATGAATGGTCTTGGAAATGAGAGCAACACACATATGCCAAGGATTTAAGAGCTTATCCTTTCCTGGAAATGAAATTAGATTTAATGTCATTTATACATCAGCAATTGAGTATATGATAACTGTCCATAACCTGGAGCACTGTAGGAGAAACCAGACTAAAAGATGGTCACACCCTTGCTTAGGGAATAAGATGCTTCAGGCTGCACCAGGAAACAAGGGTACTATTCTATATGTGTTTGAGTCCAACGGTTGTGACCAGTTACTGTCTTCATACTTTATGAAGAAATTGAGGATGCACTGCAGGGCCCAAAGGCTTTCTACTTTAGTTCTCTTATTTCTTTCCACCCAATTGTTTATAGATTGATTGTGTTTGTTCTTTTTTTTTCTTTCCTTGTTTTGTTTTTAAGTGGAAGAACCATCTGTTCTTTATTTATATGAAAAGCAGTTTTAAAAGTATTGAGCTTCCCACTGCTTTGAAATCTCTGCAGATGCTGTGCGTGGATAGAATCCCATCAGTCAAATATTATTGGAGTGGCTGCACAATTTATGAAAAACCAACAATGTGTTTACCTTTCAAATTTGTCATGATCTTGCCTAGGTCTCTTGTTATAGGATTTGCTTGTTCTGTTTCATTGAGAAAGACCGAGAATCAGGAAAGTCCTGCTATCTTTGCAGCCATTGGTTATTAGAAGGGAATGTATTTTATGAGGAAAAACTCGTGCTTTAGCAGCAAGCAGCAAGCTTGATGGGGGACATATCATGGGTATTACAGAGGAGGATAAGACTCAAATATTTTCTTCTGGACTTAAAGTTTGTTCTAATTTAAAAGAAAAGCCTGAGTATGTGAGATGTTAAAACTGTGGATGGAGAAATGGAAAGTCTGTGCATATGTTTATATGATGTTTTATGATAATTGTTATTATATTTTGTGTGAATGTCTTTCTGTAACTATGCACATAGAATCTCTATGGAGTTTTTCAGGCTAAGACAATGCCTTTGTTCTCGCTTGAAATGCCAGTGTTTAGTTTTCTGCATGAATTCTCTGTCTGCACAATAGCCAATATCCAACCAAGAACCAAAAGAAAAAAAACAACTGATGATTTTCTGGAATGTTTTCCCTCCTGTGACAGAAAGATATCATATAGTGTTTATTTTATTTAAAAATAACTCTCTGAAAAAGTGAAATCCAGAAAAAAAATAGATAGAAAGCAAAGAAATCATTGGCTGCTATATGAAGAAGATAGCTCAGAAGAGTGCAAACATGCTTTTTCCGTGTAGTGGTTATAGTGAGTCATAATTGTTTCCAATCATTTACTACTGAATAAATGACAGCTATAAAAAGACTATGCTTGTTTGCTCCTAAAAAAGTACCTATGAGAGTTAGACATGAAAAAGTTCCTTGAGGCAAAAGAATTTCTCTCAACTTATTCTTATTTTAGTTATCACCATGCCAAAGATGTTCAATTTTTAAGACTTAATTAAAGTTCTGACACACTGATGTTATTCTATCAAAACAAAAGAAGAAAGACAAACACTTTGGAGTTTGCCTGTATTACATTATTCTTTAATATAAATGACATATAAGTTTTACAAATTAGAGAGATTGACTTTGGAGTATTAAGAGTCTGCAGAAAATTCTTTTCAGGTGATGTTTTTATTGAGTATATGTTTAGCTTTGAAGATTGACAGTAGAAATGTGCAGCCTACCTTTGATGTGCTTGCTACCCACTGGTATGGATTGAAGAATCCCAATTTACAGAGGGCTCCAAATCACTCTAAATAGATACATCTACAAATGATGTCCCAACAATGTCCACAATAGCAGTCATTTCACTTCATATATTTCTATATATATATTTCTATCTTATGGTTTTGCTTCTATAGTCTAAATTCCAGAAATTTATCAGACGGAGGAGCCTGCATATCTCTGCTTCACAATTAATTCCTCTTTTTAAAAACCAAAACCAGTAAAGGATGCTGAGAAATGTACCATGCAGAACAAGTGAAAAGTGAACTGCTATGGTTTTTTGTTTAGATAAATACATGGCTTGATAACAATTGCTAAACCCTTATACCATACTCTGCAAGGCAGTACAGTCATAAAAACTGCTCTTGTAACTAAGGTGAGAAGGATTTGCTCTAGAGAAATTTAGTCATCAAACTCCAGATATAGGTTACAAGTTTTTTACTGCAGACTACTTAATATTTTATTCATTAGGATGATATTAGGCTAATTCTGAATAGCATTGCTCTAGAAGAATGGCAAACTTTAAAGAACTATGTGTACAATACAAATTTATTTTATTTTTTCAAAAATAATGACATCAGCAACAACTTTATTTGCCTCTGCTAAATAGATACATTCAGAATTATCTTATAGTGGATATTTTTAAACCTCCAGGGCTTGAAATAAATTTAAAGGAGGTAACTCTTACCTTCTCAAGTCTCAAGATTATTTGAGAGTCTTTTTTCCCCTCTGCTATTTTTCTCTGTGTGTGGCTATAAAAATAACCTCAATCACTATCTTTTTTTTTTTTTTATAAATCATAACTTGACAAATATTTACTCCGAATTTCATATACAGTGGAATCTGAAAACCTGTAGCATTCAGCAAACTGAAAAATGCCACAGAAAGCATGCTGGAAAAGAAGGCTGAAGTAAGTCAGTTTAAAGCACAGTGGGCAATTCTTATTGATGGTATGCTCGCTCTTGTACATCTGTAATGTCTCATTTATTCTACATCAATGGATCATCTCCACTAAAAAGTGAAGTTTCTGGCATTTGGCATTAATTGTTAGCAACGGTTTTTTGAACAGGCCTATAAGGACAGATACTTTAGCTGGAACACAACCGAACCCCATTGTTAGACATCTATTTGTAATTTCCAATCTGTACTGCAGAGCGTTCATGGATACACCGGAAAGCAGAGGGCTGGATTTCCCAGTACTGCACGGGGTTGCTGAAGAGGCTCACGCCGGAATAGCTGGCCTTTTTGGTGTTGTAGCCAAGAGGGCAGAAGTCGTTGATACCAATGGAAGCAATTTTGTTGTTATGAAGATAGACCACCTGAAAAACATACAAGTACTGAAGTGAGAAATTGAGCTATTATGGCAAACAAGATAAATTATTTCATATTAAATGCTTCATACGTGTTTTGGCAATACTATACAAATATGTCTTCTTTCCAAACAAATCCTTGACTCGGGTTACCTTTCGAAATACCTAGCATACACCCAATTGACATAATTTACAGAAAGTCCACGAACTGTGCAGGGTAATCTAATAATGTTACTGTTAGCTGGTGGTACTGTAACCAAAAGAGGAGCCAAAGATGTGAAATTATTCATACAGCACTGTGGCTCAGTAGCATGCGCTGTATAAAGAGAATGTATTTGATGCTAATTGGTTTCTCTCCAGCTCTAATATTTTCATTCTCATGAGTGCAACTATACAGGACTCACAGCCAAAGTAACCACTAATGACAATTTAAAGTAGCTGATGAATATTATTTTGCTCCAGATTCACCATTTCTGGAGAATTTTTCCAAGCTACATGCAGGGGGTAATTTACATTTGGGAGCCTTCATTCTTTGGGAGCTTTCTTTCCTGGAAAATCTTAGTCTAGGTGAAGATAGATTTAAATTCCTCCCAAGAGGCAATATTTCTAGATATCTGGCCAAAAGGACCTCAAAGATACTGGTGATGTGAAATGCCTATTTTGTCTATTTGCCCTCCTGATGGCACTGTTTTGTGAGATAACAAAGGAAAGGTTATTGGGAAAAGCTGCAAAAAGTCACTTAGTAGAAATGAAAAAAGAAATCAACAGAAGAAATGTTCTTAGAAATTATTTTTTGAGTAAAGAGGAAACCAAAGTACACAAATAATACCATACTTTTTGTGGCCCTTCAGACACACAGAGCCAGTGAATGTACACCTCCAGATCTATACACCTCCATAACCATTTCCACAAAAATATCAGAATAAGAGTCTTCCTGTTGTATTCAACATTTCCTTCATAATTCAAGTGTTTTAGAAACTTGCATCAAGTTAAAAATACTCTGCACATTTCTGTTCAAGACGAATAAATGCACAAATACCATTAGGAATCTTTCAACTATTGCTCTCTGAGACAGTATGATAAACTTTACCTGTATATATTTGTGATCACCCAGTCCACTGGGTACTCTGGCAAGTTCATTGTTGTTCAAGTGGAGCTCCCTCAGATGAGGTACATTGTTAAGAGAGCCATTCTCAACTGAAGAAATACTGTTGAAACTGAGACCCAGTCTGAAAATTAAAAAAAAAAAAAAAGAAACCAAAAACCAATGTGTTAAACTTGCCCACATAACTGTCTTTCTTGGGTTGATTGCTTGTCTACACTGCAGTTGCAGAACAGACCTGGCTAATTTTCAGAATTATATGTGAGCTAGGTAGAACTAGGTCAAATTAAAAAATTTAAATAAGTTTGACATGTGATGTGAACAATCATAATTATCATTATATCGTTCAACTTTACGATACTGCATCCTTTGATGAGCTATATGACTAATCCTGGTGTAGACACCTACTGAGCACCTCCATAGGCACCAGTTTTCCTCTAAAAGATGAAACACTGAATAAGTGATACTTGTAACTTTAGGAGCACTGTCTGAAACTTTTTGTCAAACTACATAATGCATATTCCCAGAACTGTGAAGCTTAAAACTTCACCACATCCTTCTAAGATATTTAAGTAGTTAGAGCCATGTTGCATAATGGAAACACAAAAGTGGGACTTACACATTTCTCCCAAGTTCCAGTCCAAAGTTCTCATCACAAAATCATCCTTTCTGCTTTACACATCCACATACTAAGTTTATAGCACAATTTATGTTCAATTGGGATAATCTGTTTCTGTCTATTTATTTCTGTGTTGATAGTATTTTGGTTTGCAATTACTAAACTACAGAAATTTTTCAAGAGGTTCCCACAATTTACAATACTCTGTGTTGCAGTAAAGAAGTCATTGACAATAATTCAGGAGTTGTCATCATCAGGAGTATTGTAATTTTAGAAAATAATTTCTATAAAGGCTAAACTTAGCTCATCTGTTTTGCTCTGTTTTTCTTTAAGCATTTTTTTTAATACTGAGAGGGAATATGCTCTGAGATTTATTAATAGCTTAATTGATAAGAGAATTTAATATAGGAAATAAGAAACCTCATGTTAAAATAATTTGCTGTGGAGGAGTACTTTTAAAGAAAGCCTTCTTCACAGTTATCTAATAACCTGTCATTTTGTGTGCCTTGTAGCAGTTTCAGAAGTCAGGATGTGAAACTAGAATAAAATCACAGAACTGAAAATTCTTGTTTTATTTTTATGACTGAGAGGTTTCCTAGTATTAATTAGTATTACATATAATGCAAATAGTCTTATCATAGCTATTTAAATAGTTTTCAAATTAGTAAATGACAAGAGAAAGCTTAATGAGAACTCCCACTTACATCAACATGAATTTACTTCACTCAGAAATCAATTCACAGTATCCCATCTCCTAGCTAGAATTTGATAATGAAGAATTTTCATTAAAAATTATTAGAATGAACTTTCTTTTGAATAGAGTATACCAAGATTTAGGAAAGCTTGGGGAATTGGATCCTACAGAGCAATTCAGTCTGAAGTTCTACAGAACGCTTACAATGGACTTCAGTGATGGGTACTCCTAGTGAACAACTTTGACAAAATGTGGAAGGTTTTTTTCCAATCTTTTCAGAGGGCTATAAATTCTTGTTTGGCACATATCTAAATATGTGCTCACTACATATGCAGGTCTACAACCAGATGTGTCAAACCTGGGAGACCAGTACAAAAAAACCCAGTTCCTACTCTCATATAAGTCTGCTGAAAAAAATAGTCCCTTTGCACAGTCTTTTAGGGAAAAAAGAAATTATAGGAGTCTGTTGTGAAGGGGACCTAAATCCCAGGAGGAGTGAAATTATATGTAATTACATCTCCTCTAAATGTCTTACAAAAACTCTCATTCACTTGGGGCTATGCTTACAGATGAAGTAAGCCAATATTATTGTGTAAAACAGAGGGTGATTTGGAAAGAATATGCTCTTCATCACCCTTCCCATAGGAAAAAAGGGGAAGAATTTGAAAAATCATTCTTGCTTCATACATTGATATATTACTTCCTTTTTTATTAGTGAATAAGTAACATTCTCCCAGTGTTTCAGTAGATCTCGTCCCAGTGTTCTAAATCATTGAAGAGCATCATCAGGAACATATCTCAAAATTGAAGAAATTCTCAAATACTTTTTCACTTTTTTTCTCCAACATCCCTGCTGAATCATTTCCACCATGTTTTTGAAAGAAACTTCATGATGCTCATAACAATGATAACACCATTTTTATCATTACAGGCTTAGAATCATAGAACAGTTAAGGTTGGAAAAGACCTCAAAGACCACCAAGTCCAAACATTAATGCGGCCCCACCACATTCACCCCTCAACCATGTCCCCAGGTGCCACCTACACATGCCTTTTGAACACTTCCAGGGAGGGTGATTCCACCACTTTCCTGGGCAGCCTGTTCAAGTGCCTGACTACCCTCTCAGTGAAGAAATTTTTCCTAATATCTAATCTAAAATTCCCTTTGTTTGGTTCAATTTCCACTGTATGGAGCTAGACCATTTCTGTAAGTTTTATTAGAATGTAGACATTAGTAATATTAGATGTGTAATGTGAATGTTCTCTTGGAGCTCATTCCTGCGTGTAATCAGCTAAGTCTTTGTTGGGTTTACTTTCATAAGTTCATAGGTTTGTCACTGAAGCACTCTGTAAAGGCTTTTGAAAAACTTACGAGTAATTTTACAAGGAAAACAAACAAACAAAAAAGACAAATATTGTACATCTACTAGAATGCAAAACGCGAAAGAGAATGAGCGATAAACCTACACCAAGCTCTTGCATGAAACATTTTACAGTTTAAAATTCCTTAACACAGTCAGAAAAATTACCTGTTTCTCAAAGTTTATCTGTGCTTTAGGGCAGCTGTCAGACTGTCAAGCTTGAGTTGGCATGAACAAGGTTGTCTGACCCTGTCCTAATATTTCTGAAAACCTAGACATGTAAATAAAATCTGGGGTTCTTTATGCTGGGCTGGAGCTCTTCCATAGCTCCCTCCTTTCCTTATCTGTCTCTTTTGTTTTGTGCAATGTGCTCCTGGTTCACCAACCTGTGCTCTTCCTCACCTCCCACCTTTGCAAAAGAGCATCTCTGACCATGCTTAGGTTACTGCTTAAGCACAGGGCAGAGAGTGGTTTAAAACTTGGAGCCTGCTCTGAGCAGCTCCACATTTCCACATCATGGTGAACAGAATGTCTTGTTGCTCCATTCTGTACAGCCACAATAGAAGCAGCCCAAGTTTAGATATTTTTAGGAGTCCATTGGCACTTGCTGTTTAAAACTTTATGTCTTAAGGCAGACTTCCAACAATTTGTCCATGTGATGCTGCCTGTGGTGTTTTCCAAGTGTGAGTGAGAAAAACAGAAAAACTGTGTCATCTGCAGGACAGCTCACATGCCCCACAACCCCCACCTCCAGTAATGTAAATTACTCTCTACCTGAGTAGTTATCATCTTGTTCTGGTTTTGGAAGTTTTCTTCATAATTTCTCTGAAGAATGTTATAATCAATACTAAACCTCTATAACAAACAAAAACTGCTTCATAGTCCTCTAATCCATATTTATAGTATTTATATTTTTTCATTAAAATCTAAGACAGATTTTTTTTGAGTCTGTGATAAAAAGTTAACATAAAACATAGGATGAAATGTCTTCATTTATAAGTTCTGGAAAGCTGTTCTAAGCTTTATATCTTGGAATTTTCAGATTCAAAATAAGTATTAGGTTACTCTATACCTCATTGCATTGAACTGCTGTCCAATCAACTATAAATAGTCATAAACTTAACTCCTGTTACTCAGGAGTTAATCTTTCTCTGATTTCTGTTTTCTACCCGCATTAGGACAAGCAGAACGATGAAGATGAAAATCCATTAATTAGATCCAGTAATCTGGTTAAAAGTCTGATTATGTCTTTTGTAAAACTATTTTCATAGTAATTTTTTAAAGTATTAAATTATAAAACTTACTTGTAGTAAAGGACTACTTTTCTCTGTCACATGTTTTTTGATGTGAACGAATTCAGAAATCATTCTGTGTAAGGGCTTTTTGGGAATTGTCCTTTTTATTTTCCTACACTTAGGAAAACTTATTCAACAACATACTCACAGATTAGCAGAGTAAAGTCACTATGACAGTAACAACTTTTCAATTAAATTTTAGGATTTTTTTTTTAATCATGTTCCTGGACTCATTGCAGACTTGCCTTTCTTGAGAAAAAAAGGAACCACTGTTGAAAGAAGTTTTGGTTCCCATGTACTTTTTTCCTCAGTTTCCAGGCAAACTGCACAAGCATTGCTGTTTTCCAAGAAAACTGCATAAACCAAAGATGGAAATGAAATGAAAGAAACGTGATATAATTTTAAAAGTCTAATTGTTCTCGTTTGTTTGTTTGGAGTTTTTTGTTTTGTTTTGTTTTGTTTTGTTTTGTTTTGTTTTCTTTTCTTTTCTTTTCTTTTCTTTTCTTTTCTTTTCTTTTCTTTTCTTTTCTTTTCTTTTCTTTTCTTTTCTTTTCTTTTCTTTTCTTTTCTTTTCTTTTCTTTCTTTTCTTTTCTTTTCTTTTTTTGTAAATTGAATAAACAGTTGTCCTGAGCATATAGCACTTATTATTGAAAACAGATGAAAAGTTTTGTCAGGAAAATAAAAGTAGTGTTTGTTCTCTTCAATCAGTACACAAATCTTTAGAAGCCTTTCCTGCTGAGTTATGATTATTTCAATGATTCAATACTCATAAAGCCCAGACTGATGTTTTATAATTGTGTGTGTGGTGACTGTAATTTCAACTAATATTTTATGTGAAAAGAAGAAATTAATTCTTACTTTGCCAAATTGGTGAGTCCAGAGAGACTTTCAGCATCAATTTTGCTGATTTTGTTGCCATCAAGGTGAAGTTCAGTAAGGGATGGAGGAAGGCCTGAAAGAGAGAACACCATCCAATTACTTTTGATTAAACTGGAGTCTTATAATTTTAAAAAATGCTTGTACTCTAACAAGGCTCTTTTACTGTTGACAAAAGATTTTTTATAAACATGCCCATGAACAATTCACTAAATGAAATAAAGAACTTTCACAAGCAGGGAAACTGAAAACAGATAGTAACAATTTATTTAGCATGAAATAAGACCAAGCTCCTAGAGTCATTATAAACAGTTAACCCTTGAAAAATGCCTAAATTAAATTTTTTCTTATTTATTAATTCTAGCCTTCAGGTTATGTAAATGGGCCATACAAAGAATTCTCATTTTAGCCAACTATCCACAAACATAAATAAGCAAACATGTGGCACCTACATATTTAACAAGAAACAGCAGTGGAAAATGTAACTATGTAGAACTGTTAATGTAACTTTAGAACTGTAACTATGAGGCAAAATAATTTTAATGTTATTTTAGTTAGGGTGCATACTAGTTTACAAATTCTGTTTACCAGGGAAGAAAAAAGAGGAAACACATTTTACCTATCTGAGGTCCCTCAAAAGAACATCCAAAACAGGAAATATGGGAAGAAAAGAAATAACAACCAGTATTCTCTTTCAAAAAGTTTTCAGCCATTTCAAAACAATCTCTTGGCTGAAATATGAATATTTGAATATAATTTCCTCTGTATTGGAATAATTCTTGTTTGTTTGTTTTAGTTTTAATAAATTACAATGAAATTGTTCTTATTTTGTAGGAATTTGAAATTAAGTACTTTGAAAAATAGCAAAGGTTTCTGTTTTGTTATAGGGACAGTATTTTTTGCCTCAAACTCACAGACTTGTGGAGGGCTGATTTTATGCTTGTAAAACTTCAGTTAATTCTACATGAGTTTACAATTGTATAATGTTAATCAGGCTAAATAACCAGGCTTGGAGGCTGAAAATTTTCTCCCATTTTATATTTCAGCTATGAGACAAGAAGAGCAAAATAACATAAAATGATATTTTACCATGCACCTCTCATGGAGCTTCTTGCAACCAAAAGCCAAAACTTTCCAAACTAATAAAAGTCATCTGGTTTAAAAACAAATACTTTAAGGACAGACTCAAAAAGCTTCCATGATGGTTTTTTTTTTCCCAGCTGAGTAGAAGTTACCACATAATACCCGTGCAAGTCTCTGAAATAGTGACTGAATTTCTTACCCTTTGGGATGCTTGTAATGTTGGTGTCTGCAATACGGATGTAGGAGAGCCTCTTCATCCCCTGGAAAGCTCCATTTTCAATGCCTGAACTCTTGATTGGATTGGTGCCTAGTTCTGCCAACAAAACATGGTTGTGAGCTGTGCTGCAGTGTACGTACCTATATTCTTCAGGTCAAAGCTAATTTGGAGGTACAATTTATTGGGGCATTTGTTGACTTTCTACATATAATCACCGATCAAACTAAAAATAGCATCTTGAAAAAATGCTCAGCTGTGTTTGTTATAATTTCTCATGCTCATACCTAAGACAATCACTTGATTCAGTCCGTTAAAGACAGCTTTCCTCAACTTGGAGATCTCATTCTCATGAGCCCGTATCTCCTGGAGAGACTTCGGCATGTTTTCTGGGAGTTCCTTCAGGTTGTTCTTGGACAGGTAAAGTCTTTCCAGTTTCTTCAGAGGAGCAAAAGCTAATGGGCTTATTTTGCTGATTTTGTTGTTGACAAGGATCAGTGCCTGTGGAGTAATAATCAAGGAGATCTCAAGTGATCACAAGGGAGATTATTTTGCGGTGAAACATTTTAAAATTATAATTATTATTATTATTCTCTAATGCCTTTTGAGGTCTTCTGATTGCAAATTTGTTGAGCTGAAGAAAATGCAATGCAGTACTAAAAAAAAAGATTATAAACTTCTGAAACAGTGAAAGGTAAGTCCTATAGAACAAATACAAGTGTTACTTCATTGCTGAGACTGCAAATGCAGCTTCTGTTACCATCCGAAATTTATGTTCAAGAATAAGTACAATCATTCCATTTGAAAGCTGTGAAGAACAAGATAGTCACAAAAAAATATAATTTTCATTTGGGTATTGTTTTCCTGACTTTGTTTATCCTAAGGATACTGTTATACCTAACGATCATCACACAACCCTTCTAACCAGTTTCTCCTGAACAGGAAATTCTATTACTCAATAGAGTGAAGGCACAGCCCAGCTTAATAAAAATATGCATAATTTCACCTTGTTCCTCTTAGTCTAATAAAAGTACTCTTACTAGATTTCTGATTAATAACTTTTTTCTTTTTTTCAGAGATATTAGCTATCTTTTTGGTAAGCAAAACTTTTTGTGGAAGGTGAACAATCTGAAGCATCAGCTCCAAGTCCTGCTGCTGGAAATCATGGACCATAATTACTTTGCCTTCCCTGTCAGTGCCTAATTCACTTCTCACAACTGTGATATCTGGACTCAGGGTAACTCTAAGATTATCTCTCTGTACAGCCAGGGGGGAAAGGCCTCCATGAAAGCAGTGTTACTGTAATAGGTGTTCTCTGCATGCCTCTGAAGTTTTACATAACTTCTAAATCTCATAGACGAATTAACCATGACACAAAAAGGGAGAAGGTCTCATTACTGTCAGGACGTAGCAGAGTAATGGAGAGTAGTTCAGATATAATAGATACTTGAATGACTCTTATCATTCCATCTGTTTGCTATCTACTTATCAGATTTACAGTGCAGTGCTCTGCATGTTTGTGCAGTGGATTAGGTAGAATGGGCCATACAAATATTGATATAATGTCTACTTATATTGATTACTAAGGCATCTTTTTTGACCACCTTCATTATGCTAGTTTCAGAAACAGAAGATAAAAATTGTTGTAAATAGCGAACATTCAGAGCATTTCCATCTGCTTTCAATATTTTCAGAATTACACTTTAGTCTGTTTCTTGGAGGAAAATGGAGTGTCCAACTTATTCCACAATCAGTTAAGTGTTAAAACAAGGACAAGACTATCAGCCTCAGTGACAGCACCTCTCCATCATGGAAACATGAAAGAGAAGTGGGCAGATTAAAATGGTGATGTGTTTTTCCCCTAAGGGACTCCTCTTGCAGATCACCCTGAGCAAAGCCAGCAGTGTGTTCTGTACATGGTTTCCTTAAGTGCATGTAAAGCTGAACATATCTGGCTTTAATTTTGTACGCTACCTAGAAATAACTCATACGCAAGAGGAGGTAGAAGAGGTCACCCACAGTTCAGCAGAGTATTTCCCTAACAATAAGCCTATCCCAAAATAAATATGTTGGTCAGTGGAGGCCATGGCCCCAACTCTCTTTTATTTGGACCTGTATGATAAAATCTGACATGAGAACACATAGATACACATTGGGAGTGGTTTTCTGATTCATGATTGCCGGAATTGTGATACAGATGTAGATTCTTCCCATAGTGAAATTCAGCTACCTGTAGAGTATTAGGACACGGCAACAATCCAGTTATTTAAAAGTGGTACAGTTGGAATTATGCTGATTAGTCTCTTACATTGTTTTTATTCCAATAATTAAATGTGCTACTGCTAATTTCATTGTTCTTTATTTTTATTGATTTCACCATGTATTTCTTTTCCATAGATCTCTAAGTTAATACTCAATGAGTTTGGGCTCATGTTATGAGTACTGGAAATTTTTATCCTGTTTCCTGTTTTGTACTGCTTAAAGATTTGTTTCAGCTAGAAGTCTGCCTTTTTTGATTTCTTTTAACTTTGTTATCTTTTAAATAAAAAATTTTGGGCAACATTAATCACAGCTGATGATTTGGTGTAAAATATTTCTTGATGGAAATAGGCAGGCATACATACAGCTAGGCACTGTAAATATTCTCTGAGTAATTGATCGCTATATCTCTTCACAGCAGAAGTGATACCCCTGACCAAATCCAGAAGTTATCTAGGTACCTGTTTTGCTTTTCCCATGCTTTCTCCTGAATATGTTAATGTTATCTTGGGGAAGCACACAGAATTTTATTTTTATTCAAACACTCAAGGAGTCTCTCACTTAGAAATGATAGTGTTCTGTCAAAGGTGTGTATAAAACCACTAATTTCACAGTGGGAACATGTGTTTGGTGGTATAAGGTGGAAAGTACCACAAGTCAGAGTTTACAACTTTTTCTGTACCAAAATATTATTTCCCACCTAGACCCCTCTCTGCAAGTCCCTGCTGCCAGTATTTTAAACCTGCCTTATTTTTCCATTGTTGTGCAGCTGTAAAGAAGGAAAAATAAACCCACACACTACAGTTTGTAAGAGACGTTTTACTGTCTCCCAGAGCAACAACAAATGATGAGGATAACACACCAGTATAGCACCTGGAAAGCCATATCCCTGGATTCTTTTCCTACTTCACAATGCCTCTATTATATCCCATACTTAAAGAACTAAGTTATTAGCCTTGCAGCAATGCTGTTTACTTTCCTCAGAATGTGTCCCGTATGGTTTGCATGTAACAAAAGCTGAACCAAACCAAAATAAAATAAAATTAAAAACTCAGGGGAATTAGAGGTCAATGAAAACAGGAACTAGGGGACAAAAACCTAGGGAAAACATCTGCAGGCAGTGTTACAGAGGAATGGATCTTAGGCAAAAACAGGTCACATGGACCAGCTATCCAGAATAAAGGCCAGATGGCATGATGGAACACTACATTCATCATGTTAAAGGACATGAAATTTTTGTACAGGGCAAGAAGTACTTGCAGAGAGAAATAAGGGTCATCCTAAAAGTGCTCAGAGTGGTGGAGCAGATATCACTTGCAATGCTTCTGATATGAAATGATTTGGCAGAAATGAAAGCCTAGAACAAAAGTCATGGAACTGATGCTTTTATTTGAAAATCTACCTTGTCCTACACTTTCACTTTTAGTGGAGGAAAAAGGATATTTTATTTAGAATAAATATACTGCCTAAGCCCTAACTTCCTCCCCCACGCAAAAAAATTGAAGCACATCACGAATTCACAATACAAATGACTTGAGCATACAAATGTACAGCTTTGGACATTACTTGGAATGGGTACAAAAATATGTGGCCTTAAGTAAAAAAAAAAAGGCAAGAAAGAAAGAAAAAATAAAGAGGCAAAACTATATCAAGTATTAGTACATCAGTTTGTTAGAAGTTTCATAGCAATTTCCCATGGATAAGAGGAAATTCAACTTCCATCCTCATTTTTATGAGATAAAGTTTTCCTTTGTCATAAATGTAAATGTATATGCATGTAAAATGCACAACAAACATTGACTCAGTTATAAAATTGCACCACCTTATCATGACCAGCAGTTTAAGTGGTGTTCAGAGAGGAACACAAAAACTAAGCTTTGCTCAGAAGATTACTTTCTTTTTTAGTGAAACACCTCTGGTATGTCTGTAGTCAAGAGAAAAAATAAAAAAGCACTGTATGACAGGAATAGATGCTGGCTATGTTGAAGTCAGTGGGAGTCTGGCCATTTCGCTTCCTGTGACCTGGTTTCTACATCAAATATTTATTCCCAACACAAAAAGGAGGATTCACAATTCAGGAAAATTTTGGACCCCTTGTTGGCAGGCTTTTGTCAAAATACACCCTAACAAACTGCAGAGGCAGTGTGTGGCAGTCAGGTTGGAATTAGCATAGGGCTGTTCTTCTTGTGGTTACTAAAACTTCCAATTTTTGCCCTATCTAGGGGTGGGGAGCAGGGAATTAAATTTTCTGATGTAATTTCATTATATGAGAATCTCAGGAGACTGTTCTGAGGGGTTTCAATCCCCATTCATCTTAATTTAGTATAGTTTGGAGAGAGAGCCTTGCCAAAACCAGAATTAAAATGGAAAATTACCAGCAAACTTTCATCAGCCATATTACATAGTGGTACACCTGTTTTGCCAGCTGGGGATGGTACTCTTATCTAACATCAATTCTTTACTGATGCATGCATCCTTCAGGGTTTAAACTGAAAAGGCAATCCCTGACCCAATGGAATTTCTTTAATTTCCTGGGTTATGTATTACATTATTACCTGTTTTTTATTACAGTTCTGCTGGGAACAGTAATATCTTAAGAACTTTAACCTCAGGAGCCAGTCATCCCAATAAAAATAATAATAAAATTCATCCCTTTTGTTTACCTTACATTTTCAGTTAAGTCATACTTATAACCTGAACATAGAGTCAAGGTTTTCTTCCAAATTATTAAGGATGTATGTACATTTATGGAAAAAAAAAAAAACAACAAACAACCCAAGAACAAAACAATACCCCCTAAAAACCAGAACTTGACATTCTTCTCTAATCTTCCAAACCTAGGATCAGGAGGACATAGCTAAGAACAGCAAGGAAAAAGGGATGATATGGAGGCAGGAGAGATGAATGAATTGTGAAGGAAGGAGATGTCAAGGCACTGAAGAAGCAGCCTGTCAGTACAAACAAAAGAAGCCTGTGGAAAGCAGTTTGATCACATACACAGGACCTTGTGGAATAATCTCACAAAGTGAAGGAGCCTGCTGCAGACCTAGTTTGCCTGGCCTTTGAGCTCTCACTGGTACCTCTCATGCAACATGACTTGCACAGATGATGAGGAAACAGGTGGTTCTCCATTTTCCTTTTTCATTCAACCCTGTCTTTGTCTACTATGACAAGAAATTTTGCTCATTCATTAAATTTATTACAATTGATCTGATTTTTTTATTGTTATATTCTATAAAAAATTCCTTTTTTAAAATTAGCCTAGTATGCTGACTCTCTCCAGAATTTTAAGGACCTCAAAATATTTTGTCCTGTTTTTTTCCTCACATGAAAAAATCTTTACCCATGGTACAATATTATCTGTTTTATATTTGTTTCAGTGGAAATTGTCATTGATTCTTAAGCACAATGTAAAGGTGAGTATGAGGAAATAAAAATTCTCTAAGGGAGTGCTGTATTTCAGAAAGATTAACCTTTTGTTCTCCTCTCTGAGAATTTTTTAGAAACCTAAATCTGCACCTCAGTCCTGCCACTGATGATACTAGGAACTGGGTTCAGAGGTAGAACCTGGACAGAGATATCTGCCTTTGTTTTTTCACAGTATGATGGTGATTCTTGATTCTTCATTCTGTGATTTACAGAGACTTAGTGTTTACTTAACTTCTTTTTACACCTGGGAAAAGGGAACTAAAGATGTAATGAGTCATCAGAAGAATGGATTAATTGATATTTTTTGATCTCTCAGGGGGTTTTCTCTATCTCTGAAAGATCTCCTTAGACTTTTCTTCAGGTTTGTTTTGTTTGGTTTGGGTGGGGGTTTTTTTTGTTTGTTTGTTTGTCTTGTTTTTTAAAAAAGGATGGTATGAAATATGCTATTGCTATACATTATTTCTCCACTTGCTATTGCTACAAAGATAGTTTCAGTTTCTCTGCCTGTACATTTAGTGTTGATAATCCTCTAGTGGGGATATGGTCATAACTTTAAGTTCCAAGTTTAAATCTTTTATCTCTTAGGTCTTTTCCTTCAGTTTAAACAAAGTTGGGTTTAACATTTTTGTATGTAGGCCCATGGCTTTGAACAGTTCTGCTAGCTTCAATTAGGTAATGTAACATTTGATTTCAGGCCAACAGTGCATTCATCTTCTTTCACTATACTAGCACTGTGCCAATTGAAAAATTCTTGTTGGAGAAGCATGCAGTCACAGTTCTGTTGTTTGTGCTGTTCTCACAGTGATCTAAGACAGAGCAGTTTCTTTCACCTCTTTTTCCAGGTGCAGGCTTTCTGCTGGTTTGCTTTGGCTTTGCCACACAGCCTGCAACTCCATGTGCTGTTTGTGTAGGCTCCTCCTTCACTCTGCATGAGGCTTAGTCATGTAGTATTTTGGATTCTTTATTGTGTCCATGGGGTCAAAGTACTGAACTCTATCCAGAAATGTCAGTCTGCCTGGAAAATTCTGACTGTTTCATAGAAATAGAGACTTTTTTCCTGGCTTTTCCAATAGCTTTCCTGTCTGACTTTTTTGCCATAGGTCTAAGTCATAAGTAAGTTTTTTACATAATATCAGACATTTTTCTGAAAACGTGAAATTCAGTCCTCAGCCCATAAAGAAGTCTTCAATTTTTCTCCTATTCTCTCAAGCCCTGTGCTAAGACAACAAAACCAAAAACACACAAATAATCTTTCATTTTCAAATAGAGTGATGTCTCACTGAGTTTTTATAGTACAACATTAATAGTTTAGCCACTTTTTTCTGGATAATTTAAAGCCATGAAAATATCAAGTGCACTATAACTGTTGACTCTGATGTTTCTTGGCAGAAATCTATTATTTGCAGGTAAATATTCCTTTAGCTCCATCCTCTTCTAATTGCTTGCCACATTTCCACAGCTGCAAATTTTCCCAGCTGCTCTTGGGAAATCTACTTAGGAAAATTTTCAATACTAAGAATATTTTGGTAGGTTCTAATTTCTCTTTCCTCTCCAGTGCTGTGTACTCCAGTGATGTGTAGTATAAGCAGTTACATTTCTACCAAAAGGGAAGCCATGAGCAAATTATAGGTAAATCCTTTCCTTTATTGCTACTTATTCTGGGTTTTAGTACCAGTTGAACCTTAGGTTCAACCTAACTTGTTCATGAAAATCTCTTCTAAAAAAAAATGCACCTGTGGTTGGTGGCAGCTATAAGTATTAGGAAAGTAGTTTAATCGATTATTTAAAAGTAAAAAACTGTATAAGCTGTTAATTTTTTTCAAGATCTATGAAAATTGGGGTTTAAGCAATTGTTCCCTTAAGTAATCGTTTGTGCAAGAGGTTAACTCCAGTTTCTGATTTTAGATTTTGGAACAATACTACTGTTAATTTTTGTAAATCTTCTTGTTTTAGTAGAGTACAAGAAAGTTTAGTAAAGTCTAAGAATTTTTTGAATATCACACTGTCAAATGTGACATTAACCCAAGCCATGTTTATCTGGAAATAAGATTAAAAAGCACATACATTTTATATATGTAACTCACACACTCATATATATTTAAAATAAATGAGATAATAGAGCTCTGTCAACAACAATGCTTTTGAGTTTTACTTTCTAAAAGCAATACTCCCTCTGAAAAATATTTAATTGAAAGTTAGGGAATGGGAATCATTACCAGATATTACACAGGAATATTCCTGCTGAGACCAAAGATTGTGACTAGTTACATAAATATACTGCATGACTAAATTATTTTTTTGGGGAGAAGATCATAGAATCAGAGAATGGTTTGGGTTGGAAGGGGACCTTGAGAGAATCATTATTTGTTCTTGAGTAAATCCAGGAAAATTGCAGTTTTGAAGTTTATTTGTTAAAATTTATGTTAATGTATGATTTCCAGTGGTCCCTAAGCATGTACTGGGTACTTTTGTGGGTAAGCTAAACAAATAATTTCTTCCCTGAGGAGTTACTTATTTAATTCACTATTAAATTTTATCTGTTGTAAAAATAGAAAAAGAAAAAACAAAACCAGAACAAAACAAAATAAAGAAAAACTTTTAGAGTTAACTTCAATGAGATAAAATAAGTTCACAACAGCATAACTCACAGCAGGATGTGTAATTGAGACCTGGCCCAAGTGCCAAGTGGGTAGAAGTCACTGGGAGCAGTGATTTTCATCTGCAATACCATGCTCTGACTCATTTAAGACAGTGTCATGAAGAAGGATTGCCAAAAGATTAATTTCACTGATAAGAATTTTGTCTCTTTTAGCACCTTGTAGATAATCTTCACTGAAAACACAGGTCTGCTTTCCAAGGTGGAAGAAAACCAAAACAAATGGGCAGGAATTACCGTGTCAAATCTGTAGCCAAAGAAGGGAATTGAAAAAAAAAAATCTGGGGAACAAATGATCTCATTCTTAAACCTAGACTACTGAAATGTGATGTGGAAGAACATGTTTTGCTGACTTTAGAGGTTATCTATGGAACTAGATCAACTATAGACGCCTATGCTAAAATTAGATGACATGAACCTCATCATGATTCACTCATGCAGATCCCTTCACTATGGACAGTCTGGCATTCATATTTTTGTTAAACTATCTTCTTGATGTTGCATTGAAATGAATATTTAAGAGGGACTTTGGAAGAAATTAAGAGGCAAAATTTTATAGGTTTTTGTCCAAGTATGAGTGGTTGAATGTAGATTCTTGTTTGAAACAGTGATTCTTTGGGTGATGGCATTGGCACCAGTAACAGATGAAAAGTGGGAGTTAGCTTCTTGTTTGTGAAAGGAATAGAATAGAATAGAATAGAATAGAATAGAATAGAATAGAATAGAATAGAATAGAAATAGCCAGGCAAGAAAAGCAAAATAAGAAATTGTTTATAATAATAGAGGATCAGATGGAGGAATACACAGAATAAAATGAGCTGTTGAAAGTCTAGAAAACTAATATTTTCAGGCATATGCCTGAATTAGGATACTATTTTCAAAGACAGAGAATAGCCTTTTTCTGCTCTGTAAAGAAAAAATACTTCAACAAAATTTAGGCAAAAGTATGAGGTATGTATTTTAAAATGTTGATAAAAACTATAGACAGGGAAGAGAGCCTCAGACAGAGAAAAAAAATTTAGAAACAGAGGAAGGTAGCTGTCTGATGGAAACTTGGAAAAGAAGAGGTGAACCAGAAAAAAAATAGTCACAGAAACCAGGAAGGAAAATATTTCAGCAAAGAGGAAACCAGACAGAAGTGTTAGGAGAGACTGGCAGGTAAATAAGGATGAGGATGGAGCTTTGCTAGGAGAAAGTTACTGCAAAAACACCATTTCATTGTAGTGCAGGGGGCAGGAGAGTAATTTGGAAAGATTCTTGAATTAAAAGTAGTACAGAATATCTGCTGACAGACGTGGCACATACAAATCTCTGTGAGCTCAGAGGTAGGAGGGGAAGGTGTACAGTAAGAAGTGAGTGAGGTGGCAGGGTTGAAATGGAAATAACCAAGTAACTGTGCCAAAGAGACTGAGAACATAAATAAATATGTTATGATGGAGATCAGGGGACTGAATGGACAGGAGACAGGTATGAAGAGCTGAAAAGAGGTGAGAAACTTCTGCAGTTTGGCAAGAAAGCTTGCAGGAGAGAAATGGGAATAGAAATAAATAGGCTGGGCTGGTGGAGGAAGGTCACAAATTATTTAATCAGTTTTCCTTAAAAAATGCATTACCAGGCCAAAACCACATTTTCTCCCCCTTTTTGTTGGTAAATACCAGTTCATTTCTACACTTACATGAAGATTCTTCAGGTTCTTGAAATCTCCTTCTTTAATTTCAGTGATTTTGTTGTTCTGTAAGTCCAACAGGGTTGTGTCCGGGGGAAGGTCTTTTGGCACCTTTTCCAGACCTAGTGACAGAGAAAAGAACAATTAACTTTGAAAGAAACGTGAAATAAGGGACAGTGCTTTTCTTAGTAGCATTTTTCTCTCAGTAAACACCATTTCTAGAACTAATTTCCTGAAGCAGTTTATGAAGACTTATTTGAAAGTGCTTCTGTCTCCAGCCAGTCAAAGAGAGTTTTATTTTGCTAAGTTGAACCAACATTTATTTATTTATCTTTTTTTCACATTTCCATTATGCCTTTTCTGAGAAAATATCTGAGGTATAGCTTGAAGCAAAGGATTTAGTTTAGGAAAATAACTTCTAGCATGTTTTATTCCACTTAATTGTGTGAATAAAAAATCCTTTTGGACAGAGATATAGTAGTTATCATTTTCACTGGGTGTTAGCTTTTGTGGACAGAGTACTTTTTTTTAAAAGGTACTAGGCTTTTTGAAGGAAGTATGATAATTAATTATAATAATTTCCAGAAAAAATACAGTTTGTTTGACAGTAACTGAGTAACTAGCAGTAAAGTCCACCTTAAAAAAACCCCAGACTACCAATCCACCTCCCCCCTTTTCTTTGAACTGAAACTATGTCCAAGTTTTCTGGAGAACAAATCTCTTGGTTTCACTACAACTGCCAAAAGAACATCAGACAGTTTAAATTAAAGACTCTCTTTGGGACTATTTTCTGAATAGCTGATATGTAAGTCTGATGAAGTCATGGAAATGAAATTATTTAGTGTTAAATAACACTTGCTTTACCCAGCTTTCCTTTCATACTGTGACTTGGAATAAAACAAATCTTTTATAGTCATTCTGATTTACCACAAAATTAAAATGTTCTTTCCTAACTAGCTTTTTTTTTTTTTTAGCAGAATGAGAAATGCTAAATGAATAGTTGGTAGGAAAAAATTTTTAGACACTAATAAAGTCTCTATATGGGCATGTATCAGAAGTGGACTTCTCTGGGTAAAATTGTCTTTTTACCAGTAAAGGTTTTAACTAGTATTCCTGAGGCTATATTTGAACTCTTCTGGGAAAGATCCCTCTGCAAGTATTTCCAGTGTCTCCCCAACACAATGGTGAACTGCATGATTTTTTTCTCAGAGGAAAGATATATACCTATATGTGTTATCTTTTTAAAGCTATATATCAATCCCAAATATGGCATTGCAATGCTTCCCAGAGACAAGATGTTTTGCCCACCATGGCTGTGGAGATTCCATGCCTGGAGATACTCCAAAGTTGTCTGGATGCAGCCCCAAGCAACCCCCTAAGCAGGGGAGTGGCCTAGATGGTCTCAAGAGTTGATGTCCAAATTCAACAATTCTGTGATTCTGTGATACTTATTGTTCATCAAAAATGTGTTTTCACACACCGAATGTAGATTTCTTTGTCAAAATCCTATGTGTAGCAAAACTCCTTCTCTTTCAACCCATTCTTAGAATATATGTGTGCATATGTAAAGTAAAAGTATGGTAAGATAAAAAAAATTTAAATATTTGGGTCAGATTTTTATTAAAACCACGTGCAATAAAAATTTACCTGTCTGAATTTTAATTACACCAGAATTCAAAAGTTTTTAAAAGCAGAATCATGTGGCCTGGGATGAATTAGTAAAAGCTGCATAAACTGACAACAGCCAAAACTCACATCTCATCCTGTTTACCTTACCGGTATTCAGTGCACAAATATTTGACACAGATTAAGATTCTTCATATTACTAAAATAACTTTTCCTCATTTAGGCGTGGACTTTGTTCTTACTTCAACAGTTGCAAAACCCTCATTCCTTCCAGAAGTGTAGTACTAGAGTTCCAAATATATAAGAATGTGATACTGTATAATTTGTATGTTGGTTGTCTTTGGACAGTTTCTGTTTTGAGGGAACAGGACTCATGTCAGCAACTAAAAAATTCCCAAAAAGCACTGCTTTTTCTAGACCGTAATTTTGTTATACCTTCCTACAGTCTAGCAACTTCTATAGCGTTCCTCACATATTTAAAAAAAAGAAAAAACCTGAAGGGTTTAAATGCTTATATTCAAAGTAGCATTAGCATGTTCTGTTTGTCAGCACATTTGTATTAGTAGGCTGGTACAGCCAATAAGTGTTATGGCACACAATAGAGTGCAAGAGCTATACAGCCATGCTTTATGTGGTGCCCTTGGAACATACTTCGTAAGAGCACGTGGGGAACACTTGGCTTGCCACTGAAGGGATAATTTGCCAGAGACTAAACTTCATACACAACTTCCAGATGTAATTTTCAGCTTCTAAAAGCTTAAGTCTTATCCATGAATATGGTAGAACTGATAATTTCTCAGAACAATTAAGTTAGACTTTCAATGTTTCGTATTATAAAGATAAGACAAATTTAATAATCAGAAATTCATTTCTGAAAATTATTTATAACATCACTTTCCTCTTTTGTACTAGAAATTAGAAGGATGTACAATACAATAATTAGCTCTGCATGCAGAGTATAATTGCCATCACTTGAAGAGTTGAACTTTTTTTATTACCTATCCCATGTATATTGTAATGTATTTCCTGAAGCTGTTTTTAAAAATTGTTTCAAAACCAGCTATAGACATTATATTTCTTTTTTTTTCTTGACTTGTGTGGGTTTTGAAGAGCAAAGTGTAGATGAGTACAGGGTGCACAGCAGCTGCTGAGGAGACCTTGCATTATCAGTGAAAGCAACTGAATACATCCTCCAGATGAAACCTACATCATCTAAAGCTCTCCAGTGGAGGAAGAGTTTATAAATGGGTGAATCTGGACACTGACTTGAAAAACCAGCATTAAAATAATTCAGGACTAAACTGCATTTGAGTTGTAAACCAGATCCACATCTACCTTGACTTGTGCTTCAGCTTGCAGTTCCAGGTTTCTGTATAAGCTGATGAACCTCCAGAGAGACACGTGTAGGAGGAGCATTGGTGTACTGCAAACCAACCCCTGTGCTGAAGGCTCCCAGCCTGGAGAGCAAAGCTTCAGACCTTTCTGGTCAACAGCAGCCAGTTCAGATGAGTGGGGGAGCCTGAACTGACGAGACCGTGTGACAGAGTTCAAACCAAATGGAGAAAATTGTAACCCCACTGGAAGCTCAAGTGGCTCCTGGGATAGAATTATCATGTCCCAGAAAGATTTTTTTTGTTCTTCTGTCTGGGAGACAGAAGTTTAGAGGGAATTGTGGGCTGTCTTTACTACTCGTTTCTGAGATCCAAGTGATGCCCATGTACTTCTGAAGCCATGCTGTACAGTGTGATCGCACGCCCACCTACAAATGACTTCTGGTGAAACGTATGTAATGCCAGCCAAAAGGAAAATTGGTGTCAGAAAATATCAACTAAGCCTCCTCTCAATCATTTTAAGAACAGTATACACAGATATTCCAGCTCTTGGCTGTGATGTTTTTATACATTAAAACTTGCTTCTTGAAAAGCTATATGAAAATCTCTTATAGCAGTCTGAGTTTTTATGTCAATAATCAGTGCTACACAGTTTGGTATTCAGCTCCCTGGAAGTTTCAGGCTTCTAGTTCGTAATATTAACTTGCTAAAAATTTAGATTATTCTGCCTTTCCCACCATATGTTAAATTGAAAATACTTCTTATTTTATATATATATAATATATATATACATTTTAAAAAAATTTTGGTTGAATAAAAATAAGTCAGTTATTATTTAAGTTGGTAAATAATTTTTTAAAAAATCAATTTATTCACAAATAAGAAGAAATGGTATAGTTCCACCCTTCCAAAATTCTTGTTTACACTGAGATTAGGAGCTTAAAGATTCTGGAAATAAAAGATTTAATTAACCAGTTCATGTATCTTAGTCAAAATACCTTTTTGACTTGCACTAAAATATTTCTTTGGGAGAAATCATTGCTTCCTTATAGAAGCTTAAGAGCCATCAGTTCTTGTAGCCCAGCTCAGATCTCTAATATCCCTTATGAATTTTTATAAGCAGAAATTTCCTACTGTTCTACATTATCAACCTGGAGCAAACAATTATTCCCACCAGTATACATTTATGTGTGTAAAAATGTATGCACATTAAAACACATGAAGAACAGAATAAGCCATAGAACTATAAAATGGCAAAAAAAATTGTGTAAGTCTGAATATTTCCTTTTCTTAGGGTAAGATGAGCTTTTATTATTAATGACAGAAGTTTTCCTAACTTTTTTGTATACTTCCTTGCTACACAACAGATTTTTGAGATAACATCCACCATCAAAATGTATTCAATAAAAGCCAGAATAGTTGGATCATTAACCAATTTCTTTTTCACACAAGAAAGGCTCATCCACAGTCACCTTTTGGTGGGGAGATGTCACATGGACCAGGAATCCCTGCTTAGTGGGAGGCTGGAGAAGGTCACTTTGCAGAAATCAAGTTTGTCTCTGTGGGATCTCATCCTTGTGGGTTGTAGCTTTTCACTACCATTTCTGGAGCAAATGGCAGTGTCTGGCTGTTGAGCTGTGATTGCCTCACCTCCTGGAGAGGACAGAAGGCTGGTGGGTCTGGAGATTTTATGAGATGGGAAATCAGGCAGAGAAAGGCCAGACTGGTTTAATTCATCCTTTATCTGGTCCCTGAGAGAGAATCAATCAGTGGCTAGCCATGTCCTGTGTAGCACTGCACCAGCCCAACTAGCACATGCTGCTCTTCAGCCAGCCAAACAGGTGTAGGAGATGTAGCAAGAATTTGGGAATAGCGTGAGGATATTATGGGTTTTGGTGTACACAGCAGGCTTTATTATTTCTGCAGCTGAAGGAATAACCTGCTCAGGTACAGGAGCTGTGATCAAGTGGCCATGGAACTGTTTAACCCACAAAGGAGAAGGGAGAATTTTGAACTCTCCTGGCTACGGAGAGGTTTCAGTCCACTGCTCCAGCTTCTCGGCAGCGAGAACCACGAGTTAGCCTGCATCTTGGCATGGAGCCACATTTCTGCTGAAGCCATACGGCTATGCAAAAAAGGAATGCAAGATTTATGGGGCCAGCGAGGGAGACTAAGCAAGTAGAAGTCTGAGTCTGCAGCCCAGAGATGAGGACGCTTTCCTGAGAATTGCATCTTTCCCACACTGAGACCACAAAGTCTAAATAACAAATATGTGAACAGTGACAGTGATAAGCAATTTTTACAATTTTGTGGTTTGATTTTTTTTGGTGTGTTTAGGGTATTTTGGGAGATTTTTCTTCCACCTCTCCATTTTTCAAGCAGCAGGGATGGGGCTTATTCCTCTGAATAAACCTTTGCTTTCCCAGCTGGAGAGTATGGGCCAAAAGGCAGAGAGACATCTGAAAGCTGTAGTGCAGATACATGTGTTATTACATTGCAACACTTACGATTATTATCACAGGGGCCATAAAATGGGGCTCCTTTCAAGACTCTTTCAGTTTCCGCAAGCAGCTGCTGCCAGCTGAGGAATTTGGACTGAGCTCCATGTAATTCCCAGCCGTGATCATCAGTGGCTGCAGTCCCAGTGGAGGCAGCCTCTCCAGCAGCTGCCTGGGCTGTCTCTGCGCACTGCTGTGTGCTCTCCTTGCTCCAAGCCCAGCTCTGCTGCATCCCACTGACGGGCAGCAACCCTGCCAGGGGTGAATGACCTCAGCAATGCCCTGAGTGGACTCTGGGGCAAATGAGGCGAAAGGCAAGTTTACAGGGTCAGGATACTTAGTCACGGAAAAATAACTGGATCCAAGGACTGCGCTCTGGAAGGATGGCAAGGAACTGCCTTGAATGCTTTGACTTAGAAAAGTTTACTGATACTTTCCCAGGCTATTTGCTACAGTATTTACTGGAAATTTGTTCTCTATTGTGTTTTATTTGCAAATAGGAGTAATTTCATTATTTGCATCCATCAAATAAGAAACAATTGTTTTTTTCTACAGACAAGTACCCATAGCCTCCTTCTCTCTCCCACTTTTAAACTGAAAGTTTCTTCTCCACTTTCTCCACTCTTGCTATGAAATCAGCAGTAATATTTTTTTTCTAACAGATATTATGGAATGCATAAGATTCTTAAAATATAAATTCTTGAAGGTGATTCACAACCATTTTTTAGACCGTCTTCCTGTTCGGCAGTCTGAAAGTCTCCTAAGATCCATTTCAGGCTTATTTTTATCACAGATTATTGTTTTTGTATATGTCTGACCCTTCCCATAGGAAAGAACAAGAAAACAAACTCCATTCCCTGCTGAGATGGCCCCTCACAAGGGCAGACCTACTGGCCTATTACTACACGGGCTTTTTCCCCCCAAACATTTATAACATTGCTTCCCAGAACGGAGTGAGGAACACAGAAAAATAGAAACGAATTCACAACATGTATCAAACACATAGTTCTCCATTGTGGTAGTGCTAATAATTATAAAAGCCCTAGCAAAGGTATAAAAGTGAATGCATGGCTTTATCTGTTCTTTTCCACCTCCACCCACTCTGAGTACTGAACACATATTTCAAAGCACAACAAATATTGCAAGCCACAGCTGTTAGGAATTATTTTTCAGTGCTAGTCACATTTTTGGTACAGATAGAGTTATTCTCCTGGCTCCAAAAGTTAATATCTAAGACTAATGGTATATTTTTGAAGTTAAAATTCAAGCAACTTCTACTTCTGACTTTTAATTACAATGATCTTAAATGTGTATGCCTTCTGAAGAATGCTTCTGAAGAACATTTAGCATTTTAGATAGGCAGAAAAAAATATTCCGAAATTATCTTTAGACTTCAGGGATTAAGACATTACGTGAAATAAAGATCAAGTATTATGAGTTTTCTAGTTAACTCCTAGAATCATCAGCTTTACATTTCCCACTGCCGTGGCTGCAGACATAAAACATCCCATCAGAGAGCAGCAACTGACCCGTGTGATTCATGCAATCTGCCAGCACCATGTGCACAATGGCTTTACTCAAAGTGGATGCAATGCAGATGTACTTTGTATGAGTACTCACGCAGTAAGGTGAAACATTTATTCCTTCAGTAGACATAAGAGAGCACTTCAGTGACTCAGAAAAGTGAGCATTATCTAACAAATTATATTTTGAATGACCCTTTGGAGTAATGTAATTTGATGTTTACCTCTGCTGCAGTTTAACTTAGCAACAGGCAACAGATGACAATTTGAGGATAGATCCCTCAATTTTTACTTTGGGATTTACTAGAATTGGCTCTAACATAATGTCATAAAGAATCATTTGAGGGAGGTCTTCTCTGGTTTCAAGTAAACTTACCCCTTCCTGTTCTGACCACATGGTTATTACACAGCCCTAGTTTATAACCTGAGGGCAGAGATATGTTCCTGGTTATTTCAGGTACTTCTAAACATAACATAGCCATTTTTCATAAATATTTTAGAATTGTTGTCAACCTACTCTCACACAAATATAAAATGGAAGAAGCTGCTGTGGTCATGTCTGGACACAGTGAATAACAACTAAACAAATTTTGGAAGAGAATTTCCTGACAGAATCAGGAAATCTACAGACCTCCTAGTTCCCTCTTTCTACTAAAGGATTTATATATACCCTTGTAACTCTTAGATATATTTGTAACTTCTTTTATGTTGTCAGACATTTAGTGACAGAGCTTCCCCACGTCTTCTCTAGCTCTAACATCTCCAGCCCAGAAGATGTAAACTCTCTGCCACAGAGTGAAAGAATAAGACATGGAAATAAGAACAAGAATAGAAACTGAAATAATTCTAGGCTTTCACATTTTAGGTGGTAGAGGAGGTGCAAGCAGAAACTGGTTCTGGGATGCCTTATTGCACATTTCTGTTGTTCTAATGTTGAATTACAGGACCAGACTCTAGCTCCATTTACACTTGTACATATTTTAAAAGCTGTGACATTTCTAGAAATAATTTGTCCATTTGGGTTATTTGCCATTAAGTCCTTAAAGTTGCCACCAGATGGGCAGAAGTGGTTTCTCGCTTTCACTGCTGTTTTTAAAATATAATTATTACATTCCATTTCTTATTAAAATTAAAACTATAAGCATCTTCTCCTTAACAGATTTTTGTAGAAACTAAAAACACTCCAAGTAGGTCCCAGGTAACAAACAAAAAGATGGTCTGCTATGCTCTTCTGGATGCCCCCTCATATAAGTATGCATGCAGAGAGTACATAAGTTCTTTAAATACTGCTTTTCCCCTTTTTTGATTCCTATTGACTGTGTACGAGGTTTGCAGGTATACGTTACAGGTCTACCTGTATAGCAAATGCAACCCTACTAAAATCAGAGTCATTTGTAGAGAGCTGTTTGAATCCTGTAATTGGCTCCAGAAGTTGAAAACTACAACAAAATCCCATTTGTTTTTTCCCTCCCAAAAAACCTATTCAGGCATGGTCCTTAGTCTTGAGGTCCCTGTGTTTCAGTCTTTATTTTCTCCACCTCTGTCTTTGCAGAGAAGCCCAATAGCAAGTTCTACTCTTTTGTTCAGACTGGAGAAGATTGAGGGGAGACCTCATTGCAATTTACAACTTCCTTGTGAAGAGAAGAGGAGGGGCAGGCACTGATTTCTTCTCTGTGGTCACCAGTGACAGGACCTGAGGGAATGGCCTGAAGTTGTGTCAGGGGAGGTTTCAGTTGGATATTAGAAAAAAGTTCTTCACACAGAAGGTGTTTGGGCACTGGCACAGGCTCCACAGGGAAGGGGTCACAGCACCAAGCCTGACAGTTCAAAAATAACTTGGCAGCACTCTCAGGCACATGGTGTGAATCTTGGGACTGTTCTGTGCAGGGCCAGGAGCTCAACTTTGATGATCCCGATGAGTCCCTTCCGACTCAGAATATTTTGTGCTTCTGTGATTATCTGTCTACTTTGCTTTCAAAGTGTAAAGGATAACAGTGCTGTGTGTGAGCATATTAAATACAATACAGCCAAAGAGACATAATTCCAGCATTTGTCAATTTTTTTTTTGTCAGGGCAGACATGAAAAACATGATGAATAAATTTTAAAAAATGGCAATATATTTTGAAGAATACAGTTTTTTGATTTGAACTTTAGGAAAAGACTGAAATGCATTCAGAAAAATACTTTCTTTTCCTGTAACTTGATTATCTTCTTCTGGACCACTTCCTTTTAATCAAAGATTCAAGGCATGTGTAAAGCAAAATATAGACCACTGAGTCCAAATTTTATAAGGCTAGGATCCTCCAATCTGAGTTTGAAACTGGTATTTTGAAAATCTGCTTAAAACTAGATTTACAAAATACCATGGTAACTGGACTGTGTGTACAGAGGTTTTTTGGAGAGTTGAGTGCTAGTACCAGAAGTTTCTTGCTGTTATCATTGGTGACTTCACACAGGACTCGAATTCCTAAATCTCCTCCCTGTTGCTATGGGTTCTCAGTGAACACTGGAAAGGAGCTTTTGGACTCTTTATCTCTTCCTTGGCTGGGAACCCTTCACAATTAAATCCCAGAGGCTTTTTGTTGTGAAAACACAGGTATTTTTAAAATAGCTATATGTCTTACCAAGTAACACTCCCTACAAAGGTGCTAAGAACGTAATACACATACCAGTCTCACCTGCTAGTCCATAACACTGGTCATGTAAGGAATGATTATTTGGCATGTTTTAAACATTGCAATCACCTATAATTACTTATAATTTACTAACATTCTACTAGCTATCTATTAGCTATTCATTAGTACATTGGGAAATTTCAGAAATGAGCCATTGTGACAGAGCAAGCCAGAAAACAGTCACTTCTTGTATCGCTTAGATTTGGCAGTCTGGATTTCCATTTCTGCCACTAGGCTTTCATAAATGGCATTTCCAAGTCCGAAGCAAGCAAAGAAATCTAAAAGAACTAAGACAAAAAAAGAAAACATACAAAGCTGGTCACTGGTCACTGTTACCCTGGACTAAGTAGCAAATAAGGAAGGGATGTACTTAGAGTGGCTTAATTTTCACCTAGGATCATGTTTATCAGCTGAAACTGGAACATCAGTAATTTAGGTGGTGGTGCAAGAAGGCTTGTCTTTTACTGTCACACCGGCAAAAGATAATGGCTTTTTGTAACATAAAGTAGTCTACATCCAGGACAATATTTTTTTTCTTGACAATTTTTCAAGAGTGTTTTCTAATTATTGTGTTCTTCATTTAATAATTTTTCAGAATGTACTTAGCACAGGGCTTTAATTAATAATGTTTCTTAACTTCCAGGGCATTCCCAAAATTGTATCAAAGCAGAATATATACAAAAAATTTAATAATCCATGCCGAATTTATCACAAAACAAAGACGGCAACATGGGTTTATTTTTCCTTGCCTTAGTTTTAACACACATAACTTCATTAACCTGAGAGTTAGTTGTATAACCTCCAGTGGTCATTGCCCTGTCTCGGCAGTTTGGTTCTCCAAGAGCGATGTATCATTTCCGTCACTGACATTCACCTCAGACAGGATGAACCCCTGCATGGGCAGCCTAACCCACCCCATGTCTGTGAAAGGAAAGCAGACCACTCTTAGGTCCTTAACATCCTGTGATAATTCATATAGATCCTCCAGTCTGGCCTCCAACACGTTAAGAGTGTTCCAGTTCAGCCAGTCAGCGTGTGGAATGCCCAGTGGCTTCTGCTTGCTGACAGCCTAAGTTATGCTGGGCTAGAGAATGTCACTTTCAAGGCCAGGCTCTCGTGATGCAGATGCTATTCTCAGTATAAGTTACAGAATACTTTCCCAGGTTTCATGGCTCCTTTGTTAATGATAATAATTTGGTAAATGATCCAGTTCTGTGAAGCCAGGGGATTTCATCAGAGTATCAGCTTCTATTAAACATAAAAGGAGTAAGACTTTAATCTTTATTGTAAGAAGGAAAAAGAATTGCATGAAAAATGAAATAACTTGCCCTAAGGGCTCATTAGTGGCAATGTAAATTCAAAAATGTTGGGTTTTTTTGTAAAATTGTGTTTGTTAATGTCAGACCACTTAAGGATACCTGCTTTCTTTTATTCTTTTATTGCATGTTTAGTAACCTGTAAGGTTATTAAGGATACCTGTTTTCTTTTACTGCATGTTTAGTAAACTATAAGATTTTCAGCCAAACATTTAGCTTTAGAGATTATGTTTCAAACCAAGGTATATTGCAAAGGAGATAATTTCCTTTACAGTGAAAAATGAGGTTCTCACATGGAGTCAAAATCAGAAAATGGGTGTTCAGATATTTCTGGAAGATTTCATACAATGAGATAAATTATCTTCTACCAACAAATAAATTGCCATATTAGGATGGTTCAGATGTTGAAGAGCCATCACTTGAGATATTGAGACATTCTATTTGTTCAGATAAACAGCCTTATGTTACCAGATTCCACTGATAATACTTTACGTATCTGTGAACCTTTCATCTCCTGATCTCAAAGTGCTTTTCAAACACACCCTCCAACATCCATGCTGAGCTCTAATGTACTTTTCTTTATATAAGCTGGAGAAACCCTGCATTTCTGAGTTGTGAGAAAAATTTGTATTTTAGCTGTAACACTGCTTGAACTTTGCTGACATCTCTCCCTCGCACACCTTTTGAAAACCACAAAACCTCCATGGATACTCCCAGACAGAGAGATGGAGAGTCCCCCACTACGTCCTGTAAGGTCTCCAAGGAGGGCAGTCTCATTGCATCCTGTACAGAGACACTGTATAGAGAGAGCTCATTTAGAAGGGGCTGCCAGACTTATCTGAAGGTGAAATAAAGCTCTGACCACCACCTCTGAGTGCGCTTATGAAGCATTCTGCATCTGCTGCAGGGATGAGTAATCACACATGCATCCTCCTGCCTACCAGGGCCCTCTGTGATGAACTTTACTTGAGACTCCCTTTGGGAGGATGAGACTTTAAATGAAATTGCTAATCCTTGCTAGGGTTTTTGAGAGTCGTGTTTGCCTGGCCAGCTGACTGCACATCTTCCCTGTACATATTACTTTAAAACAGGAAAAGTGGCCTCTGAGCAGCTGCATCAGTTATTCCCCACCTGTACTGTGCTCTAATAAGGAAGATGTTTGTGATTTTTATGGAAAGCCTGGATATAGCATAGCAATGCCTCGTACTGGAGCATGATCAAAAAGTGAATCTGTGGTTCCCTTTTAACAACAGGAGGCAGATTCATAAAAGGCAGCACTTTTATAAAGATAGGACAGTGGTCTTCCTTAATGAGATCCTTGAGCCTGTTCACAAAGGTAATACATCTCATGAAATATAGGCACATGGAGTTCTGCTTTTGATCCACCAGTAACCAAAACTTAGAGAGAATTCTTTTTCAGGATATGAGAAGGCAGCATTCTCCTTCTTGTCAACTCAGCTCTTGGCTGGGAGGCAAAATAAATTAATTTGTAGGTGTGTGCTTAGGAAGATGTGACTGAAGTTTAAGACTATAGGAATGCAAAAATTCAGCTGACAAGAGTGTAATTGGACCACTGGGCATTTTTTTTTCACTGTTTTTACTGAACTTTGATTTTATTTTTTTTGTTATTCCCATCCAGTGCTCATAAGAAAAGGAGCAAATCTGATCTCTGGACTCTGGATTCAATAGTTCTCCTGTGGTTTATCCACATAACCCTGTGTCAGAAGGTTGTTTTTTTCCTTATGAAGTAAGAATCTACAAATAGCAAGTCCCCATTCAGACACAAAAGAAGCAGACAGAGGAAGAGGAGACATCTCCATATGTTGCCCATGTTAGGGTCCTCCAGCTGCCTTGCTCTGGCATGTCCCCTGCACCCGTGGGCTCATGGCTGTAAACACTCCTTCCATGCCAGAGAGTGAGTAGGGGAAAGGATCTGATTCAGGTTTCAACTTTCTTTTGTGAGAATTTTTTTAGGAAGGTCTTAATATGTCCTTGTGAGAACCCTTGTTATTGCCTGAAATTTTTCTTGAACTAGTACCCATGGGACTAGGATGATTAAATTTGATAATTTTGCAGGATGAATGTAGCTAATTTGGTCGGGTTGGAAATGTCCAGAGCTGAAGGGAGAGGCAGGCCAGGAGCACAGGTTAACAGGGAGGAAGAACTGTCACTGCTAATTTCATGCCTTCCATGTGCAAATTGCACTCCTGATCCCTGGAACAGGAGCATCCTTCATCCCACAGCTCAGGAGCGCACGAGGTCACCTCCACAGTTTGCAGCAAAAGGCTAGCAACTGCCTTTTCTCAAGTCAGTAGGAAAATATGACTTTGCGTGGGTCTGTCACACAGAAGTGAATTCAGAAGTGAATTCAGAAGTGAATTCAGAAGAGTAGAAGGCAGGTTTGCCTGTGAGCAGGTAGCCCTGCTGGCAGGGCAGCCAGCAGACCTGTGTCTTCATTTGCCTCCCAGCTGGGCTGTGACCCATCAGGGGCTGTCACATGCAACAAAGATGGGTGAAACTTAATGCCAAGGCTGGCACTGCTTGATAAATACTTCCTTGAGCTCTGCCAGGGAAGTATTATTTATTTATTTTTCAGGGCTGCATATTTTGAGCCCAGGGAGGTCTCTTTTCCTTTGTACCCAAGGGTGGGATGTTATCAGCCCAGCTGATCCAAAAGCACAATCTTTTCATTGCATGATATGCAGCATGCAGGTTGGAAGAAAGGTCAAAATATATCTCTTTCTTTTCACTCCACTTCAAATTATCTGGGGAACACTGACCTGGGGCCTTAATTGCTGTATTTCTGTCTCCTTGTCAGTATGGGACTCTACTAACCCAGAGGTATCTTATGCAATAGACTGTAAACCACGTGTGTGTGAAGAAGTGCATGACCACAGGAGCAAAGGGTCCCTGTGTGAATGTCTCTACTTTTTTTACCAAGTGAAAGCTCATTACATTCTGCAGAATTGAAGCAGACTGAGAACAAGTTCTCAAAATAACTTAAATTCCATCAGCATTACTAAGTGTAACAACAACAAAACCTAAGACTTTCAGGGCATGTGGGGCAATCTCCTCCCCACTCCCCACTCCTCACTCAATGTTTGCTCTCTCTGGCATGTAAATGGTAAAAAAAAATATCTTTCAAGAGGGACAGTACTGTGGAAGCTTTATGAATATATGGCTAGGTTAGTCCACTCTGTTTTGTGCAGCTTGGCTTGCATTGTTCACTGGGTCTTTGCCAAACATATCTGTTTCATAATTATATGGTTCACTTTAATAAATTCACAGAAGTTTCTAGGGATGTAGCTCAAAGTTTCCCCTCCTTTCTGTAATTATACAACCCCCACCACAATGAGACACAGGTCCTAATTGGTGGATTTGTGCCATGATTTACAGTAATTATCAAACCAAATATTATAACAGGAAAATAGAAACACCTATTTAAAGAGCTGGGAGAAGGCTAAAAGAAAAAGAAGCTCTATAAAATCATGAGAAGTTATTTGTCTGTTTTCTCGTGAGCAAAAGCAATTCTAATTTATTTTCTGCACTGTACACTAACTAAGACTGAATTATACTGGTTTAAACTAAGAGCAGTCTCACTTTATTACTTGAGACTTCTGCATGAAAAAGTCAAATACAGTGATGGCAGATATGGCTTCATATCCTGCTACTCTGACTATGCGCACAAGCCCTTCCCTTACATAAGGCAATGAGGAAAGTTTGTGAGAAATGTTCTCATGGTTTCAGCTTATATAGTGTCTAAGATATTTAATAAGGAATTCCATCCTGTGTTCATTATTTTGGTGTGTTTCCAAGCTCTTTACTCAAAAGAGTTCCAGGATATATGATTCAGTTGGTTATTTCATGCTCGTGTATTCATATGGAAATGAGATGACTTCTATGTTGAGGTACCAGAAAATATGATTAAAAGTGTTGGACGTTGGACCATACAATTTAGAACCTTTTAAAATGTTTCTATGCCCAGATCTGACCTCATTGCATCTATTTAATATTAACCTGAAGGAATACTTTGAAAAGTTATTTTCTCTGCAAGAGAAACCTGTGGCATTTCAAAGAACAAATGAAATGTACACATTCAAAATATACATTTAAAACAATCAAACATTCTTCATGGTCACAACAAATGCCCATTTTGCCAGGGTTTTGTGGCCTACTTTGTATAGTAAATTCTGGTTAACTGCAGCTGGAGCATATTTCCTTGAAAAAAGCCAGTTAGGTAGTTACAGTCCATAGCAGCCTCACCATCTCAGCTGCTAACCCGTGACTAGAGTGTGAGCACAGAGCCTCTGGAGATGCTCTTGGGCTTACCGAGGTCAGAGCACTGCACCACGCGAAGATGGCACTGGCAGCGGAAGGGGCACACCGGTCCAAATCCGGATATGACGGGATCATCCGTTGGAGCCATGTCGGCTGAGCCCTCATCCTCCAGCATAAAGTCAAAGAGGCCCTGCTGGTGGAAGGGCTTGGCCAAGCATGCTGGCAGCAGTAGCACAAAGAGCAGAGCCAGCCTCTTCATGGCTTAGTTCATCGACTCCCAGCAGAACCTAGGATTCAAAGCAGTGGATTAACAACAAAAGTAGCAGTTTCCCATAGCTGCACAGTTCCTCCTGAAGGAGGTCCAGCACATCCACCAATTGCATAACTGTTCCTTTCAATAAAAGAAAACTGAATTGTAAAAATAGGGCAGTTATGTGATAGGAGTCAAGTAACTGCTTGTCAATAGGCTTTTTTTTTTTTTTGCAGATCAGTTTGAAGAAAACTGTAAACATCTGTTTGCTTATTGAGAGTAATGTTTTTTAGGAATAGGCAGCGCTGTCAACTTTGTTACGCAAAAGAGTCAAAGCAATAAGCCACATTTTCCATGTGCCTGCTTTCTGCCAACGTAACAGTCTATTTGATTTCATTAGCATTTATTTCATAGCAATGGGTTTGACCCTGGGGACAAACCTGAATTCCCAAACTCACTGTAATTCAGTATTTCATCTCTTGAGAAATATTTTTATGTGTCAGCTTGCTGTGTGTTTTAAATTATAGCCTAATAGAACTGACTGAGAAAGAGTAGGATTTAGTGACAGAGTGGAAAGTGAGGGGAAGGTCTTTAGTTGTTTAAATGCTCTATACTTCTTTCCTAGTTCAAACAGCACAATAAAATGGAATAAAATGTTGTGGTGTATTGAATATTCTTGGCTTTCTTTCTAAATTTTGACACCCATCCTGAGAACCCTCTGCTTTGCAGTGTATAAGCATTTGCATTGATGCTTGCAGTGTGTGCACACTTTCTAATAGGACTTCGGGGCTTCATTCTGTAGACTTTCATGGTCAGGAGCAACTTTACACAAGTAAGTATTGCCATAGATATTAACAAGAAAAGCTGTTTAAATACATGTTCTTGGGACTTAGGCCTAGATGCATTTCAACACACTCTAGGTTGTGCTACCTGTCTTGTTGTGCATTAAGGAGAAATTACACAACTGTTTGCAGGTTTTGTATCAAGGCTGTAAAAACCAGCAAATTTTTCGAGTATTATTTTCTTTTACTGTGTATTTTATATAATGAAGTTCATACTTTACTAATTTTAATTGATTTAAAAAAACCCACAAAATAAAAAAGAAAAAACCCAACAAAACCAAAACGAAACCTGCCTTCAAATTGCCAAGTGACACAAAGGCAAACTTGTCATTTATATAGAAGCTTTTTCTTAAAATGCATGGTATAGTTCTAAATACAGATGCTGCTCTTTGTAATGAAAGCAAAAATGTCCACTTGCTTCTTCAGGTCGATATCTTAGAAACACCTTGCCTGAGTGCTAGCTGGGATTATTTCTTTTTCTAGAAGTTATCTAAAAGTTAGGGGTGTGGTAGAGCATTTTTCAGCTCCATATTCATTGTTGGATAAAAAAACTGGGAGAGGCAGAAGAGGAGGACTGTCTCCCTCTCTACTTTGGCATATGGAACCTACCAGGTGGATGACAAGAATGAACAGATGATATTAGGTGAGAGTAGTTTACTGAAGCCTGCCTTTCTAACATACTACAACCAGGTACTCTAAAGGAATGGTTAATGTAAAGAAAAAAGTTATATATATAAAAAGCCATGAGACTGGATTTAGATTCAATTTATATTGTGCCTGAGTTCCTTTTCCTTTATGAATTTCTACCTACAGGTGCCAATAATACAGTTCTGCAGAAACCTTTAGGTCTGTTTCTTAAGATGATTAGGTTGCCTAATAAAATAGGCCGGTGTCTTAAAATCATAGCCTATATTCCTGTGATCTACCTGACAGGAAGTCATGTATCTAACATCTTCAGACATCCCAAAGACTTCAAAGTGAAATCACATGGAGTAAAACACTGTTTACGTTGTCTCCTTCAGGGACATATCTGTTTTCTTAGTTGGACATGAAAGTACTTCTGTTCCTGGAACAGACACCTTACTTACTGCATCCACCGAGGGGGATCAGAGACCCCAACACCAGCTACAGAGTTTTTAGCATGTCCTGTCAGCCTGTGCTGTGTAAACTCATGACATGTAGAGGGGCAGGCTATGTCCCCATGTGGGTCATCCTCCTGTGCTTCCTCCTGCCCTGGCTCCCCACCGACACTGGGGCTGTGTCCCTCTCCCCACAACACCCCTACCAGTGCAGGCAGAGTGCACAGGGACACGTCAGGATGTCACAGCAAAGTGCTGTTAATGCGTGGTACTGAGCTGCTACCAGGGTTTAATCTAAAACATGATTTTTGAAAGAGTAATCATCATGTGAAAGTTATTGTAAAATAATAATGCAATTTATTAATAATCTCAGATGAGAAGAAAAATTTGCTAAATCATCACCATTTGTCAAATAAATTGCCTTGTGAAAATGATCAATAAAATATTACCCCACTACAAATTATTTTTCAGAATATATATTAACAACAATAAACATTGTTGCTGGACACTAATCCTTGAATGGCAGTGGCAGTCAGGATCTTTAAAGACCTTCCTCAGCCTTTTCTTGTATTAATATGTTTTTAAAACATTTTTAAATATTTAAAACATCTTTATTCCCTCTCAGGCTTACTGCTGAAGTACCATCCATCACAAGAATGTACAATCAGAGTCTTATCCTGGAGTTTAATTACTACTACTCAGAAAAGTAAAAAAAAAAAAGTAAAGGCACTTTGGAAGTGTCTTCACACCTTGCTTCTTATTCACATTAATATTGATGACTTCATTTATCTCAGTTAAACCCTGTAGCAGGCCTTTCTTTTGGTCCCTGTTTTGTAAAAACTGTAATGAAATCAGAAAGAGCTGGATATAAAGGAAAATGGTAGGACAACAAAGGATATCAAGCATATAATCTGAGGATACAGCAGAGAAAACAGCAGACACAAGCTACATATTAATCAGGATATAGGAACAGATATCTTCAGTCAAATATGCATTCATTCTGCAGACACATGTATCTGTTCCTGTTGTTTCCATGTGTAATTGAACATAAATAAAAGATATACACAAAACTGGACTTCCAAGAAATGTTTACACTTCACTTACAAAAAAAAAAAAGTAGAGAGGACAAAAAAAAAATCTGAATTCTGTGACACAATATTTATGTCTGTAGAACATAACTGTTTAAAATTCCTTTAATTATGTGTTTACAATGAAGAAGAGTTTTCCACAAACAGAGGAAACTATACCATAGGCTTAGCCACATTTCGTTTTAAAATACCACTGAAAATATGCTTCATCAGTTCACGTCACCACTGTATTGGTGGTCTTCTGGTCAGTTTACCTTAATATTAAGGTTAAATTATTAGTTCACATACTGTCAGAAATCTCTCAAAATTCCACAAAGACAAGCTAAACAATATTTTCCAGTTTCAAAAAAATCCCCTCCATTTTACGTTTTGCCCATTTTGTGCAATAAAGTCTACATATGCAAACAGAGGAGTTGGAAGTTTTAGAGAATAAAACTCTGTTAACAGAAGTTTCACTGCATGGATTTTCTTTTCTACTATTTCATTCATAAGAACTTTCTTTAAACACGATTCTCTTGTTTGTACCTTGTAACATAGCACTTTCTAACATTACAAAGGCATACACAGAGCCCGTTTAACTTCCCACTATGCATTTTTTTCTCTGAAATTGAAATTATATTCATCAGTGTCTGCAATATATATGAAGAAACACAGGAGAAAGAAATCAGAGAGTGCAGTTTAAAGCAGAAATGTAAGCATACATGCATTTTTTACACTCTCTCTATCACTGATTCTAAACACTGGATTGCAGAGAATATACTGTTGCAAAAGTTTACAGCAAAGAAACAGCACTGTAGCAGTCCTTATACAAATTAAAACAAGAGACAGAATAGGCAAATAAACAGTAGGAAATCTGCACAGTCTTTGAGAATGTATTCTCATGTTTCCAAGAAACAAAAGTGCTGCATAGAAAACTTAACATTACTAAACATTTAGCAGGATTTTTAACTTGCTTCTCTTAAAATTCAAATAGTTCTTGCCATAGACTTGCCCGAAGTTTTATTAGTGCAGCATAGTTCAGGAGAATTACTAAAAATCGTACCTTTTAATCCAGGGATTTGCAACAGGAGCTCTCAAAGCTGAGATGTAATTAAACTAAATATTCAACCCAGGCAGAAGGCTTTGCAGGTGTGGAAAGGAGGAGGGGGTAAATTCAGCTCAGTGACTGTCACTTGGTGGAAAACCCTCCTGCTTCTATTCCATAGCACAGTTAAAAAATGTTTCTCTCAATGAGCACAATCCAGGCTGACACCCACATTAGATCATATGGTAATGATATGTCTCCTGTATTGCAGCCAGAAACTTTATCAGCTCTTTTGCTTTCTTTTCCTCCTTTTTCCTTTTCATTTGCTTTGTTTCTCTTTCATCTGTTTACAATCCCATAGTACTTGTACATTATAAGACAGATTCTTAGCTGTAATTCATCCTACTTACTTTATTTATGTCCCTACAATATATATTTAGGAAAGTTTTCTTGGTTTTAACTATGGGAGATTTTATGACTCATTAATGAAAAAAATGTTTAGCTCTCCCTCTTGTTTACAGTATTTGGAAATCAAGGAAATGATATAAAATTACTCTTTGAGTTAGGCAAAGTTGAGATTAATATAAGAAAAAAGGGTTAGCTTTTAGTAAAACTATTTAAACAGATATCAACCTGCCTTTGCTTATGCTATAATCACTGTCAAGCTAAGTAGTTTAATATATTATTATCTTGTCTAATAATAGAGTTTGAATGTATTTTTTCAAAAAACAGCATGGTTTTGATATATATGAAAATCATGTTTTCATTAGTAAAACTATTCTAACATTTGTGGTTAGAGCTGCTTTATATAAACTTTGCTGCTTTTTTTTTTTTTTTTCCTTCACTGCCTTCTCACCAGGACAGCAAAACAGAGGGGAAATTAGCTTTAACTGTTTGGGTTTTGTATTGGTGGGTTTTTTGTGTTTTTTAATTTTTTAGGTTTTTTTTTTTTTTAGTTAAGGTTTTTTTAAGAGACAGAGGAGATTTTTTTAAAGCATGGAAAGAAAAATGCATCTGACATTGTTTAGATTTATATTTTATTTTAGTAATTTCTGGCTTTATGCAAATGTCAGTGGAAGCCAAAATGCAGTTTCTTATGCCTACACAATTGTGAAAGTCTAGTGAACAGAAATGAGAGCAAATGCAATAATTGCTATTTATTTAGTAATCCAAACACATTGTGAACATGTGTGGCTTCACTGTGCTGTTAGCTGTCCTATCTAAATACTGAAGGCTTGTGTCTCTGTGTTTTGACTTGTATCCTTTTTATTTCTGCCCCTAGGCAAAGACCAGGTGCAAATCTGAAATTAAAGCCTGTAAAATGATGCTTAAAAGAAGTCAGAAGTTTTTAGAAACACAATAGACTCTTGAAATTTTAGTTGTCTTCCTCATTTAAATTCAAAAAGAGCCCTTATAATAGATCCTAAAATTGTTCTCCTTTGGTGGAAGAAAGCATGGTAGAATAATTGTCTGTTAGTTTTGGTCTCTGTAGAACAAAGGTGTAATCAGACTCTTACATTACAATTCCTTATATAGCTCACTCTAAAAGTTAAGGATCAGTTATTCACCCCTAGTCCTTAAGCTAACTTCTTTCCCCTGCCTCTCCACTGGATTCAAGACTGCTAATGGTTTTTGTTGTGACATTTTCCTATATATGATTAGTGGTGTTCCAAGCTTTCATGCTTACAACAAAGGCTTATCTTTGTCCAGAAGTGTCGCCATGAGGCTTGCTGAAATCTTGGCTGCATCTTAGTAATGTCAGTTATTTGAACCTTGGTCACCAGCTGCATCTGGTGTTTAAAAACATTTCAAAGCAAGATTTTGATGAGGAACAGGTCAGGGTAAACTTGTTGTCAGTTTGCTTCACAAAACCCATTCATATCCTTTTCCAGCAAAGCCTTAATACATTTGTTCTGATACCGGTTATGGGGTTGAAAGGTGTTGTAATTTAATGCCTCAGTAATTTCTTTGGAGGAAGAAGGGGGATGAACAGCCATCTCTCCTTCTTGTCTTAGGCATTAGGGAAATTCAAACCAAAATATGAAGATATAGGTGGGAACAGGTGGAGCAAAGGGTGCCTGCTGGGTGGACTGGGGGCTCTTTTTTCTTTCATGAAGTCCATTCCAAGAAACTCAGGGGAAAAGATGTTACAAGCTTTAGGAATGATGAAAACATTTATGCTACCTGTTGATACCCAGAAGTAGAAGAGTTGTGTCTTAGGTGTCCAGCCCTTCCTGAAATGGGAAGTGGAGTTAGGTGGAACAGAGCAATTGAATGGGAGACGACTCATGACATTGAATATTGATGTAATACCCTATTAATTGTTTTGAATCAAGGAGTCATGGAATCATTTGAGTTGGAGAAGACCTCCAAGGTCATGGAGACTAAACGTTGACTGATCACCACCTTGTCAATTAGACCATGGCCCTAAGTGACAAGTCCAGTCGTTTCTTGAACACCTCCAGGGACAGCGACTCCATCATCTTGCTGGGCAGCCCATTCCAATGCTTAGCCACCCTTTCCATGAATAAATTCTTCCTGATGTCCAACCTGAACATCCCCTGATGCAGCTTGAGGCTGTTTCCTCTTATTCCACTGCAGGTTGCCTGGGAGAAGACACTGACCCCCACCTGGCTACAGCCTCCTTTCAGGCTATTGTAAAGAGTGATATGGTCACCCCTGAGCCTCCTTTTCTCCAGGTTAAACAACCCCAGCTCTCTCAGCTGCTCCTCTTAGGACTTACTCTCTAGACTCCTCACCAGCTTCGTTGCCCTTCTCTGGACACACAATATTTTCGTGCTTTCACGGGAATGCAGATCCTTTCTGATGCAAGTATTCCTTTAATCCCACTCTTTGCCCCCTGCTGTGTCACTCAGAAGATAAACAACCATAAAAAAACTAACAACCAAAGAACAATATTAAGTGATTATGTAATTTTATGGCCCTTGACCATATACAGGGCCTAGCATAAATCAGCTGTCCTTCTCAGTCTGACCTACTTTGACTACTGCTTAGTCAATATAAAAATCATCATTAGAACAGCCTTGGTTTCTATGTGATTTTATTACTCCAATTTAACAAACTTTTAGGGCTACATGCTGCTCCAAATACTGATTGCCAGAAAGTTACAGGCAACTGCATGTTAATGTTATTTATATAACAATATTTTTATTAAATTTTGATGGATAGCATCTGCTTTATTTGCTCTTAGCTTATTTTGTGGACCTTACAAATAAAGGGCAGTGGTGGGAATGAAGGCAGGAAGCCCGCCTGCCTTCGAGTGCTTTACCTGGGTCCAGTGGATCTCTGCAGGAAAGAGATGAACACCGCCCTGTAAGGAGAAAGCATTTCCTGGGGAAATTGCTCCTGGAGCATGAGGCTGAGCTGGAAGAGAGGTATGTCCGGCAGGCACTCAGTGCTGCAAGAACAGTTTGAAGACTCCTTAGAGGAACTGACATAATCTGTCCCTGGGTGTGGAAAGAAAGGCTCTTTTTAGGGAGTCTGGGAAAAAATGGGTAACATTTATTGCAATCCAGAAAGCTCCTGGAATGAAACCAAAGGAGGAGGATAGGATCTATTCTGCAGTAACATGGCGTCCCATGTCCCAGAGGTACAGACTCTTACTAATTCTAAGTTTTCACTAGAGAAGAAGGCATTTTCTTGGGCTGCCTTCTAATAAATCCCAGCTTTGATGATCAAAGACTGGTTAGAATTGTTGTGGTTGTTGTGGTAAAGAAGAGCACGCAAGTCTGCCTCAAAGTCCTCGTAAAACAGCGAGTTAAGTGCCAGTCCCCATCAGGTAAGTGCCAGTCCCCACCAGGAAGGGATGAAAACAGATCTCCTACTTGGCTGCCTCATGGGAACCCTCTCCACCTCCTTGGTATCTCACACCTGGGCTTTTATGAATAGCTTCGTAGCATTTCATCTTCCACATTCACTAGGTACTACAGCCTGTCTCTTCTTTCTACACTAGGCATAATAATTTCTTCCAATTAAGTGTAGTAAACTGTTCCTCACAGTTAGCAGTGAAGTTCCTTTACTAAAAATGTGAGTAAATATGCACCCCAGCTTAGTAAACATTGATCCAGGTAAATATTGACCCAGGCACAGCCTAACAAGGTAGTTAAAGAGAAGAAATGTAATTTCTGGATATTCTGAGCATGAAAGTTTCCTTCAGTGCTCTGTGACCTCAGAAATTATCAGCCTGAACTCCTTCACATTTCTGCAGATCAAAAGGGCTAATGTATCAGACTTTGGATCTGTGCTACCAGTAGCATTTTGTTTATGCTTCCGTGAAAAGCAATACTTATACAACTGTTTGAACAAAATGCGGTCAAATTTTAAAAGACAGATCTCTCTTTGGAGAACTGGTCTCTTCTGTCACTGTTTGTCTTCCCATCTCTCCCTTTTCCACTCTGCAAGAGCATGTACTGTTGCCTCTCATGGTCATCTCTCTCCTCTCCTCTGAAGGGAGTCTCTGGAATCTCTAGGTCACTCTAGGAAACTAATTCAAATTTTCCTCAGCTGAAGTATCTGACATGTGATCATATCCTTCACTTTGGTCTCTTTTCTTTGGAAAAGCCTATCTGTTCCTAAACTCGACACTGGCTTTCATTTCCGCTGGCTTTTCTATTCTCTCCTGAACCAAATCATGTTGTCCAGGTCTATCCAGCAGCTGTAGAAGTTAACCACATGTTGATGTAGCCTTACTGCTCACTATGATTTCAAGTGCTCTGAATTTAACTTCTACCCTTGAGGAGGAAACATTTCCTGCCTAATCCTCATGTTTTTATAGTGTAGAGGTACATTTTGAGATTGATCTTACCTCTCTCCCACAAAAATGCAGGAAATAGGTAAAACTAGGCTTTGTATGAGTCCTACCAGCTCCTAGCCATGGTACAAGCAAAGAATGGGGAAAAAGTAAATGATTGTGGACCAAAGATCCCAGTACTACACTTTGACTTCACTTCTTCACCTTTCATTAAAGAAATTGAAAACACAGGCAAAAAAGTTTTCTCTCACACACATTGATGGACAGGATATCAGTACTCAGGTGCTCCATTTGCTGTCCTTCAGTGACAGACAGCATTAAATTTTGCTCCTGCCTGGTTTCTAGGTAAGCATCAGCAGCCTCCTGTCCTCCAGAAAATCTCTTATATGGAAGAAAGAGTGTGCTGACATCAGCAAAGGTTCCAGGAATCTACAGGTCCCTGAGAAAGACACTTTCCCAGAAAAGAATATAATTTTGAGAGTGTGGGCTGTGAAAGAGGAAGTCATGACTGAAGTGGAGAGAGGATTAGTTTAGGTAAGAGGAGATTAATTTTCTTTCCACTGAACAGCTTTTTCATCAGATTTTGGCCTTTCTCTATATTTTGCAGTATCTTGAGTTGTAGTCCAACTATTTCCAAGGTTCAGATGAAAAATCCAAACCTTAATTCTCATTTTGATGGCCCTTAGATCATGCTCTGGATAAGCTTCATCATCCCAGCTGAATTACACAATGCCCTAGAAAAGGATGACAGTAATTCATGCAAATGTTGTAACTGTATTCCTTGCATGTTCTCTTTTAGTCATGGTTTATGAACCAGCATTCGAAATGAGGCACATCCTGAGCAGCTCTGAACAGCCTATTCCCAGATTATGAAAAACATGTGAATACAAGGGTCAGCCTGGATTTCCAATTTAGTGATCACAGAGAGTAAACTTGTTCAGGGGGAGCTAGTGACAGTTTTACTGAGGGAAGTCCAAAAAAAGGAGTGGAATAGAAAAAAATGACATTTACATAAGATTTTGTGTCTTTTTCTCTGTATTAAAATGCTCGTTTTTGTCAATCTGTTGAGGAAAAAAAAATTCTAGCTTCAGCTAAACATAAAAAATGGTGACTTTGAAGATATAAGCAATGTCATCACAAAACTTTCTAGTTTTGTATGGACTGTGTGTCATCATTACAGAGGAAAGAAGGGTGAAATGGAAGTTTATAAAAGAATGCAGTAGAAGTTTTCAAATTGATTTTCACAATATAATGACTTAAAAATAAAACTCCTGGGTATTTGGGGAAGAGTCTTTAAAATATCCATTGTATTACCTTAAGCAATTGAAGAGTCATTCCCTTTAACTTGCCTTAACCCCATACGAACTTTTCTTTGACTACTATTTAAAGTATATATATATATTTTACTTTTTTTTCTTACAAATAAGCTCTTCAAAGGATTGTGCTGACTAAGAAATTGCGCTGATATTCCTCAACAGAAATTTTCCATAGCCAACCTGGACAAAACATAGTGAGGTTTACTAAATGAAACAGAGTTTAATTCTACATGGAAGAACTTTAAATGTGATGGCAATTCCTTCAGTTACTGAATTACAGTAGAATGTTAATTGGTAATCAGAAAAAAATGAAAGCTATCCTTTTTCTAGACCTTTTTCTACATTATTCATTATTTTGTTTCCTTCTTTACAATTTGTTTCTCAGTTACATTCCGGAATATTGTATTCCAAAAAGAACAGCTACATTTTAATTCCGAGGATAGCACACATCCGTTGTGTTCCAGCAGAATAAAAGTTAAACTACTCTTATTATGAATAGTCTTGTTTTGCATTTATTTGTCTCACTTTTGGTTTTTTGGTTGGTTTGTTTTTTATGTAATATGTAATAGATGAATTTATGAGCATGCTGGGACACAGCTCCAGAAGACACAAATCATACCATCTTATTAAAATTGCAACATCCTGTGTTTTATGCCGTTTCAAAACTTAGCCACTGATTTTCTTGACTCATCTTCATCTATCAAAATGTATGAAGAACACAAACCCTTAGAGGTCTAAGTAAAGATTTGTAGAAGAGACTGACAGTTTTTCAAAGTACCTCTGATAGATTTGATTTTCAAAGAGACTTTCATAGTGCAGTTTCTGAAAATCAGGTGTTACATAATGCACTGGAGGATGGACACGGAAAACAACCACGCTATCTAACAGCTTTTGAAAATATTGTACCAATTAGAAACTACATACTATGTTTAAGGATTAACATATTGAGTTTTAATTGTAAAAATTACATAGGATATTTCAAAATGAATGTATCAGCTTTTTATTGCAAGATGGAAAGTTTGCCTCTGAAGAAGCCACACATGCCTGCAAGGAAAAATCTATTCAGAGACTTATAAAACCAAACCCATTCCAAACTGGATCTTAAGATTTGGATGGATTAGAACAGTTATTTCTCAAAATGTTGTTCACTGTGCTCCTGCACATTGTCTCTCCTTCAAATAATTTGAATCATCTTCACAAGAGGAATAGCCTATCTTCCAGTCACAATTAGAAAATTCATCTCTCTGAGAATTTCAGGCTGTATATAACCCACTCACAGCCTGCAATGCCATTCATTCTGGTGTCAATTTAAAATGAGAAAGAGTTGACAAAAGCAACAATGGTATTAAGTGAGAAAATAAACAATTATTATACAAATTATTAGAAGTGAGAAAAGCATGTTTTAAAAATACATCCAAGAAAATGCTAGTAAACTGGTAAATTTTGTAGAACCTTTTAGGCCTCACAAAATCCTTATTTTTGTGGCTTTGTTTGGTTGTTTCCTTTTCCCCACAAGTCTCACTATGGCTATAGCTTAGGTCATATTTTAGCTTGAAGGACACCTGATATTTAGTGTGAAATGCCTAACTAATAATAACCATTTATCAAGAGCATATCCAGGATGGAAGATATATAGTTTAGAATTACTCCATTTTATAACCCTATCTTCCTTCCTGTGTCCCAAAGAAGTTGCATTCCCCCAGCTTCAACAGAATAAATATTTGTATTATGGACTACAGCAGGCTGGCAGGGACAAGCTAGGGTTACTTGGGTTTAGCATTACTTTAATATGTCTTTATTTTGTTTTGCGGCTTTGAAGTGCTAAACCTGAAGCAACTGGGATCTCTTCTCCACTTAGTTATAACTGTTCCCAGGACACACAGGAGATGGCATTGCCAGCCTGAGAGGTTCAAAGACCTGATTTGTCTGTTGAGCCCAGGTATCCACCTACAATGACAACAAAACATTGCTCTGTGTGTGGATCCAAATTTCACCCCTTGCCACCACAGCACGCAGCCTCATTTCTGAATCTGTTCTGTCTCCCACCCACAAATGTTGCTGGTCAACCATTTAATATGAATTTAGTACAGAGGTATGGAACTGGCACCATCTACTGAAATTTTCCCTTTTTTCCTGCAAGTATCCCCATGGCCTCTCAATTTTTGTGTTCATTGAAACAGTTTGGTGCTATTTTCCAAATCAAGCAGTTTCTTTGTATGGTTTCTTTTTCAAATAGCAAACTCGTAATTTATTGCAGTATGTTTCAGAATAAAGGAGAACAGTATTAGTGATGGCAAAAAACTATGAAATGTAATTGTCAAATACACTGGAGAGAGCAAAATGGGTTTTGTAGTTCTTAAAAGTGAGTGAGTAATAATATCTAGTATTATTAAAAAAATACTAGATATCTTTCACCAATGAAAAAGAGAGTCAAATTAAAGCTTTATGATGAAAGTTTGTACAATATTTACCAGTCTGAGAATTCCTGGGCCTATTATGAAAAATGTGAATTTTACCTTTTACATACTCTAGTTTTTAACCAAGACATAGGGGTATATTTTCATCTTGTCTGGTTGTGGTGTGCATTTAGGAATTTGCCAGTTTGTAGGCTAAATGAGAAGGAATTGTGTTTTGGTGGTGAGGATAGATAAGCCTTGTGCTGGGTGCTAAGTGGGACTATAAAATATATTGTGCTGACCCTATGATTGCTGTGACTATGAACTCTTGACTTAGGACAGCTGGCAATTTTATAGTAAATTAGTACAAAATGTGACTTAATTAGATATGGCATTTCTAGATGTTCAAAGAACCTTGTCCTCTTTTTTTCCCTAGTTTCATTTTGTTTGTGTAAAGCTGGTAAACAGAAGTGGCTGATGTGACATGTGCAACGGCTTTACCCATCTCTGACCTACAGTGTGCCCTTTGCCCAGACTTCCCAGGATTATCTTAAGTGTAAAAGCTTGATTTTGGTTTAGATCTACTCCTTACCGCATTTTGGATTTTTGTGTTAGCTTTTCAGAAGTCCAAGACCCATAAACACTTGATTACATAAGATACAGAAAACTGTACATCTGTTTCTTCTTTCCATCTCTTAGCTCTTGGAGAACAATATACTCCATATAGGCAGTAACTGTGAAAAGAATATATTTTCTGTCACCATGAAAAATGGGTTTACATCAACATGTATTTTGCTTTAGAAACTGTAGAATTAAACTATTTTTTCTGAATATCATTTTGTTTGTCTCTATAATTATTCATCTCTTTGAAGGCAAAAAGACACAAAATCATCAGAGATGAAATCTGATTTTTCTAATTGTGTGTTGAAAAAGTACAATAATATTTAATAGAATCAAAATTGAGGTTGTATAGTATTTTAAAATAAACAACACAATCAAATGGAAAATCAATTAAAATTATATTCTTACCACAGGCCATTGTTCTACATCCTGTTCCACGTAAAAATTCTGTGGAAATAATTTCATTCAATACTTGGTTCTCCTGGGTTCTGAGTAATTCCTGTACAAGCACATTTATTTTATTCCTGTTTTACTCAGTTACTCAGCTCTACTGATAGTTAGCAAAACTTTCCTGATACCTCCCAAACGTGAGTATCTACTACAAATTAAGCCAATTACACTTTGTTCTACTTTCTGTGAGACACCTCATGACAGTCTTCTTCATAGCAACATTTCAAGTGTCATCACTTCCTTCTTGTTCTCCAAACTGTTAATTCTCTAACTATTTGGCCTGCTACACTTTTCATCCAAATCTTCTGATTTTTCATTCATTATTTTATTTATGATTCTTAACGTCTCTTCCAATCCAAACCATTTATGATTCTCCCACAGATTCTCTTAATTAAAACTTAAAATGGGGTACTGGAAGACAGCTACAAAGTCTCCACAGACACTTCTCTTCAATAAACACTAGCAGAACCCAGCAAATCAGTTCTGATCAGATTTGAGCCAAGCTCCATTTTGTGTGTCTTGGAGGCAGAGGAGGTTATCAGCAGCAAAAATATACATTTGTTGGGGAGGTTATTTCTGAGCACTTCTGCATTTAACAGCAAATGAATGACACTGGACATCTACTTCAAATGTCTGGAGTAACAGATCTTTCTGAGGCTTCACAACAAGTAAGTCATGCACAAAGATTACTGTTCTCCTTGGAGGATTGCAGGCTTGAATTTCTTCAGTTTGTATGGTGTAAATATTGCAGAATAAAATTAATAATGCCATGTTCAACCTATTTCAGCTGGGTTTACAACAGTCATTTAAATTGAACTGATTCAGTTCTTTTTAATCTTGCAGAGATTATTTGTAAATGTTTCATGGGAAGCACATATTATTTCAGAGAAGTCATGTGGTTTGTTTAATTTGGTCAAAAAAGGATATTCCTATCTGTTAATGTGTCTGAAGTTAGAATTATGGAGTAAATTTGCAATGGCACTGAGCCTGGGTTTTCCTTTTCATTGGTACAATGAACACATGGATGCAGACTTTATAGCAATCAATTTCACATGAACCAGTTACTGAGGGAACATATTAATGGTGAGACACACAATTATGTGATCTGTAGGCATGAAAGAATAGCCAGGCAACTTTAAAATTTCAACTCAACAGGACTGTAGAATCATATAAAGACAGCACAGGTTTTTTTCTGGCATTGAAAGATTATTTGCAACCCAGATATTTACTTGTGAAAGCCCCTCTTGGAAGGTGTATATGGAAAAGGCAAAGCAGTTGCGTTCATTATAGTTTGTAGTAAACATCACTAAATGTAAGGCAGTCCAATAAGCAAAAATATGTATGCCTTGAAAAGTTTATGCTTTAGCACAAAATGCTATAAATAATGAGCGGTACCTGGAAATAAACATCTCTTTTGAAAAAACTATATCACACAGATAATTGAATGGGAATATATTAAAATATTGAATAAATTAAAATATTGAATAAATTAAAGGAGGAAATCAGAAGATAAGACAGAAAAGGGGGAAGGAGAGTACTAGATAGAGAAAGATTAAAATCCTAGCTACACCTATTGCTCACCAGACTGAATCATTCAAAGTTTTCCTCCCCTGAAACATATATTTTTCTGATATCTTCTCCCATTATTCACCAATGAGACTTTAATATTATGTACACTTCAACATTCCCACAGAATAATACTCCTTTCTACTTTCTCTCACACCGACAAATTTCTCTGGTCACTCCTAGAAAAAGTAACCCATATTGTTACAAGGCAAATTCTATGTTCCAAGTTCCTTAGTTAAAAACTGGACTTCCTAAAAATCTCTAAATGACAGGTAACTGACAGAGTGGAATGAAAACTGGAATAATATCATTAAGTGCTAGACTCCTTTCAAGCCTGCATGTGGCACAGAGGCCACTAAAAGCACCCTGTCTGCTCTCTGCCCACTGCTGGTCAGGGCTTTGGCTGGGCATTTCAGCCTTGTCGTTGTTTTTGGGTTTCTCAGAGCATGATGAGAACAGAAGAGTAAGAGGCTGTCAGAGGAATGCTGGAAAGCTTTTGTAGCTTATGTAGGATGGGCCCTGAGGGAAGCAGAAGTCCCACAGACATTCATAAATTAGCAAGCAAATCTGTTTACTAGGTAGGCATTGCATGGTTTTTTGGTTTTTTTTAACAAGGCTTTTTCCTCAAATATTTATTTCCCATATTTAACAACTTTTCTTTGGTTTATTTAACAAATAATCCTGCTCTTTGGAGTAAGTTATTCACTAAGTGAATTTTTTTTCTCCAAACTCATCCAGTTTTGAAAATAATTTAAAAGAAAATATTTTTTTTCCACAAGCCACAGGAAGTTCCAAATGCTTATTTAAAAGAGGGCAATGAACGCTTCTCAGTATGATGTAAAAGTAAAATAAATACCATTCTCAGTCACATATTGTTCAGACAGACACAAAACAGATTATATGAGAGGCTGGGAGAAAACTCCCTACATTAATAGGCTGAGAAATTAAAATAGTTTGAATAGTATTATTATAGTCCATTTGCTCATATTATTATAGTGCATTTGCTCAAGGCTATTTTCATTATTCTCCAGATACACATCTTTTGCCTTATGGTAGAACACTGAGACACTTTTTTTCTTACAAATAGTTTGGAAGGAAAATTTTTGTGTGAGTGTGATTTTCTGAGTAAGAAATATAGTAATATAGAGATTTTTTTTTTGCAACTGTTTTTATTAACAATAAATTACGGTAGGAAAGACTTAGAAACACATTTCCCAAAATAAGTTTCAATTATCAGAAATAATAATTTTCCTCCAAACCCAAACTGCTTAACCACATTCTTCTTCTTGTATTTTAAAGACTCTTTCCACAAATTTTGTGTGAGGGCTTAAATTTAACGGATGTAGCAAACTTCTTCATCTTATTGCACACAAGATATTTTCTTCCTTTATTTCAGTTGATGTTGGATAAGACCATAAATAAATAGGTCAATTTGGTACATCAGCTCAGTTGTGATTGTTCAGTGGGACAGGTGGGAAAATTCAGTCCTTCTGAAATGAGACCACAGGTCTGGATATAAGCATATATTTTGTGAATTGTACTAGAAAATTTAAGCTGCTATGAAATCATGTATGAATAAAGCATTACAGGAAGAGTGAGAAGATATTTCATGTACTGAAAAAGTGTTGGCTTGCATACACTTTAATAAAGATTTGTATTTTTATTTCTGCAGAAAATGTTTAGAAGGAGCATTAATGTCTCTAATATGGATTTAGCACAGGATTTTTCTATACTAATAATTAAGACACCATTTCACATCTCCCAGCTCCAGTATCTAGCACATTATCCTTCCTTAGCCTGACATTCTTCACGTAGGGAATATGATATGTAATATTACATGTAATATACTGCTGTGTGTTCATGATGGTGAGTTTTATGTTATTACCATAGGCAGGGCACCAGGCACTTATGGTGAAAACACTTTTAGTAAATGATCCAGACAGAATGGCTGGATCAGGCTTCTTGGCAGCATTACTCTTTTGCTTATTGCCTTTCCGTGTACTAGGAGTACATCTAAATATCAGATAGGAAAAGTTTTTATGCCAGAAAACATATTTCTGCCACTTAAAAATTGAAACAATAGAAAATTTAAGGCTGTAAACTTTGTTGGGTTTTGACTAGAAGTGTTTCTTATCAGGTATCACCTAGTAACATGAAAACAAGGCTTATTTGTCATTTCAGTTCTGTAAGAGCTATGGTACAAATGTTAATATTAAAATTATATATAAGTGACATTTGAAAGACTGATTTTTATGTTCCATCCTTGCGACCTTTTAGAAATATGTACTTTGCTTGCAATTAGCAACACTTATAGAAATACAGGGATATTGACAAGGGCAGCAACTAGAAAACAGCAAAAACCACTAAACTTGAGTAACATTCTTGGCATATGACTTGTCTTTCAAAGATGGATCATTTCTGCCTTTGAATTGTTCATTCTTAGTAATTTTAAAATATATTGACGATTGTTGCAATTTCTGCAAGAGGTAGCATTCAGACATGAACCAACTTCCATGTGTATACAAGTTCAGTAAAAACAAACACAGGAAAAACAGGAAAATAATTTACAACGTGTTTGAATATTTGAATATATTTTGCCCTTATTGTCGTAGTTTGAAATGAGAGTGTTTCACCTAAATGTAGTGCTAACTCAGAACTCAGTCTTGGTTAAATACCTTTTAATTCCCATAGGTGTGTGCAATTTCTAGCTCATGCTTTTCATACAGAGATTTCTGTAGACAGGTGCTGAATCTTAGGAACAGCTTCACATTTTCTAAATATGCTTACAGCTGCTTGAGCTTTTGGATATGATTCATGGAGACAGGCAACCCCTAGGATCCCACAGATAAATTATTGCTTGCATTAGTCTGGGTTAAAATTATGCCTTATAAGATGGCCATAAATATTAGTCAATCCACTCACTGTAAATATTAGGTAATATACTGGTCTTGGCATGCACATTCATATTTCTTGATCCACCTTGTAGATATCACCAAGTGTGGACACAAAATTAAATTAAAATTATTAGCAGGGAATAATTTTCTTCCTCTAAACACTAAAACATAACCCACATATTATTAGGTATGTTGTCTGAAATCTTAGCACAGTATTGGTTTGCTCATTACTGAACAAACCTGCTGAACCATATCTGTTCAAATCTGAAAATTAGGGCATTTTTCTGGGGCTTGCTGATGATTTCCCAGCAGCTGAGCATGCAATTGAATGGATAGTTTCTCTTTATTTTACTTAAAAGCCATTGAATCATTCTTCAGATTTCTGTGACCACATTAGTGTAGGTTTAAAAAATAGAAGGCTACAAACTATTATTAATTTAATAAAATATTAATACACCTTTAGCACTGCAATACGCTACCTTTATAAACATCCTTTGGAATTGTTTTGCTGCTAGTTCTACTGGACATTCATGAACATCATTTGTAAACAGACAAAAAAGGAAAGTGCTTGAGTTACTAAAAAGTGCTTGGGCTTGCTGACTAAAATCATGTTAGCATTCTATATGCTTCCTTAAAATTAATTAATGAACAGACAGCTGACAAGCTAAGAGTAAAGATAAAAATTTGGGAATTATTAACAGAAAGCAAATGAAATGCAGTTTTATGCATCTCAGCTACAGAGAGTCATAAAATACTACTTGTGCTATGACAATTGCTTAAATATTTAGTAGAATAAACCAATGTATGCATAAGAGAATATGAATACAAATATAACTGCAGTCAGGAAACTGTATAACTAGAAAAAAATGAATTTAAATTGAAGCCAGAAGTATGGAGATGTCCTATTGTCCTTTTTTCCGGTGGGGGACTGTTTTTTCATAAGTGCATATCAGCAGGGAACCTTGGCCTCTCCATGGGTGTAGGGGTCTGCCCCATCTTGTCATTTTTAGGCCAGCTGCCAAACAAAGTGAGCTTTTCATCATTAATGACAAACACTTTTGCTACTGATTAGTGATGCAGAGTTCTGTCGCTAATCACATAATTTTCTGTTTGCACCTTTTCTATCATGTACACAGACAGCTTTCCATTGTTTTGTGTTGCTGTGGGAAGTGGGACAATTTAAATTGTCAACTACAATTGACAAAAGGAAAAGAGAAACTAGACATGGAAAAATTCAAATCAAAATAAGAAGAGGACTGAAAGTTACTTCAATTTCATATAATCCTAGTGGTTTGTGTTGGAAGAGACCTTTAACAGGATCTCATTTCAAGTCCCCTGCCATGGGCAGGGACCCCTTCCACTAGACTGGGTTGCTCAAAGTCCCATCTAACCTGGCCTTGAAGACTTCCAGGAATGGGGTGGCCACAGCTCCTCTGTGCAACCTGTTCCATTGTCTCATCCCCCTCACAGCAAAGAATTTCTTCCAATATCTAACCTAAAGCTAGTCTTTTTCAGTTTGGAGCCATTCCCCCTTGTCCTGTCACTACATACCCTTCTAAAAAGTCCCTCTTCACCTTTCTTGTAGGCTCCCTTCAAGTACTGGGAGGCCACAATTAGGTCACCCTAAGCCTTCTCTTCTCCAGGCTGAAAAATTACAATTCTCTCAGCTTTTCCTCGTAGGAGAGGTGCTCCAAACCTCTGATCATCTTGGTGACCTCCTCTGAACTTGCTCCTACAGGTAAATGTCCCTGTGCTGGGGCCCCAGAGCTGGATGCAGCCCTGCAAGTGGGGTCTCACAGGAGCAGAGCAGAGGGGCAGAATCCCCTCCCTCCTCTGCTGCCCACGCTGCTTTGGATGCAGCCCAGGACACGTTTGGCTCTCTGGGCTGTGAGTGCCCATGGCTGGGTCATGTCCAGCCTCTCACCCACCAGAACCCCCAAGTCCTTCTCAGCAGGGCTGCTCTCCATCTGTTCATTCCCCAGCCTGCATGCATACCAGGGGTTGCTCTGACCCAGGTGCAGCACCTTGCACTTCATCTTATTAGACCTCGTGAAATTCCTATGGACCCATCTGAGCCTTTCCAGGTCCTTCTGGATGGCATCCCATCCTTCAGGTGTGTCAACCACACCACTCAGCTTGGTGTCATCAGCAAATCTGAGAGTGCTGAGAGTGCACTTGATCCCTTTGTCTACATCAGTAATGAAGATATTAAATAACACTGGTCCCAGTACCAGTCCTGGGCACTGTCCCTCCCCTGAGGGACACCACGTGTCACTGATGTCTATCTCTCTGAGCCACTGATTGCCACCCTCTGGATGCAACCATCCATCTACTTTCTTATCCATCTAAGAAACCACTCATAAAATCCATTGCTCTCCAATTTAGAGGGAGGGATGTTGCAGCGAGATGATATAAAAGGCTGTACAGAAATCCAGGTAAATGACATCCTCATCCTCTCACTTGTCCACTGATGGAGTCACTCATTCACAGAATATCACTGGGCTGGTCAGACAATACTTGCCCTTGGTGAAGCTGTGCTGGCTGTCTTGAATCACTTTCTGGAAGCTGAGAAGATTGCAAATCAATATTGACTCTTTAAGACCAACATTTTTTTCCTTATTTCGGGTAAGGTGAAGCATTTATAGTAGTTAATGTAATGAAACAGTTCTTGGTGTTGTGCTAGTTCCAAATCAGTATAGTGATAAGAGGTTCAAATTCTTCCTTATCCAGAAAGCAGTTAAGATAATAGTACTATCCAAACACAAGAGGCTAAGTTTGGGCCTCAAAAGGAAACTGAAGCTGCATTCCTGTAGGAAAAAAAACAAGACAAGCTTATTAAAAATACTTCTGTCACTGCAAAAGTGCCTCTTTCAGAGTAAGGCCAAGGGCATTTCTGAGTCTATAGGAAGAAGGGAATGCCAGCAGCAGTGAGAGCCACTCTGCAAGCCCCCAATGCATCATTTTGAAGAGGCAGCTTTGGTTTCCTTCCCTGATATTTCAGATTTCACATCTAATTTCACAACACTTCCTGTTTATTTTTCAGAAAAACAACATAGTATTTTGTTTAAAAACTATCTGAACTGAGGACGAAATGGCATGTTTTAATTATGAATGTTCTACCTGTTTTTTGGTTTGAAATACTTCCTAAAGAAATATAAAGACATTTTGTACCTCAGTAACATGAGCACTATATTCATTATTTTGAATTACTTAGATGTCAGAGGATTGTCTGAGCATCTGTAATCTGAAGAGCATATGTGAAAACATTCTCTAAGGAGTAATATCATATTGGTAGGCAAAAAGGTCATTTAAAATGAAACTTTCAGCTAATTCCTGCATATTAGTAGTATCAGATCTCAAGAGAGTCAGTAGATATGAGGGCAGAAAGTCCAATAAAAACAGCAGAATAGGCACAAGTTCTTTGTAAACCCAGTATTATCTAAAGCTAAAGGAAAAGTATACTGCTGTCACTACTTATGCAGCATTTCAACTCTTAAAAAAGCAAAATAGTAGTGTGGTTTAGATGGCACACTATCATCAAACAGCTGGGTTTGCAGAGTTTTTTATACTGGAGATAAAGAGAGAAGTATCTGCTGCTTGTTTTTAGGAACTCCCTCTTTTCTGCTGTTTGTCTTTGTACAGCTGCTAAACTGCAAGTTCTCCAAAGGAATGAGGTTTTTGATAGAAAACAATTGAAAAATAAAGTCACGGTTAATATATCAAGTGAAAATACAAAAAGAAAAGAAAAGAAAAGAAAAGAAAAGAAAAGAAAAGAAAAGAAAAGAAAAGAAAAGAAAAGAAAAGAAAAGAAAAGAAAAGGAAAAGAAAAGAAAAGAAAAGAAAAGAAAAGAAAAGAAAAGAAAAGAAAAGAAAAGAAAAGAAAAGAAAAGAAAAGAAAAGAAAAGAAAAGAAAAGAAAAGAAAAGAAAAGAAAAGAAAAAGAAACAGAAAAAACCACCCCAAACTTGGTACAAAGGCAAAAAATGATAAATTAAGAATTCCTATTCAATTGGTCTCAAGCTCAAGCTAGCAAAATCCATTCTTCTCAAGCCTGAATTTGAACTCACTATACTGTAAACTTTGTTCTAAGAAAGGACAATTGGGGTAGAAGGGATCAAATCACTGACACAGGAACAGATTGTTGACCCTCCAACCAATCCAGGAACCTGTTACTGTGACATGAACCTGACATACTGTGACATGACTACATGACAGGAAGAAGAAGGGTAGAAGGGGTAAGATGGAGTAGCAGCCAGGTGCCAGAGTGTGACCCTCCAGGAGTGTGAAGAAATTATGAGAGCTGTTAGCAGAGAAGTGGTCCTCTAAATGCACCAGAAGCCCTCTGCTGCATTATGCTAAGCCTCACAGAACCATATTCAAAAATTGTATTAAATGTGGATAGTTGTTAGATGGTAACAGACAAGAATTTCCAAGGTGCTAAGCTTTTACTGCTACCAGTTGACTTCACAAGGCTTGTGGATGCTACATGGCTAAGTGACAAGTTGTACCACACTAAGAAAAAAGCAGCCATGTTTAAAAAAAACCAAAACACAACAAAAAAAAAATCCATAAAAATTCCCTCTAAAAATGCTGTCTACTTTCACACATACCAGTATGGAAATGGTTACAAGAGGTGTGCTTGAAGAATATTTGCCACATTAAGAATGTTGCATTTCAGTGCCAGAGATCTTTACTCTGTCTTTAAAATCCCATGAAAATATTTCCAAACAATGGTGCAGAGGAGTGTACAGGAACTAGGAAAAACAGAGGAGAGAAAATGAGGAAAAAATTCCTAAACAGAGACACAAGCACACATTATTTTACTTCTTTTTATTATATTTTAATTTTAAATAAATGAAAAAAATTTACACTACCAAATTCCATTTTCCTATCCTGTCAGCTAGAAGTGCCATTCTTGCTAAGTGGATTGTAGGAGTGGGCTATTAGTTTGCTCAACAGTATTCAGTCTTTTTGCATTTACTAACCTGTTTGATTGCTTTCTTAACATGTTCTACCAAAACAAATTCTCTAAAATCACCAGTTTTAGCTCCAAATACTAGTTTAAAATGCAAAGGTTTGAAAAAAATTCCCAGTCTACTTGTACTGCCTTTTGATCAGAAGGGGAAATTTGAAATATATTTCCAAGTATCCAAAAATGAACTTTTATATATGGATTAAGTAAAGAAAATATGAGGACACACATTGTTGTTGCTGTAACGAATAAAATACTAGAATTTCTCTCTCTGTCTTTTTTTTTTCTTCTTTTTTTTTCTTTTTGTTTGGCTCTTCAAAGCATTTTGCCACTCATAAGGATAGTAGCCACACATATCTGAAGAGATTTGGGCAAAGCTGTATGTTATAAACTACATAATTTCTGCAATGTCCTTCCATCCTAAACTAATTCTTCCAATTTGTATTATTTCTGAGTACCTTTTTACCACGGTTTCATATTTTCCGCTTGTGTAGCTCTGTGACAACAGAGACACAAGTAACAGGCACAATGCTTACACCATTGAATCACATTTAAATAATCACATTTTAAAATGTACTGCAAACTATCTTTGCAAGCAGTACAGAAGAGGAAAATATGCCGTTTCAATTCCTACTTCTAATCTCAATACCAATGTATTAAATCAGAGTGATAGTACCACTGATTCTTGGGGTGTTCCTGCACAGGGCCAGGAGCTGGGTGATCCTGATGGGTCCCAGCTCACATATCCTATGGCTGCATGATTCTCTCAAACACACCAGGCACCCCAAGTGTGTGCTGTTACAGCAGTGGAGCACTGTGCTGCGTTTCCCATGTAACTTGGCAACAGAGGCACTGTGTGACAGACCTGCCAGCCAAGGAGCCCTATAAATCCCAACAGCATTGCCTGGATCTTTTGGTGAATATAACCCTCCCTTGAAAACTGAGAAGGTCACTAGAGTGTTCTGTAGGAGTGAAGTCATCACCAAACCCAGGTTTCCATGGTTAAAAAATATTTACAATTCATTTGCCTATATTCAAATACATATATAACCTTCTTCCCAACCAGTAAGGGATTCTGAACTAACTTATAACTTTTTGTACTAACTCCCAGAAACTGCAAAAACACATCTATTAAGAGAAGGGAAATAGTGGAAAGTGAACTTCCACATTAAGAAATATACTTGGAAAATAGTATTTTCTATTATTTCATCACATCTAACTGCACTAGTCATCCAATAAGACATCCAAGGTGATTCTGGAACTGAAAAAAACAAAAAAGATTGATTTCTTGTTTATTGATTCCTATGTGTTAACAATGGAGAATGACTACACATTAACACCGACCTAGGAGGCAGCTCTGGAAGAACCACAGCTGCAGCTTACTGCTAAAAGCATCTACTCTAAACAGACAAGACAGACTCCTGAAAGGTTTGAAAACACAAACATTACCCCTGGAGGGGCAGCAGACCTCAGACTGGTGATAGCGTCAGAGAGAGTGGCGATACTTGGGAGGAAAACACTAAGTAAAAGCAAAGATAAGAAAAAAGGTGACACTGAAAGGAACAGGGGATAATGAAACAGTGTTAGAGGAGAGGCAGCTGTGGCTCAGATGGAGGTGAGTTAATGGTAGTTACAGGTCCAAATATCCCCTAGGCTGGAATGTCTTCAATCCTCACAGGACCCTCCTTGGGCTACATCTGGAGCTGCCCTTCTACCAAACTCCTACCAAAGCTGAAGTTTCTGGCTAGATCTTGTCTCTGAATTTCACCCTGGAGGGTGGGAAGGAAAGGAAGAAGATGACCTGGATTTTAGGTTTCCCAAAATTCTCTTTTGCATGGTTCCAGCGTCAGAATGATACTTGGAAGTCAAGAGTTAACAGCTGGACCCTGTCATATCCCTTCTCCTCCAGGACAGCTGCCCATGCCAGCTGGTAGAAATGTGGTTTATACCTCACACAAAGTCTCTCTCTCACCACACAGTTACTACAAGGCCTGTATATTCCACTGTTGTAACATATTCCCTCCTTTACATTTTTCTGTTCCCACCCATTTATTCATAACAGATGACATTGTTGCAGGACAAATGTAAGGTGAAGGTGTTTTCAGCCTTTATAAAAGCTCTAAAATATGTGCAGAAAATCCATTATTAGCCTAGGTTTCTAAAAAGCCCTCCCTCCCTCTTTTATTGTTTCCTTTTGGTATCCTTCCATATAGCAAAATCTACGTACACATAACCCAAATATTTAGGACCCCAAGCTCTCAAATGCAATCCATGCCTGCTCTTTTTCTTTACAGAGAGTAAGTCTGTGATTAGACATGAAATAACTGTAGATAATAAATCTGCTCCCAAGGACTGAGTAATCTTATTACAAGTGGGAAATGACAGTTTATTCATCAACATGTGGAGTGCCTTAAAAGTGCTGTAATAGCCAAACTAATGTAGAGAGGCAGGGAAAGTCTGCTTGAAGAAAAGAAGGAACCTCTGGTGATGTTTTACATATGTAGAGACTTAATGTTGGAAAGAAGAATAATGTATCTTATGTCCACCCTCAAAAATAAGCTAATTATAAAAATATTTGGGGTGTGAGGCCTACATAACTGCTTTCCATTGATATAGCAGGGTTTTTTAATATTCTTAATAGAGGCAAGAACACAGATTGTATGTTGTGGAAAGGAGATATAAATTCACTTGGAAGTGCATTCTCTTTCTGCTTGGAAAACCTCATGGTGAGGTGTCAGTCTGGTGTTACATGAAATGCAAATTTTGCTTCCAAAAGAGTGTTCTTTTGAGCTAGCCGTGGATGTGCTAGTGTAATTCTTTGGGACAAAAGGAAAGGTATGCAATTTTCCAGAGAGAGAATCAATTTTTTTCCCGAGCTCTTTCCTTCTTTGCATGATTCAATACAATGTTTATAATGAGAGCTGTTTCCACTGGGATGGAAGATGTAATATCAACTGAACAGAACTTGTAATTGTTGACACTCAGAACACTTTTAAGAACTTTGATTGCCAAACTACTAGAATGCTTAATTGTTACATTTTTTCTCTTTTCATCTGTGAAATGTGTGTGCAATTTTTTAATTCACACAATGAAATCTGAACAAAAATCAGGCCCTAAGCCGTCCTTTGTTGCTTTTTTGTTGTTGTTTTTTTTTTTTTTAAACGACTGGCTGTGGAGGAGTGTTTGCTTTCAGGGGTCAGAGGTGGTATTCATTCATCAACAGTTCAGGAACCCAAATGAAGTTTTTTATTGGAAAATAAAACACCATGGACATCTCTCTCAGAGCTAAATTAAATGTTGGCTTTATACCTGTCAGCCTACATCTTTCATTCAGTAATCACAAAAACGTTCTGAGAGCTGCTAGTATTTGAGCTAGTTTATAAGCCTTGAATATTTGAATTGTTCTTCATTCTGGCCAAATGGAAGAAACCCTTGAGCTCCTTCCCAGAAAAAGATGACTGACACCCTCAAAGCCAGAGCTCCAGATGTGTGCAATGCCTCAGCAGAGGTTGAGTAACATTGGGGAAATCATCTCCACAAACTGATGAGAGTACAGAACTGGGTGGTTTTTGGGTTGAAACTGGCTACTTTGTCAGAATGAGAAAGAAATTCAAAATATAGGCTCTGAGGTTTGCAGAAATCATTCTAATTTCATGAACTTTCAAGGTAAATATGAAACCTTTGTTGCTCTGTAGCAAAGAGCAAAATTCTGAATTTTTATTACAGAAAGATGCTGTCCTCATGTTTGATAAAAATACATATTAAAAGATAAAAAATGTAGCCGTGGTAAGGCAAGTGCCAAAGAAAAATAATGACAAGAAAAATGAATTAATGGTTTCAGCAAATTGAGATCAAATTAAGAATTGACCAAGGCAGAATTTTAATAGCTTCCCATTAAGCAAAGAATCAGGGACACTTAAAACCAGGGAAGTAGACAAGACAATGTCACCACTGTGGCAGTTCTGGAGCTTGTCAATAAGTTCCAGAGGAAGAAGAAAAAAGCAGCTCGAGGGACAGAAGGTAAGCTTCTAAGTTTCATCTCATGATGTAGATGTAGACTAGCTGGTTGAGCTAATACTGTCCTGAGGCTGCTTGCAGCACCCTGATGAATGCAAAAATAGTTCAGAAATTTGGAAGGTGTTTTATTTAGTGATTTTTAAGAGCATGCTGAACCAGTACAGAGTACAGAAGGATATGCTGGCAATCACAATTATGAACTCTCTTGTTTATGAAATAGAAAAATATGCTATAAATAAATGTCTGAGAAGCCTTGGTGTTTACTGCTTAAATGCTTGAGCTGGTCTAGGCAATAAATAAATAAATAAATAAATAAATAAATAAATATTCTACTCTTTTCCAAGCTGGTGGGTAGAATGCTCTCACAATGTTTTCAGTACTTTATGCCTATGTCTTGGTCATAGACCACAAATAAAACTTTTCCATGAGCATTTTGGAATTTCCACTTCTGCACAAAAATTGGGAAATGTAGTCATCATTAGCACAGGAGGAAAAAAAGGGAATTTCAATAAACTTCTACCAAACTCCTGCACTGCAAAATTGTTTGAGACTTTGAGTTATTTTTTTTCTCACAGTGTGTGTCTCCTATGGCACTCCTTAACTCATTATTATAACTACAAGAGCACAGCACCATCCATGATGAGACAAACCTGAGGACTTCAATCCAGACAGGATCTAGAGCATTCATGAAAAGAAAGTGTCTGGGGCTGTTCCACAGAGGTCCCACAGGACCTCAGAAAGTGAAGTAATGGTGGAATGATCAAAGTGGAGTCTATGTGGAGAGCAGAGGACAGCATATGTGAAAGATGGGACAGCTACAGTGATGGAGCAGGAACAGGGAAGGTCTTTGTCCTGTCTGGCATCATTTCTACTGTTGGGAGCTTTGGTCAGACTTCTCAGACAGCCAGGGGGGAGAGAGGTCATTCTCCTCCTGCTTGCTTCTCCCCATTTGGTTGGCTACACCCAGCTCCCATGGTGCATGGACAGTACAGAGGAAGCAGTAGCCCGTGTGAGCACCACAGGACTACAAGGCAACTGCTTCCTGCTCTTGGCACACCTACAGCAAGCTTGACCCATGCCACGTTCCGTGGGCAGCCGAGCTACTGTGAGTGCCGCTGGCACTCCCTCTGATGACCATCCTGGCTGCTCCGAGTTATCACGGCCTCCATGGCTTCCTCCCGTAGTATGACAACTTCCAGCACTGGCAGGTTGCAGGGGCTGTCCCTGTACTACTTTCTTGAGACAACGTCATAGAAGCAGCTGGCTGGAAGGTGCCTCAAGAGGGCAGATGTTCAGCTCATCCTGGTGTTTGGGGGCAGCCACAAGCACACCCACACCATACAGATATCTGTGCGTTTGAATGAACGTATCCTAGGTGTTTAAAGGGATTCTGCAATTTCTCTAAGTAACCATACACCTTCTCAATTAATGACTGATCTAAATCTGGCTTGATGCAAAATAAGCCAGTTTCTGCACATCCTTTTCCCTGTGATCCAGGAACGTAATCAGTGACTGTTTTCCATGTAGCTGTCTTGGCATACCTGTTATCATTTGCTTTTTCAACTTTTTATTTCCAGACTAAACAAACCCAGTTCTCTCAGCTTTTCCACATAAGTCTTATTCTCTGACTGTCTGTTTAATAGAAGATCACAGACCAGCTTACGGGCTTAACTTTGAAATCCAGGACTAAGCTTCTATTATCTACATTCTAGAAATAACAAGGTAATATAAAACATTGCAAGACAAGTGACAGAAATTTCAGAAGGGAGTTTCATATTTTGATAGCATCGAAAAAGCTCTTATGTGCAAAGAGATTTAGTGCTCTGAATAGTTTCAAACAGGCAAGTGGTGAATGTACCAGGGAAATTTGGAACCACCATGTTTACAGTTGTGAAAAATAATCTGTCCTCCCAGACTCCTCTTCTCTCTCTAGAGCTCTCCAGACAATTTCAATTGCATGAAGTAAGGGAAACTTATGTCTGAAAGCTGAAAAGATGCGTGATCTCATAGATTCCTACTCAATCTTTCCTACTGTTTCACATACTACAGTGAGACTCTTTCTCAGCATTTACAGGAGATACTTCACACTTTGTGGCACAGTTATACTTGTTGCTTCACCAAGGGTGGTGTTTGTCATTGACCCTGCAACTACTGTCAGCAGTTAGTTGTACTGGTATCGTAGAGCATTTACTGTTTCATAGTTCCAATCAGGATTTGTAATTTTACCCATTTGAGATCACTTTTCACCCATTTTTTTTTATCTTGATCTTGCCTAGAAACCATGAGCAGCAAATAGTAAGCATGCCCATTTTGGCAGAGTAGTTTCTCCCAGGTTGTAAGTGCCTTCCACCGTGGTTAATTCTGTGTTTCTTCAGAGGTCTGAGTGCTAATCTAATGTTTCTCTTTCTAAGGCAACATGGTTGCTATTGGGACACCTAATTACATATGCTACTTCCAGTATACCTTTTACCGTGACAAGGGGTTAAGGTAATAGGAAAATGCCTACTTTTTTAACTTTCTAACAAGGTTTTTGAGATAAATCACAAATATGTAGTATAGTATAGAATAAATAGCAGGTATATTGAATAAAAAGGCTTGGAAGAGAAGAGTAATTTGGGGCTGCCACATTTCCCTTCAGTCCTGATGTACCGGTGTCTGTGCTAAGTGATGTACTCAAGATGTGCTGGACCTACTTACTACGCACATTTTACAATATTAGTTTTTGCAGAGTAAATCTGATGATTTCAGGATGGTGATAATGAGCACAGTTGCTCACCTAGGAAGCAGATATAAAGAGGGTCCAGAGCTTTTCAGATCCATGTATGTGTATTTCACCATTTAGTTGCTTAGAAACACACCCAAGACATTTAGATGTATGGCAGCCTGGATGGAGTTTCTGACTGAGAGCAACCACATCTCATCTGCCAGCACTATCAAACAACTGTTTACCTGATAGAAAATCTGTACAACCCATACAAACACTTCCAGAAAAAATTCATTTTTGAAAAATTGATATTATAGGGAAAATACAAATATATGGTCTCTCTCCTTCTCCATCCTTCCTTCTCTCCCAACAAGTTATCTGCAATTTGTCTATTTTTTTCAGTTGTTTCCTCCATCTCCCCCTCTCCTTCCTTTGCTCTATTTCTCCTTGAACTATTTATTCTGCCAAAGCCAGCTAGCACATAACAGGAGATTGTTCTTTTCAGCGTCCCCTGTTGCAGAAGATGCTAGAAATAACACAGGCTTTGAAGTTTTCCTGGATTGTGGAGCTGTCATTCAAGCAGGTCATGTCTAGGACATCACTGCAGCTTTTTCAGTCAGTATTCTTTTTTGCTTGGTTTATCTGATCCATGCACCTCCGAGGACTTTCTCTGTTCACAATACACCATCTAGGCCACCAGCATTCTTCCAGTTGTCCATGCCTTACCTTTAAATGATCCCCTTTTCTAATGATTAAATCCATATGATCTTTCTCTCTTTGTTTCTTACCTAGCCCAATTTCTGACAAAACTGGAGACAGGAGGGCACTGTTGACCCTTGACCAGTTTCTGTAACCCAGAACACATCTGGGAAGGAAGAGCAGAGTGATCTCTGGTTCCAGCCATATCTGACAGTCCCCTACCTCCCTCGCCTCCTTCCTTCCTCCTTCTGCTGCCCTGAATTCCCAGCCCCCTCCTTTACCCTTTAGCTGCTCCCTGACTTTTAATTCCTTGTATTATTCTCTGTCTCTGTGCAGTTCCTCCTTCTTTTCCAAAGTTGCTGTTGGATATTCGTCCAACACTTCCCATCCAGCACGCACATCTTGCACCTTCTTTTCACAACCAGCTTCTAGTTAGCTGGAAGGCTCTGATTACATTTCTTCCATGCACATATACCCCCCTTCAGCAGAGCTGAATTTTAGTGAAATGCCTGCAGAGGTTTCTCAAATTTCAGTCAAGAGCAAAGCCCAGATTTACATTGCTTGGGTGTGACATGGAATCAGCAACCAAAGTATGTTGCCTTGAGCAATTAAGTTCGTATAACCCCTGGCTCGTGGGCAGATATTTGCTGGGATATTCTGCCTGCCAGTGCTCGCTTTGATTCATCTGGTGCCTTACAGCTAAGCATAACTCTCTGCAAAGACTAATCTCTTTCCCTTTTTTCTTCCTTTTTTTTTTCCTGGTTTTTTTTTTCCTGGCCTTTTTTTTTTTTCTTTTCTTTTTCAATTTAAAAAAAAATTGCTTTCCTGGTCTTGTTTTTCATGGAAGCAGCAACTTTGCAGTGAGCATATAGGACATCCTGGGATAGGAGCCAGGCTTTGCTCCATGGGCAGTTAGAGATTCACACGAAGACACGGCAACAGGTTTCATGGTGTTTTATTCAGGAAGTTGTTTCTTAAGAAACTTTTGCTTATTGAATCAGGTCTGGACCATAAAGCCAATCTTGCATCATGAGAAATTCTAGACAAGACCAGAAAGAGTTTATGGTCTTACATAAAAAAACCCCAACTTGCAGACGTAAGGAGTTCTCCACCTTAGTTACAACAAAACTGGCAATGTACTATAATAAAGCACTTGAGGGCTCTGGCAGTCACAAAGCAGAAACATAAATGCAGCTCTGCTCTTCTAACATAAGCACTATAAAAACAGTTCTACTGTAATGAGTAAAAGAGCTGTTAGATGAGAGCATCTTTGATTAAGAAGTCTTAGACCACATCAGACTACCCTATTGTCTCATAACAACTACTTTCAGAAAACTCACAACATGGACTGGTTATGCCAAGTAGGACACTTTAGGATGATCTGCCACTGTCACTGCCTTCCCTTTGTGATCTGGGACTGGGAAGACCGGCTTCAAGAGAGTCCTCTCTCCTTCTTCTTAATGACTCACAGATGACTTTGCTGGCATTTCCTGCAGTTCCTCCCAGAAGAAGTTTATGAAGTGTTTAGGGTTCAATTATTGCTCAATCAGTGCATCTTCATTCAACAGGAAAAGAGAAATGCACTTCCATTATCATCTTGCACTGAGGTTAATTAAAAACAGCTCTTCAGCTGGTTGCAGCCTGTTTGCCAGTTGTATTTTGTCACATTTTGCAGTGATATCTGAAAGCAGTGGTTCTGCTTGTGTGTTTGTACACATATATATGTATTCTGGGGCCTCATTCCCTTATGCCCTTTAATTGTCCCGGCCATTCATATCAAGGACAATATATCTAGCCATCTTTGTACAGCAGATGTGATCTCATACCTAAAAGAGCCAGGGAAACCTTGCTGCAAAAAAGCAGGTCCTGATATTCTTATTTCACAGTTGTGGCACCTCAACTACTTTCAGAAAGCCACCTCCAATATTGTCCTCAAATGGGACTGACTGGTTTAGAACATTCTTGAATACTTCCTGTAAAATGGCAATCCAGAAATAAAATCAAAAAAAACAAAATTTTCACCACATGTCTTTTTCAGGGCTATACTCTGAGATGTTTTCTTTCAGAAATATCAAGCTTCCACAGTGCTGGGGTAGCTTTTTCAGAGTTCCTGAATAAGAATCAAAACCCCTGCTTGTACAGCTCCTCCACTGCCTTCCATCTGGTTTCCTTGATTGTTGTTGGGTATTTGAAAATGTCTGCTGAAACTCTAATTACAACTGCAGTAAACATTAAAGACTTCTGCAGTTAAATTGCTCACATAGCACTGATTTTAATTTGATTTTGTTTTCAATATGAAAACAACAAACATTTCACAGCCAATTATACATACCTTAAATAAAGTTCAGAGCAGAAAAAGATCCTGATCACTGATGCTATTTGACTCCCTTTAAGCAGCCAAATCACAGAACTATCGATGTAGATAAAGAAAGGCTACCAGTAATCCACAAAAATTTTGAAAATAAATACTTGGTCAGCCCATCTGTATAGTATCTGTCTATAGTCCATGTCATAAAGGCTGCTGCTTGTTGTTTCTCCAGAGTGCTGGTTTTACACAGTGGACAGTGGTGAAGGTTACTTAAAATGCAGACCCTCCCTTCAAAGACAATCCCACTGGCTTTTGCCCTGGGACGTGTTGATTAGCCCCTGCTTGACAGTGGGGAAAATCTTCTACCATCCAAGCTCATATGATGAAAGGTATGAAGAGCATTAAGGGGGTGGTTTCAAGAATGAAACTGCAAAAGATCAAAAGGACACCGTTTGGATTTGTCTTGGGGCTTGACTGGGATTCTGCTAACAAGAAACCTCTTTGATCTAGAATCTTTTATTACTGCAGAGAAGAAATGCAAGGAAGAAAATATTCATTTAAATTATTTTTCTCTGTTCCTCTCCCCTGTCCCAGGAAAATGAACAATCCAGATTGTGATGCAGTTCTGGAAGTGAAGATGTGTGCTGTATTTCCAAGTTCCTTTTTTAACCTATATTTCTAGCAACCAGCCACAAAAGTTATAAAAAGTCAAAAAAAAAAAAAAACCCTGGGTTTGGGCTCATGCTAAAATGAAAGACTGATTCTCTGGAAATCCCTGAGGTATAGCAAACTGTGCCAAGTGTAATTTTACATCCTTGCTGATTGTCCTTTTTCTCCAATGCAGTCATTCATTTGCTCTATCACATGTTCCAAGTTGTAAGAACAGTATAAATAGCATTTATCAGAATGCTTCTGGCCTGTGACTGTCAATGACTATATGGATTACTCTGGAAGTTTCCCTATTTTGTTTCTTCCCTGTTCCAAAAGACATTGCCTATTTATATTTTCAAAAAGGAGCTAAAATGTTATACCTCTAATTGCAGAGATTATTACTGTGTCATTCATACTTCATTTTTCTGCTTGTGCAGAACTACTTGGAACATAACTCTTTTTTTTGTCAAGGGTCAGTAAATCTAAATAGGAGCCATCTGATTTTCCAGGGATTTGAGCAATACAAACTTGTATTTGAGGCTTTGAATGGGATAGGGTTGAGGCAGTTCCTCTACTCCACCCACTTTATAAGTATGATTTATTAGTAATTTTTTTCCAGTAAAGCTTCCACTACACATCAGAAGGTATCCTGTTTTAGTTTTAGAAGTTCCAAGAAATTTAATCCATACCCTTTAACCTCAGTGAGACAGAAGACAGCTTGCTGTAAAAACAGAGTAACAGATGCATGATGCTTCCACCAGGGCCTCAAAGTCTTTAAATATATATATATATATGTATGTATACTTTAAATTACAAAAAGAGAGAAAAAAACCTCATCTTTTAAAATAAAGTCATACAGGCTTTCTTCTCATACTAGGAATGAGCTGGATAAAAATCCAGAGAGGAACTTGATTTTTTTTACATTTGGAAGCCCCAGTAGTTCTACAAAACCTTTTACAATCTTCTGTCCAAATTTTATTTTTTATTTACTCCTCTGCTGTCGTTTCCATGATTGCTGTCACCCTTCAATAAAGTGTGATCATTTCAGTATTAAAATTATTGGCCTGAAGACTCTCACGAAGTGGGTCTTTTGAGTGATGATCCTTGGTGTCATGTAATCTCATATTCAAATACAAAGTAGCAATTAGCAATGTTTTTAAGGTGTAAGAGGGGAATAAATAACATGTAGTTTCACTATGTCTACTCTAGTGTTTGGATCAGCTGCTGCCACAGTAGGAGCACAACATTCAGGGCAGCTCTGTCCCAGAGCAGGTAAGAAGATGAAAGGGCACGTGGGAGAGCAACTATACAGGAACTTCCATTTTTAAAATCATGACTGAGAGGGAGGAGTCTTGACAAATACTTGGTTCTAATTCACTCCATTTTGGTCCAGACACTGGCATATTGTAGTACTCAATTTTCTTCTTATTCTAGTTCTGACAGCCACAGGCTCCCTCTCTAAATGCCAAACAGGAACTGTGATGTAACTAATAAAGTCTGAGTTTTCATTCTTTCTGTGCTGTTTATATAGTGGACTTTTGAATAAATTCAATTTAAATAAAGCTCCATGGATTGATCTTGGCAGTTAATCACAGGATGTGAGCAAGAAGGAAGCTTCTACTTCACATTTCTTTAGTTGCTGACTCGTATTTCCTAACAACTGTTCATCTACTACTGCCAGTGTTATGAAGCAGATCTCTCAGAGGAAAATGTTTCTGTACAAATTTGGGGGGAAATGCACTTCTTTTCCTCACCATGATATTGAGAGACTCACTGTACATAAGAAAAAACCTGAAGTCTCTCCAACATTATTAAGAGCTCTGCAAAACAATTTACAATGATATTAACCCATGGAGTTCTTTCTGGCAGCAGTTTCTACGAAGGACTCTGAACAAAGAGAAAGGAAACATAAAGAACTTGGGGCAAGTTTTACTCAGTCATATTTGAGTTTAGACTTGCAGATTTTTGTACTTTTCCAAATAGAGTTTGATGGCATCACTAATGTGTAGCATAACAGGAGGCAGAGACCAGCTGTGCTTTGAGAGTTAATCTCATAAACTGCTTCCAGAGAAGGTCACATTCAGAACCCTGAGGGCTTCCAATCTGTTCAGACTTGAAAGGTATGTCAAGGAGGAATTGACTTTAAACCATCCAATTTTAGCATGCAGTTGGGCCCCAGCACTGTGAATCCCCCAAGCACACAGCAAAACACCAGAGGTCTTGAATTTCACCTCTCCAGGAGGATATATGTAATAACCAGAGATACACACACTTAGTGATTTATTTGACACAGTACCTCCTATGACCTTTAAGATAAAAAGGTGCATTTCCTCTCACAACAGTCATATTGCTTGCAGTGCAACACTGAGTACAGCATGTAGGGCTCTGATATGTGAGCTCTCATGCTCTGTGAGTGTTTTAAGGCAGAATGTTCCTAAAACTGCTGGACAAAAGTTCACATAGCTTCCACATACTTATTAAAATAAATAGGGAAGGGAAGGGAAGGGAAGGGAAGGGAAGGGAAGGGAAGGGAAATTGAAAGTTCATTAGAATATTATAACTGTATTGTAAAAGACCAGCTGTTAATCCAAGATCTAGGATCATTTTACTCAATAAAGACATATGTAGAAATTCAAGGAGGTTTCATCCAGTCCCACTTTTTACTTGCTTTTAAATTGCTTAGAATTTTAGTAATGGTCCCTTAGTAACTAAGGTAAAATATCCAGAAACTTCAGTAAAGTTCATTTTTTCTAAGGCTGTGATGTGCTGCTTATTAGCAGACAATCCAACTAATTTAAAGCAGAGGGAAACTATTAGTATAAAAGGTACGTCTCTATGAATCAAAATAAGACACCATTTCACAAAGACTGAGAAAAATCTGATTTCATCACAGAGTGTGGAATATGACTGGGGAACTGTCCCAGCAACACCCCACTGTTCTGAATGAGATTTCATTCATTCTTCTATTAATTCCTTTTTAACACTTGAGTTGCTCCAAAACAGAACAAGAAAATTCATATGAGGAGTTTGAAAATTTTGTCATATGCATCATTGCTTTTCACAAAGACTNAGTATGATTTATTAGTAATTTTTTTCCAGTAAAGCTTCCACTACACATCAGAAGGTATCCTGTTTTAGTTTTAGAAGTTCCAAGAAATTTAATCCATACCCTTTAACCTCAGTGAGACAGAAGACAGCTTGCTGTAAAAACAGAGTAACAGATGCATGATGCTTCCACCAGGGCCTCAAAGTCTTTAAATATATATATATATATGTATGTATACTTTAAATTACAAAAAGAGAGAAAAAAACCTCATCTTTTAAAATAAAGTCATACAGGCTTTCTTCTCATACTAGGAATGAGCTGGATAAAAATCCAGAGAGGAACTTGATTTTTTTTACATTTGGAAGCCCCAGTAGTTCTACAAAACCTTTT
>VXAX01002554.1:375855-435665 GCA_013399835.1 Leptocoma aspasia
AGGGAAGGGAAGGGAAGGGAAGGGAAGGGAAGGGAAGGGAAGGGAAATTGAAAGTTCATTAGAATATTATAACTGTATTGTAAAAGACCAGCTGTTAATCCAAGATCTAGGATCATTTTACTCAATAAAGACATATGTAGAAATTCAAGGAGGTTTCATCCAGTCCCACTTTTTACTTGCTTTTAAATTGCTTAGAATTTTAGTAATGGTCCCTTAGTAACTAAGGTAAAATATCCAGAAACTTCAGTAAAGTTCATTTTTTCTAAGGCTGTGATGTGCTGCTTATTAGCAGACAATCCAACTAATTTAAAGCAGAGGGAAACTATTAGTATAAAAGGTACGTCTCTATGAATCAAAATAAGACACCATTTCACAAAGACTGAGAAAAATCTGATTTCATCACAGAGTGTGGAATATGACTGGGGAACTGTCCCAGCAACACCCCACTGTTCTGAATGAGATTTCATTCATTCTTCTATTAATTCCTTTTTAACACTTGAGTTGCTCCAAAACAGAACAAGAAAATTCATATGAGGAGTTTGAAAATTTTGTCATATGCATCATTGCTTTTCACAAAGACTAAGAGACCTTGTTCACAAGTTACACAATTTAAAAGTTATAGTATGAATGGGAAAGGACTTTAATTTTGTCTTACTTCTTTTATCTATAAGTGAAGCATCCAAAGTAATGTGTGCAAGCTTTCTAGTGCATGGAGAGGGTTAGGCTCTTATAGGAAGTGATTCACCCTACATCATCATCAGACCCTTTAAAATCAGCCCTTTCCACCATCCTGGCATCCCATCCATCATGGCAGTTTTAAGCTATAAGGAATAGTCACTATTTTAACATCAATACCTTGCATCCACATCCCCCTCACATTCACATGCTGTTTTTTCTACATGCTGTACCTATTCAGTGACAAGAACCAGGTCTTCCTTATAAAAGGAAGGCAGTAATTATACCAGTCACCTGTCCAGGATTTCCATCCTTTACATGTATATAGCTAAGGTAAGGACATTAAGTGAATTAGTATTTTTACTTAGGTGATAGTGTGAGGCTGCTGCTTCAGAAACATTTGTCTGTGAAGTTAGTTTGTACTTGTCTATCTTCAGAAAGTGAAACTCCATGGCATGTTTCTTCTTACAACTTTTCAGAATATGAGAATACCGTATTTAAGCCCTATTTCAAGCCTTTGCTTTATGGTACTCACTGTAATAATGATAGATTCATCTGTCAAATATTCTTCCAGAATCCTGAAACCTGCTTTGGTATGGGTCTTTTCTTTATTTTAAGACATTTTAAAAATGTCCTAAAACATCTTAAACTTTATAGATATTGCAGCCTTTTATTGTTGTCATTAATGGCAACACACTGGGATTTTGATTTTTCTTCTGTTTCCATGAAAATAACACATTCAAAATGTTGCCACTTGAGTTGGACAACTTATTTTCTGTATTTCAAAATTTGCAAGCTCAGAAATACAGCTGAGTGGAACTGCATTTCTTGAGGTTTTATAATGGCCCTAAGAATTAATATATTTTCTCCTTATGCTGAAGAGCAATAGGAGAAAACACTACATCCCAAAATATTCACTTTCTCTACAGCTGAGGCTGTCACCTCCCTTTTGACAAACACAAGTTCAAGGATCACTTGGGACTAGCCGTGGGACTAGCACAAAGCTCTTGCATTGCAATGTGTGCTCTAACCACCAGGCAACTGGGTGTGTGTGGGAGATCTCCCTGCTTTTCTCTTTCACACTTAATTAGCAATTCTATCCTGAACATAAAAAGGCTTTCTGAAATTTTGTTTCAATAGCGCATACCTATGGAAAGACTCAGTGACAGCAAACAGATATTTTCTGACCAGAAAAAATACCTTGTTTGTCAAAGAGGTTGTCTGACAGCTATATTAGGGCAAGGAAAGTTAATGCCACTTTTCAAATTAGCTGGGTGTGCTATTAGGATAAATAATTTGATATATCAGCTCACACTCTAACGGGTCCCCTCATGCTCTCATTGCAAAATTCCAATTAGGATCCCTAAAAGTATGATTTGAAATTATCATAGTCTTTAAGAATTGCCAGCTTTCATGATATTAATCTAAACTTGTAACACTTGATGGTCCCTGGGAAATTTCAGTTCTGCAAGCTTTATATGGAAGTTCTTTTGAAGCATGATCTAAGAATTGTGTCCTATTTCTTAAGGTAAGTTTTGGATATGTTGAAGAAAAAATTAACATAAATTATCACCAAGGGTAACTATGAAAATAAAAACCCCAGAAGGTAGCATGGATTTTACACCTACATTTATCATTTTTTTCTTCTTGTTGAAGACCACAAGTATTGGCAATTCCAGGGGGCAGGGGGACGGGAGAGGGATTTAGCAGACTTTTAACAAAGGCCTCTGGGTGCACAGAGCATTTCACAATATTTATGAAATCTAGACAAGGAAGTTTGAAAGTTTGAGGCAGATGTCATCCAGACCTCTGTGCTATTTTTCTTATTCAATGAGAACTTTCTTTACCCTTTGACTTCTTCTGTCATAACTCCTTGTGTATTTATTCCTATCTGTGTCTAATCCAACAGTGGATGGGATGCCAAGGGTAAGAAGGAGCAGCTATATATTTACACTTGTCTATATCTCACCAGACTCAGAGATGTTTGAGAGTTTATTAACAACTATCCCAACCCAGGTCCTAATAGCCTGCCTGAGACACTGAAGAGTTTTTGCTTAAGGTGACATGAAAATGCTTCTTCAATATAATTCTGTATCTATTTTTGTCATGGAAATTCCAAAAGCATTGCTGTCATTGCACTACACTGACTCTGCCCATACAGTGCTGGTTTGAGTTTCCTGTGAGAAGACCAAATTTATAAATCTCAAACCCAGCAAATTGGTTTTTTCCTCCTGTGATCATCTTTCTTGCCCATTGGATGTCTACTATTTTCTTTTCCTGGACTCTTGTCTGGCATGGTGATAAACACAGAACAGCATTTAAGTTATGAAGGAATTGAATAATTAACACTTTCTCATTGTCTTGGTGTCAGAAACTTCACAATAAGTCTGAGAAGGTTGCATTGGACAGATGAAAGAGAGTTTGGTGGAACAGCATACATTGTAATTTTCTATTGCTTTACACAGTGCCATAAAATACATATTATAAAGTATTTTATGATACTTTGGGGTTGGAACAAGTACATGTGATACCTAACCACAATCTACAGAGCTGCTCTAGAAACTAGAGCTCTTTTTGCAGTTAGAGAGTTCATAATTTTATAACACACTACTTAGATTCTTGGGATCACAAGGTAGAGAAAAGTACAAGGATAAAATAAGATTACTAACTTTAAATAAACAGGTAAAACAAGGAAAAACAAGACTTCTTTTTCATTGTATTAAGCAATTCAGTGTTTGTCCAGATACTTTGAATTGATACTCCTTATTGACTCCTGTCAAACTATCAAAGCACTTACCTGCTGTGACTATTTTCTTTTCCTTTTTTCCAAGCTAAAATAGGGATATGTGGTGTCTGTACTCTGTCGGTCTGCACCAAGATCAGATTGGTGAGATCAGCTGCCAGGCACTAAAAGCAGCAGCAGTGAGGCAGCTGGGAGAAAGGTGCTATCCCGTTTAGCTTTGAAAATATGTATTCAGACCTAATGGTTTTTGATACCAGAAATTGTTGTATGAGCCTGCTAGAAAGCTCCCAAAGGCCAGGATGGTCAAATTCCACGAAGAAATGGAAGTAAGTTACAGAAGAGGGGAATAGTATTGCCATTGAATGGGTCTTGAACCATGCTGTTCACCTTCAACAGGTTTTCAAAGTGGAAGGAGAGAAAAAATTAAAATGAATTTGTTATTTTACTTAGTAAAATTTACATATAATAACATTTTTCCCCCAGGTTTTTAACATTGCTTTATTAAAGCATCTTCCTATCTGTCTTCCCTCACCTTGTGTCAGGAGTCCCTGCAAACTGCTTTGCATAGTTCATAGGAAGACACCAGGAAAAAAAGTAGCTGCGGTCATGGGGTCTCCTTTCATCAGTTTTGAGGCTTTCCCCAGTGCCAAGATCCTGACTGTCTTGTTTCATTAATGAAAAGTTAAAGTATCATATTAGGGACAGAATTCTGACAGTGAAATTAATTGGAAGAAGAAAATTATAGCCCTGTACAAAAGAATAAAAAAATATTTAAAAAAAAAAAAAAGGAAAGGGAAACAAACAAACAAAAAACCAAAAAAACCAAACAAAGAAACCAAACAGGCTTCTTCCATCATGCTTAGAGTACCTGATTGAAAAAAGAGCAAAGGCTATCTCAGCAAGGCTAAGGGGGAGGGTCCAAGTGTGCTGAACTGGGCTGGCGGTTGTTGAACAGGGATGTTTATAACATGGCATTTTGCAGGAAAAGCACCAAGTAAAGGAACGACATGAAACAGAGAAGGAGAAGGATGAGACAGGAAATCCACTCTTGCAGCGTCACAAAAGGCCATAGTCCAGCATTCACCAGAGAACCCTCTGCAAAGCGCTACTAGGAGCAGTCACAACTTTGGGGAGACACCCCACATGTCACTGTGCCCCTGCCCACATACCCAGCCCCACAGCCTGCTTGTGATGCAGCTGGCATACCCTACAAACCGGCCTGAAAGGAGCACTGCGCTGCTCTGTGCTGGGCTGGGAGGTGACGTGGGCTCCATGGCTCCGGACACGGCAGCTGGAGCTGCTCCCTGAAATCCCCTGTGCTGAACAGGCAGAACTGAGAAACCCAGTAACCCCACCACTTCTGAACTCGTCAGCACAGTTTATATAACGATGAGCCATCAGCTCTTTCGCTTCAAATGCTGCCTCCATTTACGTGGCATAGCAGCAGTCTGGCTTTGATGGAGAAAAATGTGAAGGAATGTGTTCCCTGGGGAGTAATGCAATACACAGACAATGTAAGAAGGAGGCTGTGCTGCTAAATGATGCACATTTCTATCCAGAACATTTTCATTAGTCTTGGAACAAAATTAAAGTTTCCACTCTCATTTGCTGAAGGTTAATCCAGATTTCCGTGAGATATGTCCAGATACAGATGTAATCTCTTTAATGAAATGCTCTGCCCATTCATTTCTTCAGTTTTTCTTTTCTTCTCCTGCATTGAAGATACTACAGACATATGGAAAAGAATAAAAAAGAAAAAACATGTGCAATCAGAAAAACTTCAGACTAAGAGATAAAATTCTTTTCAGTCACAAAGTCAATACAGGACTGGCTAATTTTTAGACATTAAAAGAGAAATGAAAATTATAATTAAAAATTACACAGCTGTATTACAACATTATTTTCTATTCTGATTTTTCAACCTTTTTTCAATCTTATAATGAATAACTATATTTTTTCTCTTAAAATACTATCGTTTTGGTCTTAAAATATAAATAAATTATTTGCTACAATCCCGTTTCCTAGTGTAACAGTCAACATTATGCAGCTTGTATTGTTATTGTCCGTAACTCAGGAAATCCACTGTTGAGTACATTTAAAATTTCTAATTGCATATCAATCTTTTTGTTTCTGAATTTGCTAATTTTTTTCCATCATTCTTCTTTTGCAACTCTTTGATCTCATGCTCATTCCCTTAAAACAGTATGTCTCAGGCAACATCTCAACTGAATTATCACTGGTTAAAACAGATGTTTAAAAGCCACCTATCACCTGCATAAATTTGTCCCCCTCCTTAAATGCTTGTTAAGATTCCTGAGGCTCCAATACAGCTGATTGTTCTTTCTCAGACTTCCTGATTCAAAGATTGAAATATTTAGGTCTTCAATAACTTTCTTAAACCCTCTTTATTTTCATCAGACATCCTATGTCTTATGACATACATTCCATTTCTATGACTTCGTCTGATGGCATTTCCAATTTCTGGAATATTGTTCTTTGCCTCACGACATTTTCAATGTTTTCATTAGCTGTTCTGGATTTGGTGTTCTTCTTTCATGGTATAATACCTAACACGCCAGCAGCATTTATCTCTCCCCAGTCAAATGGAGCTCAGGAGGACCTCAGCAGGGTCACTCCAGAATTTAGCACCTCTGCTGGTAAGTGTATGTCAGCATAAGAGAAAGAGAGAAAATATTTCAAGGGAAGTCTGACTAACTCTAAGAACACAGAGGTTCTCGGCTTTTGACAAATCACCAATTTGAATGCTGTTTGCATGCCATTTTCACAAAATCTCACAAATAATCTGAAAAAACACTATTAGTGTCTTTTGAACTTAGTGCCTCAAATCCAGAAAATATGTAGAGAACGAAACTCATCGGGGCATTATAGTTCCTACAGCAATATTGGAATGGTGCCTCTGCTTACGTTTTGTAACCCACAAGCTCACGTTATATCTGTTGTTGTTAAAGGCATAACTGAGACATCAGCTGACCTAAGCATAGATCAGACAACCAGACCTCTGAGTGTCTGTGACTTCCCCCCCCGCCCCCCCAAAATCAATGGTATCTTTGCCATTAACTGCAGGAGACAGAATCAGATCCTGATGACAGAGAAAGTGATGACTTGCTTGGAAATTAAATTCCAGGTACAGACGAGAATAACACTGGTGTCTACAGTTGTTTCTTGTCATCTACAAACTGGGTGTGGAGGGTAAGCAGGGAAGATCCTGTGAGCTCTATTCCTTACCAAACTCTCATGTCTCTCATGTCCTGTTCTGCAGTAAACAGAAGGGCTTCTTGATAGTGCTAAAAGGACACTTTGATATTTCCAGCTTTTTTTTTTTTTCCATATATTCTCCATTTTCTCTCCACTCCTGTATTGCTAGCTTCCAAAGGAAGGAATATAACACAGCTAATCAATTAGTGATATTCTTCTGCATCACAAATATCCCAAAATCCCAACAGGTCTCCATTTCTTCTCCACATATTTTACATCTTATTCGGTAATTTTTGCAACTATGACCTAAGTCTATGAGCTTCGTGTCATTATGAATCAGAACAAAAGCTGGCTCTAACACTTTAAACCCGATGTTTGATTATCACACTGTAGAGGAATAGTCTTAAATTCTCTGCCTTCAAACATGTTTTTTTTCTTCAGTGTTCCACTTTAAAAGTGGCTGATCAAAAGATTTCATCCAGAATTTTCACATTATATGTACATAATGTCTAGGTGGATTAGTTCTTTAAAATAAAAAACAGAGAAAATCTGAGAGAAGGATCCTTTATTCCTTTTACTCACTGGGAACACAAAATGGCCTCAGCATTCTTGCATTGCAGACAAAAATGTGGACAAATATGCTTATTGTGAAACTTTCCATCAATTTTAAATGAATGTCAGGTTGTATTATTACCAACAATTTATGTTCCTATTACTTCACAACTTCCCTGTGTTAACTTGACAAACTACATTAAAAAAGCCAACCTATTTGTCAACATTAACAGTTTGCCTTATTTGTTCTTCTTCCCATTTGGATTTCTTCTCTTTTTGGAAACTGATCAACTTTTGACTCAGAAGTTTCCCCAGATTTTCAGATAATTGACCTTAGGGTTTAATCAGGACTGAAAGCAGAAGCAGGTGGGAAGAATCTGCAATTTTGTTTACAAGGACATATTTCCAGAAACTTCTCTTGAACTTGGTGGAAACATAGCTTTAATTTTCCTTCCATAAATGACAGATTAAGTGAGGTTGCCATAAAATATTCTGCTTCAAACATTTGACTGCATCTCTAGTAGCCAGTTAGGGGCCTGTTAAGGTTATGATGGTAATGTGACTTTGTGTGACAGTTTTTGCCTTTGAATCTACATTGCAAACCTAAGGAGCTGGAGCCAAGAGGAGGTCATCCTCAAATGGTCCCTTGCATCATGAATGGTATGAAGGTCTGGAGATGGTCTCCCTGATTGCCAGCAGGAGTCTCATAATCAAAAAATAGCAAGAATGATTGATATGAAACAACAGTAATTCAGATATAAGTGCACCATTCAAAATTCAGCATAGGCAGAGCTTTTCCACAGACTTTGGTCTAAGAGCAGGAAAAAAGACAATGTAAGAGTTTGTATCACATTAAAATGAAAGTTATTATAGTCCTAGCTAGGCATTTTGTCTTTACTGTTTCTTCCAGAAACACATATTAGAGAATAATTTTCATTGACTTCAATATGGTAAGCAAGATTTCCAAGTTTAAAGAAATGGATGATTAGAACTAACTGGAAAGGTGACTATGGCTGAGTCAGAAGAAAAAAAGTGCATTGTACTTAGAAAGTACAGAGAGTCTATCAAAAGAGTTGAGGGTAAACTTTGGGTAGTCAAAAGGCTTTAGATGTTTGCATCAAGACTGGGCTTTTGAAGTTATCCAGCTGTTCTTTGTGCATCTACTTAAAACACAAAAATACACAAGATTTAGGAAAGTGGAAAAAAAAGTTCAATCACTGCAATATTTGCATAAATGATTATTTAAAGTATTTTCTTGTATTGGTATATTTTTATATGTTATGTCTCCCCTACAAAATATTTCTCCCAGGACTATTTACAGAATATCAGATCAAAATGTCATAAAAATAACTGAAATATGTTCCAAACAGTGGTAGAGATGCCAAAGCAGAACAGAGTTCTTCCAACACACTTATATTATGATTACTTAAATATCACTGGCTAGTCACTAGTGTTGTGAGACATTCCTGTGTGGGTCAGTGGGATTATTGAATTAAGCATCATAAAGAACACAAAAGGTGTTTTGAACAACGAAAATTAACTGAAAACATCAGTAGGCACAAATTAGAGAAAACAAGACTAAAAAATTGCCCATCTTTAGAATGTTGAACATATCTTTTATTCCTAGCTAGAATAAAGGCCTGTACCCTTGCAGACCAAAACATTTGGCTTTATAGATGTTTTCCATTTGCCCAAAGAACTGCCAGAGGAATGGGCAATGGCGACCTAATTTATCACTTCATTAGACCAACTGGGATCAAAGAATCCTTTTGTGGTTTTCTGAGATGCAAAAAAAAGGTGACTGTGAAAACTAACTCCTGACTTTCCACTATTTTTACAGTTGCTTTTTCTTGTTTTCATTTCTCAAATATGTGCAACTATGTAGGTGATGAAAATAAAATAACTTTGGTACTTTTACAATCAGAAAAAAAAAATCTGTATTTTCCTGTTTTCAAAGTACTTGAAAAGGTAGAGGAAAATACTGAGCATAAGAATTTTATATTTTTGTTGCTGCTTTTGTTGCTGTCACTATTATGGTTTGCCAGACAGTGAGGTAGGTCTGTGTCATTTTCATGAAATGAGACCTCAGGACTAGCAGAAGGGCTTTTAAACTTGGAAGATAGACTTTTTTTTTCAACACAAAAATGAACTTTTCCTTAAAAAAATGAGAAGAGAGAACACAGAAATAGAACAACATAAATCCTTTCTCTTTATCCATCCACTATTTCCTTTCATGGCAAGCCTTTTGCTCCAAACCTCAGTATTAGCAACTAAGGAACCACCAGTGCTACAATAAATTTTACAGAGTCTTTTTGAGTCCTTAGTAAAGTCTAAGGAAAAGCCTAAGGATGTTCTGATCCTTCTTTGTCTGTCTGCTTCCATTGATGTTTTAGTTTAATAATTTTTGTCTGACATGTTTTCTGTCCTTAAATACAGTTTTTTTACCAATTTCTGTGTGATCTTTCTGTTTTGTCCTAGCCTTTTAATTCAATTCATAAAATACACAAGGAAGAAACATTAAATTAGCTGCATAGCAGCCTACAGTCCCTTTTTAGGGGACCCTTCACACACATCTAGTCCCCTGTGCAAGGGAACTCTGTACTAAGATGGTCATCCAGGCATAGCCTATCTGGTAGGAGAAAGGAGATGCAATGGCAGAAATGTTGAAAAATTAAATTAATGCTTCTCAGTCCATAAGTGCCAAATATTATGCTTAAGCAAAATAATTCTAGTGAGGCCTACATCTCTTGTAAGGAACGCTGAAAGATGGAACATCTTAGTTGCTGCAGAAGAAATGAAATTTACCTTGTTCATTATTTTCTTCTTTTCTTTTTTTTTTTTTACTTGCACTTGGCAGAAGAACACTGAGCATCAAAGAGGAGCTGGGATAGGCTGTGCAGAAGTTCCTCTGCAGGAAAAATGAGCACAACTGCTCAGGGAATATTGTCTGAAAGGCTTCTCCCCCTTTCACTTGTTGCTTAATAGCTTCCTCCCCTAAGGAATGACAATGAATGGAAGAATTTTATGAATTACAAGTTTATCTTGGAATAGGGTAAAATAAAGTTACTTCTTTTGGAAATATAAACTGCAAGTATGCAAGACTGCTCTCTATGTATACATATATATACTGAGATATCTAATACATATTCTGTCTGGGTGAAGGCCTTGCCCAAGATTCTGTCTGAAGATCATGAAAGTCCTGAACTGCTCTTTTTTGAAATTTACATTTAAAATGTACCTTTTATAATGAAGCAAAATTATTTTAGTGCACCTTGAACAATGGAAGCACTACTGTTAGCTGCTTTATTCACTGGAAAAATACCAAGGAGCATATAGAGCTTTACAGAAACACTTTGCTATTTTATCTTTTCTATGCTTGAACCTACTCAAAAGTCAGGTACTTTCTCTCCACATTATCCTTTGGAGATTAATAATTTATACCCACAGACCCAAAGTATAATTTATCCTAAAGTTTCTCACTGCTTGCCTTTTTTTTAACGTTGCATCAGCCTTCTCAACAGTAATACATGCACAACCTCTAACTATTTGGAAACCAAAAGAGTATTTTTAATAAGTACAGATGAAAACCTCCCAGGAGACAAGTGGTTCTCACCACTCCTGCTCTCCTCTTGGATACATTCACTCCCTGTGCACATTATGGCTTGGTTTATTAGGCTGTAGATACGGAATTGAAGCAGTTTTCTCTCTTTTTGGAATGGATTTACTTGATATCACCAACTAGACATTAATTGCATTAGACAACTAGAGACCAAGTCTGGATGGTGGGATTGGGTGTAATTGGGTGTGTAAAGCCATGGTTCAAGACCTTACTCTGTCTGATTGGGCAAGCTTGTTTTACCACATACCTGCCAAATACTACAATGACCTCCACCCCACAACCACAAGCAATTTTAGGATAAATCTCTCTCTCTCTTTCCCTGTTTCTCTGTTTCACATTACTTTTATTAGAAATACCATCCAATTAAAAAGCATGGCAATATATTCCTTTTTTTTTCAAATACAAATCCATTTCCCAGAAGATTTTACCAATGGAACAATAATAGTAGTATTATTGTTGTTACTATTAATAACAATAATAATGATAACAATAACAAAAACAAGTTTAAAAAACCTTGAATAACAAAATCAAGCACTTTCAAGATATGTTAGGAGCTTTTCAATTGCCATTAATGGTAAGAAAGTGAAAGCTTATTTTTAACTGAAACTTTTACTGAAGCAAGCAATTCTTTTTATTTTCAACCAAGATGGGAGTGTCTGGAATGTTACTTTTTATTTTTAAAATAAGTAATCATTTTCACCATCAGCACTCAGATAGGAACCACACTGATTGCAATACTAGTGGTTGAAAGGTCTGACCATTTTTGTGGCTTGTTGAATAAACATCAGTAATTCAATTTTGGTGTTCTCAAATTTGTGGAATGTGATATTTGGAAGAGTATAAGGATGGAAAATCATTCCACTCCAAGAAACAAATGCTTTCAATCTTATAGCACTGGATGGAAGAAGGGCTTTTTGGTGTGCTTTGTTTTTTCACATAGGAGGACAAGAACAATTAAAATCTGTTCAACACTTACACAATAGATAAAAGTGTGCTCACTGATCAAAAGACTTGGGGTTTTTTAGATATGCTAATCATACTTAGCTCATCAATACCCTGTGTTGCTGTCCAAGAGTAGCATTCAGTCCTGATACTGTAAAATGTTTTCTGTGAGTGACTCAAGTGAAACAACCTTACAAAGATCCTAATTTGATTTTAATTTTTGTCAGGCAAGGGACAAGGTTGTTTCCAGCCTGACAGTCTTGAATATCTGTCTCTGCTTAGTGTCTCCAGTTCATACTGCAAAAATCCAGTCCCAGGAACTAACTCAGTACTACAGTATTTATTTTCTGTGTGAACTCTCCATAGACAAATGAAAGATCTTTTCAAAATAAAATAAAATACAATTGGAAAAAAAAAAGGCAACATTCACCCAGAACTCAGTACACAATTTATGCTGTGGACTCTTCTTTATTTTTCTGTTACTAGGTTTGTGTCACATGGAATCACCTCTGTTGCTCTACCTATTGCCAAATGGGACACTTTCACAAGGAAGCCACATTTGAAGTAAACAACATCTGGGAGCATTGCATACAGTAACTGTTCTGGTCACAGGCAGTTTCTCCTCTTGGATGAAAGCTGTCATGTGAATGCCAAGAATGCCTGTAGCTGGAAAACTGTTATACTGCCAAACCATAGGGCCATTCTCTTTGGTACTGCTTGAAGGATCCAGGACCCTTGAGACCCTATAAACCCTGAAAACTATTTCTGGAATACTGTCCATAGCATCTGTATCTTTAATTACGTCACTTAAAAGTGTTACATATGAGGTTTTAGTTTGGCCTAAATGGAATAAAACTAATGGTCCAAAGGAAAATGAAAAAAGACTGGATGGATCTGCTAGAGTACTGCCTGCAGTTCTGGTGCCCACAAGGTAAGGATATGGAACTCTTGGAGCAAGTCCAGAGGAGGGCCATGAAGGGATCAGAGGGCTGGAACACCTCCCCTGTGACGACAGGCTGAGGAAGTCAGGGCTCTTCAGCCTGGAGAAGAGAAGGTTGAGTGGAGACCTCATGGCAATCTTCCGGTGTCTGAAGGACGCCTGTGGGGAAGCCTGAGAGGGATCTCATCAGGAACTGTAGTGATGGGACAAGGAGTAATGGGTACAACCTGAAAGAGGGGAAGTTAAGGCTACATATCTGGAAAAAATTCTTTACTGTGAGGGTGGTGAGATATGGAATAGGTTTCTCACTGAAGCTGTGGATGTCCCAGCCTGGCAGTGTTCAAGGCCAGGTTGGATAAGGCCTTGAGCAACCTGGTCTAATGAGAGGTGTCTCTGCCCATGGCAGGGGGAGTTGGGGCTAGATGATCTTTGAGGTCCCTTCCAACCTCTAAACATTCTATGTTTCTACGGTCATTGAGTTTGGTCCCTTGGTGCCACTGTTTCTTCTCCGTGCAGCCACATCTGTAAGCGTCTCTTGCTACTTCTAAAGAGCAATCAGGCTTTGCAGCCACTCCTAAACCTTCAGAGCATTCACCCTTCTACTGTTCACATGGCATATTTTCATGTCCTGTTTTTGCAACTTTTTTCTGGTGCCAAGAAACAAAAGTGCTGAAGCAAGAGAAGAGGCAGAAGAAAGTTAAGAGAGGAGCCAGACTTGCATGTGCACACAAAAAAGCAAATAAAAAAGAAATGAGGAAAAGAAGAGAGGGAAAAGAAAACAAAGGGTAGAAGTTAACAGGGAGTTCATACTTTCAACCAAAAGCAGCAGGAAAGACAAGAATAACAACTAAATGTTCAGTGGGGTTTTCACCACTGTTCTCTTGCACAATGTTCAGATCTGTTTGGAGCCTAGAGAGGGCAGGAGAGATCCAGGGGGGTTACACCTACCCTCCCATGCACCAGGCCTCACTGACATGGCACTGGGTGCCCTCTCCTGATCCATGGCAAGACACTAGACCTGTCCCAGGAGTCACATGCTCCCCTGTCTGGCCACAAGCAAGCAGTGAGCACCCTCTCTCCCCTCCCTGTCCCCATAGGAATCAAGGGTCAATACTGCTAAAACAAGATTAGAGAGCTTTTAAATTGCATCTAACACCATTTCTTTCATCCTTAGATACAACTGTGCCATGTAAATATCATGCTGTGAAGACTTAAAAAGATAAAAGTTTTGAACTGCCATTTTTTATGTTTTTCAAAAAATATATAAATTCTATGCAGAGGAAGGGTCCCCTACACAGCAACCCAAGTCAATGGCTTTCTATTTCAGTACAAGAACTGACAATAAAATAAGTATCTGCCTATTATACAGTCCACCTAGAGGCTACTGGCAAGTAAGAAGTTAAACAAACTCAGAAAGCAATAAGATCAGTTATTAAAAAACTCAAATATTCAGATGGTCTGTTGATTTCTCTATTGAAGTAATTCCAAATAAAATGAAATAAAAGTCTGGTTTTGTGTGTGGTAGAGCTGAAAGGTTTTTGGAAGGATTTTTCTGTAGGAAACATAGGGAAGCGATGCAGATAGATGCATGGTTGATGTAATTATGATCTTATGCAGAATTTCTATGCAAAACTTCCCTCCCAGGTTCTTAGAGGAAGAATATTAACCTGGCAGAAGATAAATCTGGCAGCTGGTCAATCACTAATAGGGAGATGTGTGAGCAAAGAAAATTATGGGTGGAGAAAGATGAGATGGGAGAAGTCAGGGGTAGGGAGGGATTGTGTAGTTTATGATTGTTAAACAAGCTGGAATCCAGAATGAGGGGATGACAGTGTGGATGGATGCTATATGGGACTGATTTACTGATTACTGGGGCAAACACTAGAGGAGGGGAAAATGGGACATCTTTATAAATTCATCTCAAAACCATTTCTGGAATTACAATATGTTTTTGTTTAATTGCTGTCTTCCTTCTCAATTTTGTAATTTGTTCTCCTTCCTTAACTTTAAAAAAGACAATGACAATCAGTATTCTCAAAGTGTGACCAAGATTTAAAGATTTAACCTAGGAGTGGGTATGTACCTAAACACATTTACTGAATTGATCTCAAAGAAAAGATTTTATTACAGTGGCATGGGGAGGGAGAAAGGGAGGAACATCCATTTATATATCAAAATTGTGGTGAGGAATCATCTCTTTCCAAAGACAATCTTCAAAGTTAGCACATACATTCAAATTACAGTCATTAACACATATATTCATAAACAAACCAGGTATTCCTGAGATGTCCAGCCCCCTCAGCCCTCCAGACAAACAAACAAAATGTGCAGTATTCTATGCACAGGTTGCACAAAATGACACGTTCCCCTTCACTTGAAAAGCTTCTCTGTTTGTATGAGGCAGCTCCCCTGGGCACAAGGGCTGTGCACGGCCTTGCAGCACTGTGGAACCAAAAGGGAGGAAGCCTGTGCCTCCCTCTGTGGCTGATTTCACAGAGCCAGTCTGTTAGAAAATAATGTACTAGAGGTAATCACCACAATTATTACTGTAGTAGAAACAGTAACCATGATGTGGTTTATTTCCATTCCATTGAAATGTCAAGAATCAGAATTACATGGCTCTGAGGAGTAAACAGTATCTGTGGCTCTCATAGCCTTTGCACAGGGGCTTCCTTTGTTCCTTTTATTTTAACAGAAAAGCTCTGAAAGCAAAGCTCCTCTGGCACTCCAGTTATGCGTGTGAGTACGTGTGCTAATGTGCATGGAACAAAAGGGTGGAGAGGAGCTCTGGGCTGTACTTACTACTTGGAGTAGGTCTGCTTTGTACTTAGTAACCTTCTGCTGCTTCCAAGAACAGCTCGATAAATCACGCCTCTTGCACTGAGACTGCATGCGCACACCACTGTACATTCTCAGCAGGCATCCAGATGTAAGCAATTAGGCCACGCTGGATTCTATTCTGCTGCCTCCCCTGTATGAGACATGTCTAAATAAGAATAATCCAGCTCATTCTTAAAAACATGCACAGTTCTTCCCAGACAGGCAGTGGTTAGCCCATGCTGGCAGATCCAGTGAGCACTTTCCAAAGTCATGGACTAAATGGATGTCTAGACAATGTTCTGACTGCAAGTTGGGACAAGGTCCTATTGTCCACCAGACCTCACTTCCCTCTTGCTTTCCTGATATGAAGAGCTCCAGCTCTGAGGCGCAGGAAGGTTGGATCAGATGACCCACCATGGTCCCTTGTAACCTGACCCATCCTGTGATTCTGTGAAGCATACTGTACCCTAGGGATCAGGGACAGCTATTTGGTCTGGGTCCTCCAAGAACTGTGTTCAGGATTGCTCTCAGTCCTTCTTGGACATGAGGTTTGCCAGGCACCTCGGAGGATGCTGTCATTTCCACTTGCTGTCTGTTCTGTGATGAAATTCCAGCAAAAAAAAAAAAAAAAAAAAGAAAAAAAAAAAGAACAGCTAGGGAACATTGGTATGCTGGAGGGAAAGGTTTAGGCCTTCAGTAATGTCTAAACAAATGGCAACAAGCCATTTGGGTTGTGTTTCATTTCCTCAAGAGATTTCAGACTGCTCTGAATACAATAAACAACTGCCACTGGGGAAGGCAGACATATTTTTCTTTTCTCTTGAGGTATTGTAGATGTTATTCTATGTTCTGTGGTGGAAAAAAATGTTTCTTGAAGCAACTGGAAGGTTCACATCAGTGAGATTCAGAGAGAAAAGCTCTAAGCAAGCTATTTGATTGCTCTTTGAAAAGCTGCCAGAGGTGGATGGCATTACAGAGAGACACTACAGGAAGGCTTTATGACATTAAAAATAACATTCCAGCCCTCTTTCAACTGTAACACTGGATTAGCTACTAGCTGGTTACTATGATAATGTTGTTCTAGCCTTGAAATACTTGACAAGTCCATTGGACTGGGCTGCACTGACCCCAAGAGATGATTATGGTAAAAACATTCAAGTCATCCTACATTTCTGTCCCCCTTATTTTTGCAGTGTGTAGACACATATTGAACTATGAAAGGTATAAAGTTGTCTATGATAAAGGAGGGTTTTTACAATGAAGTTTGACACTCTCCAATTTTCTTCAAGCTGTGAAAAAATTCCTGAGAAACCACTGGGAAGAAAGGAGCATCCACTCACTGGGTGGTACAGCTCATGACTGCTCAGTATTTGTGGGGTAGGAGAGAACAGCAACCATTTAAATGGATATAATGTCTTCAGTATTCTGGAAAAGCTGTATTTAAGCACTAAAAATTTCATACACACAAAGAGTGTATTAAAAATAATAAAGTTGGTCCTTTACTTCCCATTGTGTTTACATCTCTTCTACGCAAAGTCTGATACACACTAATATTTCCTAAATATTTCTGGAGTTCAGACATCTAATATGTGATTTTTTATATATATACTTTTATATAATCATACTTTTTGGATATGTTGTCAAATGCAGGAAAGCATTTCATAGTCTGGCCTTTAAAGGCTGGGATCCCATGAACAGCTACGGAAGAGAGGTTTGGCTCTGCCTGCTGGCTAATGTGCCACCTGTCAGAAAGCTCTTTCCATTTGGTGCAGATTCCTGGTTGATATGGGCAAGCAGAAATGTCGAGTGCTGCAGGGAGAACTCTCTGCATTTCAGCTCCCCCACAGGAATGTCTGGGGCTGTTCCTCAGGAAACATCCTCCTCTAACCCTGCAGGCAGCCAAGGAAGCAGGGAACATGCTCTTGATGGCCAGCACACCCTTAAGAAATGTTCATCTGCAGGTCTGGCTGTATTTGTTTACTACTTGACTGTGACAAAAACAAAAGGCTTCTTGGTAGTGGCGGATTTCATTTACAACACCTTTTCCTTCTCTAGACTCCCCTCAGTCCATCTCAGCATGCCACCCCACCAGACTACTTAGCAACCCCAGTAATATTTGTTTTTCTTGTTCTCTATCTGGTCTTTTCTTCTTTTTGTCTTATGCCTTTTACAGACAAAAATAAGACTGTTATCCAGGGAGGCATAAGCAAATAGCTTCTACTTAACTTCCCTTTCTTGAGAAAGGGCAAGTTACTGATGCTGATCTTAGAGGGCAAGAAATGCAGGCAGCCTCTTACTTTAACTACCATGAGCAAACAGTGATTGCATGTCTGTAGGCAGCAGTAAGAGATGACTTTTCAAACCTCCTCATACTAAGATCACGGCCAAAAGCTGTATGAAGATTATTTTCTCTGACTGTTTCAGTGGACTTTGAATCAGAGAGATGGACCACATATCCATGGATATGGAGCACCCACAGCATGACACAGCAATGCTATACCCACATGTTCTAATCTTTGGACCAGGTGACCAGTAAAGAGATCTTGCCTTCCTGTGCCACGCAGCGCCACACAGCACACCTTCTTGGGAAGTTCTCTTTCTCGGCAGCTATTTCTAGATCTGGTTCTTTTGTCGCTGGGTTTCTAATTTCACTTCACTTCCCAGCTACCCAGAGTTTTACCTCCCAGTGGTCTCTGAGACGGGTTCACCAGTTTCTCATCACAATCACTCACTTTCACACAGCCAGTCCTTCTCCCTAACAGACGGTCGTTTGGAGAGGACTATTTGAACCCAAACTTTCAGAGCAAGCTCTGCCAAAAATTTTCATTAAGATAAACATGACTGCCCCTCAGATTCTGCTAACAGCTGTTACAAGAGAATAGAGTTCCTCAAGCAGCGTGAGAGGACAAGCTTGTATTTCAACTCCTCTGGCAGATAATGGAAATAGGGGTTTGATATGTTGCGGAGGATTTGTTGCTTGTTTGTTTGTTTGTTTCTTGGGGTTTTTGTTTTGTTTTGTTTTTTTAATTTCAGCTGCAAACTAATTACTAAAGTGGTAGTTTACAAGCTCTCCAAAGCTGAATGCATGGAACATTTCTCACAAGGAGTGCATAAAAAAAAGCATCATATTTACCTCATGAAGTTATAACGTAGGCAGTAATTACCAGGAACCTTGCTCTGTCATTCCATGCACAATTCTTTCCAGTCTCTGCTACATGGTATATTAACAATCCCTTTCTATCCAAAGCAGTGGTAAGGCATGCTTCAAAACAGTGCATTTTTTAAGGCTTTTTGTGACCTTTTCATTCTGCTGGCCTTTCCAGAAAAGGATGATGAATACAGTCTAGCTTGTTTGAAAGTTGCAAGTGGTCAACAATGTTTCTGTGGCATGTGGTGACTACAAAGCCTACTATAAAATACATGGAAAAATGTTTATATGAGAAGTTACAGTGCTGGTAAAACTGGACAGCTGTACCTCTGAAGAAGTCATCTGCAAAGCCACAGCAGGGAAAACCCCCCACACATTAAATCCAGTTAAAAGCTTCCTGAGACTGCCTTGAGACCCTAACTGCAAGAGTAGGTATATACCAATACTTTTAATTTTTGAGCTGACTCCTGGACTGCCAGCCTGGACACCAAGTAGCTGAGCAGAATGCTGGGGATGTGACAATGGGGAGGACCACCACAGCTTCCTGCCCAGTGACCCTCAGAACCAGCACATGGTGACTTCTCCCCAGGGCTCATGGCACAGCAGCCTCTGCGCTAGGGACAGGCTGCTCCTGGTCACCAGCCCCCCAGCTGCCTGGACTCCCACATGTTCACTGAAATAGATGCTACAGCAGGCTGGGAAACACTGGCATTCCTTGGGACACCATAGTTGTGCAGCTCTGTGTTTTAAGCAAGCGTTTTCTCCTCTTTTGATCAACATCCATGTTCTCCTTTCCCCCTCTCCATCTCCTTTCAAGCTCTCTTTTTATTTAACCTTGAAATGCAAGGGGAGTAATATAGGTTAAAAAAAACCCAAACCAACAAAAATCACAACAAAGGACCCCCTCCCTATTCCATCTTCAGACACTTCTGCAGCTGTAAACCAGAGTGCATTTTTTTCCATTCAAAGCCGCAAACTGGGGTGGATTTGCTAAAATGCTGGGTTAGCGCATGTGAAACCTTGAGCATGCCTGTGAATTGCCCTGCAGCTCAAGAAATTCAGAACCGGTCTGTCTGTTTCTCCCCCAGAGCCCCCCCAAATTTGCTGCCAGTGCTGCCAGCGCTGTTGTGAGCCCCAACATCGCCCCTTCGTGGCTGGATCTGTCCTTCATGCAGCTGGGCCGGGGGCCCCTCCAGCTGCTGTCTTGCACACTGAAAATGAAAAGCACTGGCATGTTTACAGAAAGGGGTGGGCTCCCCTGTCATCCCACCCTCTCCCCTTAAATTCCAGTCTGAGCAGGTCAGACTAAACAGGCTGTGTGTCCTCCAAAACAGACTTTGCCTACACAGCCCTGCATCCGAGCCTTAGTCTGAGTGGCCAGGAACTGCAGCTGATCACACAACTCTTTTATGACATTTTATCAGGTTTCATTTTGATCACTGAAAATCAAGGTTCTGCTTATGTCTGAGACTACTTTCTCTTGCAGGCAACATGGTACAGCAGCCTCAGTGCAGATGTGTGTGGGGCAAGAGCAGTGATAGAGCAGGGCAAAAGTGCCTGCAGCACACCTTGGCACCTCCTTACATTCCTGACAGGACCATGCTGTACATTAAACCACTTACAGAGTTGTTTTCTTCTGCTTTTTGCAGCAGGCAAGAATACTCAGCATACAGCCACCTTCCAACTTCAATGTGACTGTCACCCAATCCCTACCTGAAGACTGCTAGAAGACTAGAAAGAGCCATTTTCCCCACACATCCCTGCTTAGTATCCCATTTACCTTTCCTCTATCCCAGTGTCAATTGCCAAGGAACACCACCAGCCAGAGTGGCAGAAACACATAGCACTCAATGACTTGTTCAGGATTCCATTTCTCCATTGAAAACTTTCTTCCTCCCTCCCTCCCTCACTCCCCGCATCCCCCACTCTCCCAAGAAGCTCATGGTTCGTTTATCGGAATCAGTCAGGGCAAACTGCTGGATGACACAAACCAGACGGCCAGCATCCGCTGCAGACTGGGACAAAAGATGGAAGCAAAAGATAATAATGGAGCCCAGCTGGCCGATAAGCATGTTTAAATTTTGCAGAGATTAGCTGTGAGAACAGGAAGGAGTTCTTTCTCTCCCTTCTGTTTGTTTAGCTTTCTTTAATTGTTTATTTTTAGGATGAAAAACATGCCCACGCAGACTTATCAAGCAAGTTAAAGCAAGGCAGGGGGAGAAATTTGTCTCATTAGGAACATGAAAGCCCCATCACAGCCAAAAGTAAACAGGACTCTCCATTTTGCAGAGCCACGTAAGCTGGCGGAGCGCTGCGCGGCTCCTGGCTGCGCTCAGCATTGCCGGCTGCGAGCGGGGCCGGTGCGGGGCGCGGCGCTCAGCCCCTGGGTCCGCCTGGCTCCCCTGGCTCCGCGACAGGGCGCGGGAGGGAGCAGGGCTGCACAGGCGCCTCCTCGCTCGCTGGGGGGATCCTACGGCTGAGCTGGCGGGTTTCACAGCTCCTCTCACTCGGCAAAACCTTTCCCTTATTTATCTGGGCTGTCGGAGCGTCAGCTCTAAGTACAGGCTATTCAGCAGCAAGCCTCTCCTGAAGTCCGTGAGTGAGTGTCTGTGCCTGGCTCCCACAGATGTAAAAACAAGGTCTGGAAAATAAGGCTTTTTGTAAGGGGAACCAGCAAACAGAACACATTTGAAGTAAGAGTTGCAGTTTAAGGGACTGATGCTGCTGTCACAGGATGAAATGTAACTTTTCCTCATGTATTTCACGCAGGGGAGACACTGGTTGCCACCAGCCACTAAACTGTCATCATAAAATAGGGTGTTTCGCTGCACTTCTTCCCCTGCCTGCCCGAAATCTGAACCTGCCTCTGCTCAGTTTCCACACATGCAAACCTGCAGCCCATTCTGTGGATCCCCACTGGTGTGAAAACTGCAGGATCACATCAGTGGTATTATAACATCTCACTTCTCCCTCCTTTCAGACTGACAGCACACACAGGAGGTCCTGCATAACACACTTATACAGAGATTAGGCCAGAAACTCTATCTGAGCTTCCTGTTCGCACCTGGTAATGCTATGAATGAAGAAAGAGGCCACAGGGTCAGCTGTACTCAGAGTATTTCATGCACCCCTGGAGAAGCAAAGCTGTGGTAGAGCTGGGTTTCCTACAGCTGAGCATCCCAGGAGACACCAGAGGTGTGGCATTGTATGCCATCATCCTTTGCTGGAACAGCTAGAGCTTGGGCAATCATCACACTGTATGAAAAGTTTTTGGTCCACGTCTGTAGGATTCCTTCACTGGTCCCAAGAGGCTGAGACAAAACCAGAACAGGAGGGCAGTTCTGTGATTCACCCCTCTTACTCTACCTTTAAAGTAGTACCAGCATGAAATGGAGAACATAATAGAGGCATTGAGGTCAAGCATGCTCTCAACAGTCATCTTCACCGGGGATACGTTTTTCTCTGTTTTTCAGAATATATTAAGAGACCATTGCACTAATATGTGGACAAAGAAAGTACAACTGATAGAAACAATGTGCTTCTTGTGCTCTAAGTGCTGTGGCTTGTTCACGTGAGCAATTCTTTTGGATGACTACACAGGCTTGTTTGCAAGACTGGCAGTGCAGAGGTACAGAAACCAGCTGTACTCATAAAGCTTGTTAGTTGTGTTGGAACCTGGCAATCCCCACAACTCAGCTGAACACTGGCCTGCTGCTTCCCCCATTGTTCCCCTTATTGTTATCACTGCAAGAATTTTTCTTTCAAAAGCATTCATGAAAAAAAGACCTTTCTTTTTCTGATTAAAAAAAACCCCACCAAACCCTCCAGAAGTTGATTAGTACCTCTGAAAAGCCTGTAGTTTGCTCCAGAAGTTCCTTCAACACAGTGATACAAACTCATATCAGTCCCAGAAGCACTGCAGCCTCCAGAGGGCTGTGCTGCTCAGGCTTCACCAGCCACGGGTCTGGGTGGGAATGCTGGGTGGAGATCCATGGGGTGTAATGCACGGGGACCAGTGGTGGTCTGGCTAATGCCAGCGCTCCCCCAGCAGTGCCCAACTCCCTGGACACTGCCAGCATTGCAGAAATGTAGCATCCTCTTTCTCTTCCTTTGATTACAGAAACAAATTGATGATTTATTTCAATAGGTAAAGCAACTGACGCTGCCTGGGTAATTATAATCAGCAGTAAAACACAGTGTTTGCCCTGAAAAGCTTCCTATCTAATTATACTTATTACTCCAAAATTATTACAAAGCATTTTTTTGCTGTCTGGGTTCATAAATGACAAGTTGTTTAATAATCACCTGAAGTACATATCAAAGATTTAAAATGTCAAAAGGAATTTCAGGTGCTTTGTAAATGCCTATTTCCTGTAAAATCATGCTTTTATGACAGCTCATGTAAGACAGAAATACAAATGCACTGTATACATGTGCATACAGGAAGGCCTGCATATTCCCAGTGTGTGTGTTTTTACATTTCTACACTTAAAAAGATAAAGCAGGATGAATCAAATCCTCACACTGGTGGGTCTTGAGTGCTTTGTTGCAGTGGCTGTCTCAGAACCCAGAATATATTAATTCGCTAGCATGGACTGACCTTTTCTTTTCCAGCAGTGGGGGTGGGATGGAAGGAGCGTATTTGTGGTGCCATGGGCACTGATGCAGGAAAACAAAGCTTAGCTTAAATTAAGAAAAGCACCAACATGGCTGCTGTGAGACCTGATTTGCTGCCTTCATACAATGTGTGCTTCCACATAGGAGAAACAGCAGTAGGAGCAGTGATGCTCTGCACCCCAGCATGTGGGAAACAAATAACCGGACTGTCCAGATAATGAGGTACAATGACTAATAATTGTGGGTTTTTTCACTGTTTTTAAATAGGTCATCTCTTTCCTCTCTGACTCTGAATCGAATTTTCCTCTGTGCTGACTGCCAAGCATGTGACTCCTCGATGCTGTAAAAAAGAAAGCAGCAGCAGACCCTTGGGGTGTAGAGATATTGCAGCAGCCACGCAACACATTTCTGCATTCAGAAAAGCTTTAGCATTGGGTCAGGCAACAGCTACTAAGCAAGGACATATGATTTTTTTTTTCATGTTGTCAGAAGAAAATGTGGAACTGATAAGAAACACCTGTGGAAATGCAAAGCCATCTCAGAACCCAGGGTTTGTTTAGATGATAAAGAGATAAAATCTGAAGGCATGTATTGCAAGGGAAGATAATCTTTAACAGAATGTCTGTTTTGAAAAAAAAAAAAAAGAAAGAAAGAAGTGGTACGTTTCAGGTAATTGGCTTTCTGTGCAAAGAAAGGTCCTTGAGGATCATAAGGCAACATTGGTGCAATATGTAAAACTGTATGAGATCCATGGATGCTGTTCATTCATTTTTCTTCATGGAAACATGATGCCGTTTACATTTTATTTGCATCTTGTAAATATTTTCTTAGAACCCCAGCAGGACACTGGAAAGCATAAAAGCACACATTACCAGCTGAACATATGTAACCAGAGTTTTCTCTCTGCTTGCAGCTCAGCCTGTTCCATGTGCTCTGATTTAAAGCCCTGTAATACACTTACCACATAAGAATTCTGTTTAGCTACGTTTAACATTTTTGAGGGAAGGTTTGTCAGATCATTTGTTTTACTTAATGCATACGTATTTTCATGCCTTTGTCCTGCTTGACGTGAAATAAGCATTTTTTACAGGAAGTCGATCTCGATATTTCTTTTCATAATTTGGAAAAGATGCAGTATTTAAACACTGAGAAATGTGCATTGCAGTGTGGATTTAATGGAAACATTGCCACAATTCTACGCTTATGTTGTGGCATTAAATCAGTCAGAAGACAGAGGCAAACTGCCAGTGTGTGCAATGCCCAGAGGAGGAGGCAGTTCCAGTAATAATTTTAGAGACTGTAAAGTGACTCTCAAATGGAAATATCAGCAGCAGCTCTAGGAGGGCTCAGCTGCACAAGATGCACAGGCGCATGCCCAATTTTAAACACACAAGTAGCTCCAAAATCAATGAGACCACCCACAGGTTTACAATCCTTTGAAGAATTGAGCCCTTAATTGCTCAGTAACTGCTGCAAAAAGACGTCAAGTTTCCTTTGTTTTACTTATTATTAAAAAGAGCTTTGCCAACATAAAACACTGGAGGAGCCCAAGCCAAACCAAACAGATAAAGTGAGGAGCCAAAGCAGCCTTGCAGAACGGCTGCTTTTTGCTACAATTCTCCTGTTTCGGCTCAGGATGAGTTGCTCCTCCTGCTTGTGGTCCACACTCAGGGACACTTTAGGCAGGACCACCAAACTACAGTTGCTTCCACCTTTGGATGATGAGCAATTGACAAGTTCAGAAGGTTTGGTGATAATTTTCTTTGTACACAAAGTCCTACTCAACTACCTTCTGTTAGAAAAGAATATTATTTCTGTAGCAAATCTTTTTAAGACCTACTTGGGATGCCAAGCTTCATTGTCTGCCAGGGCATTTCTACAGCTTCACAAACTCTGTTACATGTGAGGCACGAGAACTTTAACAAGCTGATCCTTTTGCAGTGTACAAGGCAGGGAAGTGTTAATATCTCTGCTCTACAGAGACAACCGATCTGCAAGGGGTCAGAAACCTCAGCTGCAGAAAATCCGGAAAGCTAAGCTAACTTTATTGGAGCTGTGCTGATTTATACCAGCTGAACATATGGCCTCAGAAGATTAAGTAGTCTGTGTGAGAAATCTGTGGCACATCTGGGACACTCCAGGGCCTGAGTCACAAGATCATCCTTCCTGCCCATAACAATTGCAAACATGCCTCTACTACGCAGGAGCCTCTGCAAACTTTTTTCTTAACCTCCTGGCAAAGCAATAATGAAATTTTTTGAATGACTGAGCCCAGAGAAATTTGGGGTTAACTTATGCTGTTAACAAAAGCACTTTCTCTGATTACTTTGTGCGTTACACTATTTTATACAGGTAAACCAAAACTATATAAAATATTGGATTATTGTACTTGCAGTCATATTCTGAAGAGACATAGCAGAAGGAATTTGCAGTCCAACATGGGGGAAGAGTCTGTCAAAATCTCACAAAATGGGATCTGGGTTTCCTTTTTGCCTCAGTCCTGTGCCATACTGGATACAAGTAGCTGAGATGCAGAGATGTTTCCCTGTCTATGCTTTTTTTACCATCAAGGGATTTATGTCAGGGTAATGTCATACACATATTTCCCTCACTATCTTTTGCCCAGGCAATAGGGAATTTCTGGAAATACAAAAGATCTAAATAAAGTCACAAATATCCTTTAATAGGTTACTAAAGCATGATAATTTTTGATCTAGGACAGCTATTTTAGCTACAGCAATATTTTATAAACTATTGCTCCAGAACAGAAAAAAAAATTAAATACTATTCAAATAGGTTATGAAAAATAATAATAAAAAAAAATTAGAGCAAAGCCTGCACAATTTGGGGGGAAAAAAAAGTGAAGCTGTTCACCTGCAGGCTCTGGTTGATGTTTGGGCTGCTGTGATACTCCAAGCTTGGCTTCAAAATTATACAATGTAAACTCTTCACAACCTTCATGTTACAGTGCTAATTTCAGATAATGGTACTGGTGAGAAAGGTAATGGCACCCCTCAGTCAAAAGAAACAGAACAATACAATGAAAGCTCAATTAGAACTTGATTTATTACCACGATAATTAGTAAAATGTTTCATATTAAGGGGATCAGTATAGCAAATGACATGAAACATCCATTGAAGAATAAGCAATACTGCACAGCATTTGTAATTACCAAGGGGAAAACTAGAATTGAACTGTATTTAAACAAAGACCAAAAAAAAGGAAAAAAAAAGGAGAGAAAAAAATAAAGAAAAAACAAATACACACCCTAGTGTGGAAAATTAATGAAAAATGTAATCAAATTACTCCAGAAGTTAAGAAACACAAAACCACTTCACCAGTTTTCAGAAAAATATGTGACACAGCTAAAGTTTTAGAGGGTTAATAACATTCTCTGAGCTATATTTATCCTAACCTTACAAGTATTTATTTAGAAGCGTTTATTTTTTAAAGACTTTGTTAAGCTACCTGATGAAAAGGGGTAAACATTGTGACCCTCAATGAAGAAGGAAAAAAATGGAGAAAAGTCTGCTTAGCATCCATTTTCTGCCTGTTATTCAACAACAAAGCAACATCTGTCAGCAGCTTCTCGGGTGCTCTGTGTAACCCAGCACCACCACCTGCTGTTTGGGAAGGAAGACTCGATTCCACTTGTCCTGCACATTAAATCTCCAGTACCATGCAGGCAAAGAGAAGGCATTCATTTAAACATTCAAAGATGAGAAGGAGGACAAAGAAACAGCACAACAAAAGAAAGCAAACTCCCCACCACTCTTCAGAAATGGGGGGAAGAAGCTTAGCTGGTCACAACAGCCATAATAGCTGGCTCTTCTGCTCTCTTGGCAAGGGCTACCCACAAAATCTTTATAGACTTTGGCACTGCATCTGACTTGCCTCAAGTGTGCTGCCTATCTTCCCCCAGATCCTGAAGCTTATTGGAAAAAGAGGTTCTGTTGGCTACATTTTGGCTCTTCTGGCTATGGGGGGCTGCTGAAATTTCCTTGTATGATGCTTTCTCAGTGATGGTCAACTGAATACAGACCTCCCAGGTTTACACATATGAAAAACAGTAAGGTTCAAAGCTTTTCCTTCAAAAAACCTAGTGAGAAAGTCCCTCATTCCTTCCAGTGGGTGTGATGGAATAGTCAGCTTGTATCATTTCCTTTTAATTAGTAATGGACCGAAAAGAAAGAAAAATGTAGCTAAGGGTGCCCTAAGGAAGCCAAAAGAAGATATTCAATACCAATCTAATGCCTGTATCCAAAACTGCAGCTAAAAGCTCTGTCAGCTGCACCTGAGAATTTAACCAGGATCCGCACTGCAGGAATAACTGAATTACAACCAATGGGAACAACTGTGGGGGAGCCACACTCCATTTGCACTGTTAAATCACAGCCCAAAATCTGCTTGGGGTTTTTTGTTTTGTTTTGGTTTGGTTTGGTTTGGTTTGGTTTCTTGGTTGTTGTTGTTGTTTTGGTTTGGTTTTTTTTCCACCAGCTTTCCCTTTAGACAGGTAAATCTCCAGCTTGGCCTGTCTGCATATCTAATTCTTCCCAGTAAAAGTGCTCTGTCCTATATCTTGTACAGACATGAACGGAGTGTGTTCAAAAGGGCATGTCACTGATTAATGGCAAACAGTGCAATTCTTAACAGAGAGTGAAGTATCCCCCCGCCCTGCTAATCAGTACTGTCAATGATCTGTGATGTTAAGCATGTGCATTTCTGCAGTACAAGGCTTGTGAAGCTCCAGGGTCTGGCTGTGGTGTCCAAAATTCTCATTTACCCCAAAGAGGAAAGGGCTTGGATGGATGAGGAGAGTGTGTGTACTTTTTTTGTTGGGTTTTTGTTGCTGTTGCCTCATCCCCAAATGAGAGTTTGTTCATGCTTTAAGGCTGCTCTTTCTGCATTGTCTGTTTCCATTCAGCTCCTAAGCTGAGGTGATGAGGTCTTAGTTTATTTGCATGCCCAGTGCACACCTAGGAGTTGTAGAACTAAGCTTATTACCAGGTTGATGCAGGTTACATTTTTATCCTTTCCTAGTCTGGAATCCCTGAGCTGCTGCACGAAGCACAGTGCAGCCTTGATTACCTCAAAACATCCAGACCTTGGAGGCTTCAGTGTGCAATTTCTGCCACCCCTTATTTCCCTGCTCACTTAAACCATTAAAAGAGCTCTCGGCAATTTTAAAACTAGAGGGGGTTTTGTGTTACTAGCATTTTTATTTTGTTTGATTGATTGATTGATTGATTGAGTAGGGGTTTTTTAATACAAAATTGAAGAAATATATCTTTTGCATCAACAGAGCTGAAGGTACTTGAACTTGGACCTGGACCAAGTAGGTGGTACTAGAGCTGGGCGAGCAGGCACAAAGGACACTGCCTGCCCCACGTCAGCCAGAAACCTGGACAAGGCAGAGAAGCAAATATGAGAAACATGGGTTGGAGTCCCATTTTCAGCATTTTTCCTGTCCTGTCTCTGCAGCAGGGATGCACTGTGAATGTAGTCTGTCACAGCAGCCATTGGAGTGAGGCAGGGAAGGCTTTATATCCACCTGACAGCTGAGATATGGCTCAGTAAAGGATTGCTTCCCCCAAACACTGATTCACAAACACCTGAGCCAATGTTCCCCCTCACTAACTCCGGGGACTGCTAGAACGGGATCAATTTTTAAGCACTAACTTCTTTCTTTTGGCTGAAAAAGAGCTGAAGGGAATTGCTTTTAAATGTAGGTGCCCCTGCGTGTGCTTCTGTTCAAGTGCCCTGAGGTTGGAGGCTACATCACTACTGGCATCTCAAATGACCACAGGATCAGAGAGAACACACAGATGTTGAAACTGTCATGTGTGTAAAATGAATATGAAACTAACTACCTAAAAATATATCTGAATCTTTTATCTTTTATCTTTATCTTTTAGTAAGAGCTAACCGAATGCAGCAGAAGTCTGAAATATTTCCTAGAATTATCCTTATCCTAGCAGTGGATTTTTGTAGTGGAATAGCTGCAACATAACTTAGAAAATATAGACCACTAAAAAACTCTGATGGACCGCTGAAATGACATAATACAGCACTGAATTTATCAGTGACTTTCAATCTGAATATGCTGGGAATTCCCCTTCTGCCATGTCTAAGATTACTTAAAAAACAAGTAACCTTTTAACTTAAAATATGCAAACTGTCAGTTGCATAACATGGACCATAAACAGCAGCATTCTTACTTCACTGAGCAATTAAAAGATCAAGGTGTTTTCAGTTACCTCAAGGAGACTCTGAGTATAGAGATTTTTAAAAAGACTATTCCTAAATATTCTAAAATAAGTCTGGTGTTCTCCTACTCTTTTCCCTGCAATTAACTATATTCATTTAAACTGTTTATTATTGAATCAGCGGAGGTCAAAAGCTAAGACCTATCCATCCTTTACAGCTAGAGGAAATTCCTCTCTGATGTCTCTATGTTCTCTCTATCCCCTTTTCAATATATTTTTAATAATAGTGGACTTCCTGAGAGCCTTGCAGGCATCTAAGTGCACATAGGCCAACACTATCCAGGTTTATCTGGTTATTCTCTAACCATGCAAGAGGAAGATAGCTCTCAATATTATGACCTTCTCTCTATGCCAGAGAGAAAGTCCAATGGCATAGAATGAAAATAAGTATCTAAGAGAAAAAAATATTATAATGTGATCAGAAGTTGGTGATTAATTTCTGATGACTTGTTATGACTTAAATCTAAGGGAACAGACCTTACAGGTCCTTAAATCTTCGATACTATATAGAGTACACTTTTATTTCAGAGATCAACCTAAGTAAGATTTTCTAGTTTCAGAAATACCTCTTGCCTCATTAAATCCTTCTCCCTCTGTCAAGCCTGAGCTCTTTCTTAGAGATGAGTGCAAATTCTGAGGTACTCCAGTGAGCAAATACTCTGCCAAGTTCAAGTTTTCCAATTTAATCACGTTACCAAAAGCTTTCTTAATGCCCTTCTCAGTAATTTGATTGTGACTGAGATCAAGCTTTTCTAGCTCTGACAGCTCACTGAAGACATCAGTAGGAATTACTAATATTTTACTGGATGCTAAATATAATTCCTTAAGGGCAAAGGGGAGAACAGAGGGAATGAATGCTCCTCAGTTTACAGAAGTTCATCTTCATCATGTGCAAAGATGCTACGGAGCCAAACTCAGCTCTGGGGAAGGGATGGTGGGTTACCCTGCTGCTGGGGAGGCTCAGTGCTGCCAGACTCCTGTGCTGAGTCAAATCCATGGCAGTTCAGATGGCCCAGCTCCACCAGGACACACCTGCTGGGGTGCTCCTGAGATTACTGTCAACGTCCTGAAGACACGAGCCTTTGCAAGCCTTCATAGGCTTCTTTCATAGCTTCATCCCTGAGTTGTTTGTTCTTCAGAACTGAGAAATCTGGTGACAAATATACCTTCAGAAGAGCCAGCTGGATGAAATTTATCCTGTTATTCAAAAGTCATAAGTATCTAACACTAAAGGGAATTCCTTCAGGATCATCTGACAGCCTTCTGCCTGAGAACTAAACCACTCTGAAAGTAAGAGGAGAACAGTGAAACTACCACTCATTTCAGCCAAAGAGTTTAAACTACCACTCATTTCAGCCAAAGAGTTTAAAAGCACTTTGTGTATAAATTTCTTTCTAATATCCTGTATTAGTTATATTGGTGTAATAACAGCTGTAATAGATATATTGTCATTTACTTCTCTGTATTGGTATTTGAATATAAAATTGTTATTGTTTACAGTTAGAGCACGAGTCCTCTGTCCTCAGTATCTTTTACAAACTAAGTTCTCTAGGGTTGCATAATTTGTTTTTATCTTGAGGTCCTTCTTGTTTGAGTGTCTATGATAGGTGTTCTGACACCAGTATCCCCCTCTAATGCTTTTTTTGAGCAGCTGTTTTCTAAATTTTCAAAATTTTTTTCAAGAAGGGATAAAATAATAACTCATGCTTCGATGTATGCTGATGCATGTATTGCTCATTTGGTAATTCCCTGTATGTGATGAATGTGATTTGCCTATGACTTTCCAGCGTACATCATCATGTATAGCTATATACCTTATGATAATTATTTTTAAACAGCTGCCTCTCCAAATGTAACTAAACAACTTCAGCTGGAGGGCTCAACTGCCAGAGCAGGCACGCTGGAGGACAAGAGTCATCCTCAAAACAGGCTGTTGATCTGATAATCTCATCTCCTACATCCTTATAGCACTATTGCTTTTTAAAAAAATATTATTATTCTGCCCCTTTCTAGCATTCTGATTGTTTATCAGCTTCTTATTTTTATGTTTTGGTGTTTTAGGAGTTTTAATAGACCATACAGCTTTTTCTTTTGCATTTTTTGTTAACTCTTCCTTTTTCTGCCATTTACTAGAAGGAATATTAGTGATCCTTCTCCTGACACTTTCTGGACAAACACTGCAGCACTCTGGCCTGAGAGAACATGCACTCTTGTTTGATTTGTGACTTATACTTCTGCCAGCTGGAAGGTTCTTCTGCCTGCCCATGGAGATGCTGGGAAAGGGCTACTGGGCTGTCCCTGGATGTCAGTAGTGATGCTCCCACCCAAGAGACTGGCCTTGATCTCTGCAGGGGATGCCTCTGAGGGGCAGCAACAAACAAAAGATCACTCATCTACCCACAGATTTTGCCCTTCTGCTCTTTAACATCTGCTGGCTCAACTGTGAATTTCAAGACTGTCAGTGCTAATATGTTTCAAAGGCAAGCCTGTAATTTTAAATTTCTTGTTGAACTTATGGGCCAATTTGAATGTTGTCACTGCAATTTTTCCTCTTTTCAGGGTTTTCTCTGTTCCTCTGTTTCTCTGTTCCTCTGTTAATGTATGCATTAATTTCTGTTAAGGTAAAGACATGGCTTCTGGAGAAAAAAGACTTGCACACATAAAATCATAAACTCCACAGTCTATTAGCATAAAAGTCTGTTAAAATCATAAACTCCACAGTCTATTAGCATACAAGTCTGTTGATAAAATTTTTAAATTACATAAATTCAGAAAACTTTGATTGATAATCTTGCTTTTTTTCAGACTTATAACAACCCTGGAGACCTGAATCTTCTGGTGAAAGAGAATGTAATTTCTTCTTCCATTATAAATGCTTGAGGATGTTTAAGCTATAAAATATACTTGTTGCATTTCAATGTGGATCTGAATAACATTGCTTTTTAAAACGTTGTATTTAACCAGCTTTTTAGCATACTATAAGGTAATTTCTGTCCCTTTAGGTATAAGGTACATGTGACTTCCTGTGTCGTACACGGAATACATACTGCTAGGAGAGATTTAGAATTATTAAAACCTTGTCAGATGAAAAGTATTAATATATATCTGTTGGAACTGTGCTTTTTAAATAATGGATTTTTGTCTGTCTACTCCAAGAAAGTACAAAGAATGGAATACTTACGACAGCTAGTTATTTACATACATATACATTAATGTATATACATTACAAGTATATACATATTTATACCCTAGATTTATAATTAATTTGTTTCTGAAGTTGTTACATTCTTTCCTCTCTCTTTTTCTAACTATTCGTCCATTTTCCAATAGACAGTACACTAAACCAGCAAGTTTCTCTCAAGAGTTAATTCTGTTTTATCTCCTGATACTTCTGAAAATACTCTCATCCCAGCTATTCAGATAGAAAATCTAAGCTTGGTTAAAGCTCACAATAATTTGTCCAGCTGAGAGGAAGAGAAGTGATTTAACCATAATGCTCATCGTCCCCATTGACTCAAGGAAAGTTTCTATCCTTTGCTGAAATGGATTATTAAAACAAAAAAAGAGTTGAAATAGCTAACAATTACATCGAAAACAAAATGAAAATATGTCTTGCAACATTCCTTTGGTTGTATTCTTACTTACATCCTGCGAGTATAATGTCCCACAGCCTGTCATTTGGACACAGAGGTCACCTGCACCCCCTGTGAGGACTCTGTTTGCACAGCCCACTGCCCCACAGGCAGCACTAAAGGGCATCCTGTGGCCTCGAGTGCCTCTGGCCACCTTTCCCAAATTGAGCATTTGCCTGGAAATGTCTCATCTTAATATTGACTTGGAAGATATTTAAAAGTGAGCTCAAGGAGGGTTAGAGACTTCATAAAGGGGCAAGGCTGATGATGACACCACCTTTGTAAGGGATATGTTTGACAGTGACTTGATTCCCTGCAAGGCTCATTATTTCTTCATTATTGTAGTCTTGAAGAGAATTTGACAGGAATGAATCTCTGATACAATATCTTATCTTCCCCTGCCAGGTTCCCTCCAATTCTGCTGGACAAGACCCTTTGGTAGTTGCCATAGACCTGCTGCCTGAGACCACAGGCAGTACCCCAAAGCCTCTTCCTGATAAATGTCTCATTTTTCTCTCCTTATGTAAGTTTAACTTTCTTTAGCATGCTCAGCTTCTTCCTATGCCACGGATCTCCTCTCTGCTTTTACCCAATGCTACTCCAGCAGAATATTTGCAGCTCTCCATTCTCCTACCAAAGTTTGTTCAGCCCTTTGCTGAGCACAAGAGACAAGATGTGCTGGCAAAAGGAAGCTTTAACTGTGCTGGGATGCTGGCAGCCTCCTCCCCTGGTGGGAGCCCTGTCAGAGTTTCTTTGCCTCATCCAGTTGCTGATATTTTTATGAAAATTTAAGAACTTGGAATGTAGTTCTCTATCAAATTTGAATGAACTTGGGCAATGGAATTAGGACATATATGTGACTATGATGGAGTAACCTTAGTTTGTTTTCTTTTTTAAACAGGGTGAAAGTAGGATGAAAATAACTTAAAAATAATCTGTGCTATTATTAGCTTATGTAGTGCACCATAGCAGAAGTTTTCATCCTTTTAGAAATATCTGAAATTGCCAAGGCAAGACCTCACAAATGAGATTAAAGTAAAACTTTGCATGGCTATAGCAACTTTATTTCTAATCTATAATTAATGGAGAAAATTAAATTCCTTTAAAGAAATTATTTATCCCATTTAAAAAAATAATTAAGACACGGGATTTCCAACCAAATGCAAAATTAACTGCAAAACTTCAAATTTCCCTACAATAGTTTTATTTTGCAAACTCTCTCCTTTAAATACAACAAAGGTATGGTTAGGCTTTCTCACACACTAGAAGTTATATTGCTTCTAAGGAAATAAATACTATTAAAATAACAGACTCTGAAACTCCCCCCTCCTACTTTTCAATTAATAAAAATTATTATTCTCATTTACAAGTAAGAGGAAAGGTTATTTTGTTAACAAGCTTGAAAATCAGATGGATTTCCACTGATGGTTTTCATTATTTTAATCTAAGATATATATGTATATATTTCTGGCTGTACAGTAACTGCCTAATGATTATGTGAAATAGATTTACTACCACTACATTTTTGTATAGATTAAGGATGGTTTTGCAGTGAAAGCAGAGGCTGGGGAGTCATCCCTGGGTGCTCTGTGAAACTATAAAACTATAGAATCTTTTTCGATTCCAACTGCTAACCCAGCACTGCCACACCCACAATTAAACCTTGTCCTTAAGCACCACATCCAAACATCTTTCAAATACCTCAAGGGATGGTGCCTCAACTACCTCTCTGGGCAGCCTGTTCCAGTGCTTGACAACCCTTTGGGAGAAGAATTTTTTCTTAATATGTAATCTAAACCTTGCCTGGTTTAACTTGAGTGTCCTGCTCCTGACTCGTAGAGCAATAACTCCACAAATACATATAGGCACCACCTCAGGCAAAGAGGTACCAGTGGGGTTGGGTACAGGTGACAAAGCCAAACCAGGGGTCAAAGGCGCCTGATTTCTTTACCCCCAAACCACAGATATAACCATCACGCTTGCCATTTCTACATCTTAATTCTTTAGTACTTGCAAACTGTTCTGGGATCCCTGACCTGAAGTTCTGTACTACTGCTTTGATTTCTGAACCATCTCTGCACAGATTATCATTGAATTAAACAAACAAAAAAATAAAGGAAAGAACAAAGTCTGTATCCATCGCACATCTCCACTAACCCCTGCCCCAGCATTTTATTGATTGACTGAAATATTTAGAAAGCAAATATATGACTACCTTAACAGTTTTGGGTTTAAAGAGGTAAAACTAAAATCCAGCAATCATTTTCCTCCTGAATGCTTGAAATAGGAAGGATTGCTTCAAGGCTATACATTACAATTATTCCACTGTGAATTATTTTTATAATTATTTCCACTCCAACAATGTGCTGACTTTTACATATTATGTTATAGGTTTCAGCATGTTCCCAGCTCTGACTGTGTTTTGCACTGTAGGCTAAATTCTTGTGTTATTACTGGTGTTATTTTTCTAATGTGTCTCTCTGAACTGTCCACATGGAAAACATTCTGGCCTGATGATATGCTTTGTTGAGATCACAACTGGGTCAATTAATAATGGTCAGTGATCAGAAGCACCTCTCAGCTAGGTTACATAGTTTAATACAACAGTGTAATTCTTTTGTCTTCTTTGACAAGTCACCTGTCCCTAGAATGACACAGATCATAACACAAAAAGTCTAGAGAAAATAAATACCTGTTTTTATAATGGTATCATTAAATAAGTACACTTAAATCCTACGCAAATCTTCTCTATTATCTCACATTCCAGAACAACATTAAAGTTTACTGAAATCCCAGATGTGAAAAAGAAAGTGGAATGGTTCCCTGCTAGCCTGTTAAAGAGAGAATTCCCCTGTGGCTACAATAGGATACAACTGTGTGGTGGTATGGTGGCATTTTCCTGCAGGGCCCTGTGAAATGCAGGGACCCATGAAGGATGGGCTGCTCACATAGTACCTGTTCTTTGGTTTTCCTCAGAGGAGTTTCTGGCAAGGTACAGATTCTTATGCCACCTCCTCTACAGAAGTATCTACCAATTTGGAACAGGAACAAATTCGGAAGCATCCACAGGGCCTTGCTCACATTATGCACATTTGAAGTCAAACAAGGCTTTGCATTGTCAGGGTACATCAGAAGTCTAACTTCCACTTCAGTAGCACTGCAGGAGCTTAAACTTAAGTATTATTTATCATAAAACTCTTCTCTTCAAGTCCTGATGTCTTTCTCTGAGAGGAGTATGATTTTAACCTTTGTTGTAGACCACTTGTGTTTCATAAAAATGAGGTAACATTGCTGGGGTTGGGGTGGTGGGTGGGAATATTAGGTCTGCTGTGTGCAACAAGACTACCACAGAAATGTTATGTCCAGCTCTCACAAATCAACGTGGAACTGTGAAAGACAAGAAATGTCCAAAGGGGTTCATGAGAATGACTTGAGTATCTTTTTTTCTAGGAGCAGACTCAAAATTATCAATCTGGTGAGAAATACTTGGCTGACATGATCACAAAGGAGTCACAGACACGGAGTAAAAAAAGGTGATAAAAAATTCCCAAACATTTTTTCTGTACCTGGAGTGCCGTGTCCAGTTCTGAGCCCCTCATTACAAGAGGGACATTGAGGTGCTGGAGCATACCTAGAGAAGGGCTACAAAGTTGGGAAAGACAACCAGCAACAGGACAAGAGGAAATGGCCTCAAGCTGTACCAGGGGAGGTTCAGGTTGGACATCAAGAACTTCTTACTTGATCAGTTTTCCTTCTGTTAGGCACCTGTTGCCTCCAAAATCTGAATAATTTTCCCAGAATATTTAAAATATAACTATATTACTGCACAGCATATGATCAGACAGAAGGGGAGCCATACCAGATGTACCCTGGCAGTCACTTGTGATACCTAACACACATTCAGCTGTTAGCACTGCTGGTACCTGAGTCTCTACTTCAGGTCACTGAAGAGGTTGTGAATGCTGCCTCATCTGACCACCAAAACACTCAAAGCATATCTGCTTGCCAAGCTAATAGGGTTTCCCATTCCCATCTCACAACTTCCTGTTGTCTTACTATCTGGAAACACACTTGAGGTACCAGTGTTTGTGGTGCTGCTTCTGCAGTGAAAGCAAGCCAAAGATGGACCCAGGAGCCAGAAAATGTCCTACTCCAAAGCACTGGAGTATTGAGTAAAACTATGTTTGCAGCCCATTTATCAGCTAGGGAAATTATGTCCATGTTACCAGACTTGATCCAAGTGCCAATAGAGACAGTGAAAAGCAAAGCTTACTGTTCAAAAGTTGTGGCAGAGTTTCCACCTTGCCTGCCAGTAAGATAGTACTGCACTGTAACTGGAGAGTGCTGCAAGATTTTCTGAGTTGTGAAAAAATTCCAAGTTTCCAAAAAGGACATGCCTTTCCTATTACTTGAGGGAACTTTCAAGCACAGCTATGCACCTTCTTTAGATTATACCATAGTTTGAAGAAGCATAAAGATTATTTTTCTCTGAGCTAAGGGGCAATACTCTTCCCACATTTCTTTTTATGAACTTTGCCACAGTCACAGAAGTTCCATTTTCATCAATGTTTTTTTTTATCCTTCCAGGCTATTTCCCCAAGGAATGGAATGCTAACAAACCCCATGTTGTCCATCCCCTTCCACACCCCTGATTTCTAATGCTGTTGTGCAGATGCACTGTTTTTGGAATTTCTGCTGCTCACCGTATTTGATCCTCTCCTCCACTTACAAATCCTCCCTCCTTTTACTTTTGTTCTCTGCTGCTGACAACTGCACCCTTTCCTTCTTCTCAGACTGCCACATTTCCTATAATCCTTGATCCTGCCTCCTCCAGCCTCTGTGCTACTTAAAAGTTCTGGGAAAAAAAATCTTCAGACCTTGTTAAGGTTTCAGTTTGCAGTTGTGTTCTTCATTGAAGCCTCAGGATATAAATTGCTTATGTTTAGACAACTCTGGCTTCCTATATTGTAAATTTGTCCAACATAATTTCGACTGTACTGATGCCAATGCCCTCCAAACAGCTGAAGCATTCAAACTTCAATCTCAGACTGTCAAACGGGGCAAGTTACCCTCCCCACTGACTTTGTGCTCAATTCACTCTTTTATGATACTCCATGCAATAATCTTAAATTTCTTAAACTTGAAGGTCAGCATATTGCAGTCCAGCTGCAGAGTTCATAACTGATTCATTTAGTCCTTGTGCTAGCTCCAAAACTTCTCTTAGTTTCTTACACTATTTTTTTACCTTGTTTTCAGGATGTGCTTAAGGCTCACAGTAAAATCACGCCTTACCATTTAACTACAACACACAGACTTCATTCTGGCCTTCAGAAGGGATCTCTCTGACAGATGCAAGCTTTCTGCTTTTGCACATCATGAATAGTCTCAGATTACACAGAAAGGATTTAAGACCAATGCTGGGCTATAAATCCAAGTCTGCCAGCCTACAGACTCCAAAACCTTAGTGAGATTTTCTAGCTGAAGTCATCAGCACTCAGACCTAGCTCCCCCACTGATCAGTCCTCAGAGAATAGTTTCTTGGCCTCTGCTTGCTCACTTTCCACTCAGCACTGACTACATCATCCTTGTGGGTCACTCAGGAAAATGAAAATAAATATAGTCCATGGCAACCCCTCCTATATCATTATGCGTCTGCTTTCTGCATTGCAAATGGTGTCTTATGTGGCTTTCTTGCCACAGCTGTTTTTTCCAGCTCTGAATGCTTTATCACTGCACCTATTCTCTTCCATTAGAATAAAGTTTGCATCCAAGTGATAAATGTCATAAAATTTTTTCTGGATTTAGCCCTCCTCAAGAGCCAGCTAAGAAGAAATGTACTGCTGACAGAAAGACAGAAGACACTCCAATGCAACTATATGGGGACATTTAAGCAGAAGACCACCTGTATTCCACTTTTTTTACTCATTCTCCCTTTTTTTGAGCCAAAGAGTTGTGCAATCATGCACATCTGTGCAAATACAGCATGCAAAGAGCCTCTGGTTGTCAGTGTCAGCTCGCTCTCTGCTCCTTGTGGTTTTGGCTGCAATGATGTTTGATGATGGGCAGAGTCAGCTTTGGATAGAAGAGCTAAGTCAGGCAATCTTGCATGGAAAGTGTATGCTGTCCATGGGCTTTGAACCAGACAGCTGGACACAGGACTGATTTTGCTTTCAGTTCCAAATCTAAATAATTTCAGAGATTGCACCAGTGACTGCAACTAATTTTTCTCAAGTGTGAAGAAGTCACTGACATGGTGGAGGAAAAAAAAATCCAGAGGATGACTCAATACTAATATGAAAAAGTACAGCAATGTATCTAAAAACTCAAGATTATTTTATCTGTTTCTATTCTGGGACCCATACACGTGTATGCAGTAGGGTATGATGGGGAGTGGTGGGCAGGGCAAGGATGTCAACATGTGAATGAGTCTCCTGGGAGGTACCTGTGGAAAGTCAGCATTTTTCCCATATGGGAAGTCTGTGAAAATTAGAGCATGGGAGGTGACTGGTGGCATAAATTGTGCAGAAGTATATTCTTAAAGATGCCTGTGCTGGTATTTGTGAGGGTCGATTGCCTCAAGATCAGTTTGTTTCCCAGGAACTGGAAGTTTTGTTTCTTTCTTTTATAGAAAAGGCTGTATTCTGGAGGTCCAGGATTATTTCTGGCATGTTTATGGAGAAAAGGATTATCACTAGGACCCCTGCAGAACTGTGACACGTGAGTCATAAACCACCAGTCTCCAAACTGCAACTGAAGGCATTGTTCTGTTAAGCTGACCAAAAATGAGTGTCAAGTGAGATAAAGAGATTGACACAAGTTCATCCTACCATTCCACTGAAATCATTCAAGTGACTCCTCTTCATTCTTGAAGGTCTTAGTGGTTTCTCTCCATGCTATCATATTAATTTCATCAGATGTGATATCCTTCCATTGCTTTCAGTCATAAATTTTAAAGCAAACTATTTCAGTTTTCTCTCATCTGATCCTTATCCTTGGGAAAAGTTTAAAATCATACATAAATGAACATAATTTCCCTTTCCCTTCCTCCTAAAAGCCTATTACCTCTGCTTGGCTTGCTGTGTGCTGAGGCCACTATATATCACATTAACAGTAAGGTCTTCCTACTTCTCTTCTGTTTATATGTTTTCCATGACTAGAAATGCCTTTTTTTTTTTTTCTGGTGTATGCTGTGCCTAATGTTGTGGACACCTGGTCTTTCACACAACATGGAAACACAAATAATTATAAAGAAATGTGTGAGTGTGCATATGTGAGAGAAGTGGAGCACATTCACTCATATTTCTTGAGTATAGAGAAGTAAAATCTAACAACAGTGCAAAATACAGTATTTAAAATACAGTTTAGTTTTAGTTTTATCTGTCAGATAAAGAAACTGTCTGGAGTTCAAACTTGTTCCATTTGCCCAGTGTCCATCGATGTTTTGTCAAAACAGAATAGAGGATGAAAGATTTTATTTTTCTCCTTTTTTGCTTTCCAACCATAGAACATAGAAATTTAACTCAGTTTCTTCCCAAGAAAGTAGCTCATTAAAGTTCCTGACAGGAAAAAGCACTCTGTTAAACGTTGCTCAGCAGCACGCCAGAGCTTCAAAGAGATAGGACTTCTTGGAGGGCCCTTATTCTTAAAGTATGCATTCATTAAAAAAAAAAGAGGACTTAACACAATGAATTTCTGTGGCTTAAGAGTTATCTAGAGCTAAAAATGTAAATCAATTTTATCTACTAGACTTTGCTATCAGTTAAAACAGTACACTCACCATTGAGAATATATGTTTGAAGCTTCTTTACTTATCAGACAAACTACCAGACATACCTGCTATGATGATCCTAGAAAGCAATACTCTTACACTGGTCTTCTTTCCATATATCAAGTTGAAAGAAGAGAAAAATAAACCAAACCAACCAGACAAACGAACAAACAATTATTCCTCAAAATCCCAAAATCACATCATGAACACAACACATAAACTCCAGGATGATTAATGAATACATGCACAGAAACTCATCAGTTAACAATATCAGCTTACAAAAATCAACTGGTTTAATGAATGCGAAAACATGTAGAAGGCATCACACACCAGCAGAACTATTTAAAAAAAACTTGTGCTTCAAGCAGAGAAGTTTTTTGGCCTATGATTAAAAAAAAAATGTTGGTCATAATATGACTTATTTTGTTATCAGACCTCAGTGCTGCTGACACATTCAATCATCTCTCTTGTACCTATTAGACATAGAACAAAAAACAGATCCAAGCTTTGACTCAAACTTTGAGAAATTTAGTTTGAGATAAAGACTGCAATTTCACCACTTCTAATTATTTGGTTTGCAGGTTTTGGATTTAGTTTTTATTAAAACCAAGAAATTCTGATTTCATCAAAGTCCCTGTCAAAGTCTATTAAGCATGTCCTTGAGTAGTGATGAAGGACCACTAAGCTAGTTCATTTTGTCATCCTTTCAGCCTTTTGCTTGATCTCATGGATTCTCATTTAACTTTTTCCTCATTTATTTTATTTTCATCTCCTTTTTAACACAGGAGAAGATTTATGGATGTCTTACAGAGCTATATTTACCTTTTTGGCATAACCTTTGTACTGGCATCCTGAAGCTTCCCTCCAGGCACTGAATTCAGGTATGAATCATTATGAATGATCTGAGGAGCCACTGTAACACAGTCTTCCCTTTCTCTTTTTTTCCCACCAACTGTCCAGTACAAATGGCACCTAAAGAAGTCTACAACATAATTTCTTTTTTTGTTGTTGTTATTTACTCGTTGCCAAATGTCAAGTCATGACCTTGGATCATGCCTCCTGTAGTAACAACATGAAACTGTAGGATAGATACTTCAGAAAATAAGTCAAACAAATGTAATAAAGATTATACTGCTGGTTTTTGGGGTTTTTTTTAGTCTGGCAAATACATTTACAAGGTCTTTTTTCTTATATTCCTTCTATATGCTTTTGTTCAATGAGACTATCTCAGTCCACAGCAGCTTCAGCTTCTCCCAGGATAATTGCTGTGAAAACATTAATGCAAGTACAGTCCTCTTTTAACAATGCCTATGTAAAAGTTCCTTGAGCAGCACATAATGTCCTATGTGCTTTAAGGTAAAGTCATCAAGCAAGCAACGAGTTCCACTGTGTCTTGGCTTATGCAGCAGTTGTAAAGAAAAGAGAGGGAGCTGGTGCTGGTCTCCTTGGATGGAGATCCCACTGGTTTCCCTGCCAACGCCTTGATCCTGTCAGTTACACCACACCACAGGTGCACAAAAACACAGCCAGCGTCTGGAGCCATTTCAGCATTTAGCATTACTAGATCAATCACAAGACCCTTGGAAATATGAAGAAGTCATTAAAATACATCAATGTATATCCATCCAACTCTGACAAAGAATGTGAAATCTTCTTTATATCAATGGCACATAATGAATTGAACATACCCAATACAGGCAGAAGGAAAATTAATGAACAACGTGTACATATTTTTAGGGTGGTCTTGAAGTATCTCCAACGTAAGAAGGAACTTCCCAGGAATGAACTGTTATTTTTTCTCATTTGTGAATAGCATATCCAGGCAATAGAATCATGCACAAATTTCCACCAAATTAAAACAATTCTTATTTCAGCTCACTTTGTTTATTTCTCTTGTAAATTTGTGAGGAACATTTCAGTGATTATGTGCTGCAACTGACTGCAACAACAATTATGTATTTGGGCTTTATTTCTATTTATTTTATTTCTATTTTGTTCTACAGACTGACTTCAAAGAATTGCTGCACTGCACATATATGATTCCTGTGTGAAACAAGTGCCTATGAAATCCTTAGGCAAGAAAATCAAGGTCAGAATCACCGATCCAGTAGAAAATTTTGTTTTGAATAGGTTTTTTTAGTCCTACTGCTTTCTAGTAATAAATCACTTTACAGAATACAAGTAAAACACAGTCAGTGTAGAAACCAAATACTCTGTATAACAATTTAAACACAGAAAATTTTGATCTGTGTGTAAGTTTAAAATATTCCTGGAAAAAAGCAATTATTTTGGCTTTCATAAACACTATGTTTGTCACATCTCAAAAGATGATTCTCATCTTTATCTGAGTGATTTAATTTTAATATACTCTAAGAATCAGAAATGGAATTAAAAATTATATTGCCTGGATTCAACTGCTCTTATATTTCATACAATAGCATGCTATATTTACTTCTCAATTGAAGGACCATGTTTTCTCCTCTGATTGAAAGAATATTGACCTTTGCTTATGCCACATAATTTGCTTCCGTTTCTGTACACAAGGCACAGTCTCCTTCACATCATTCCAGACCAAACGCGGCAGTTGCTCCATGGCAAAACTGCACAAATTAAAGAAACCACAAGAAATTGATTTCACTGTGGGGAGCCCAGAACAAGGGAAAGGAAAACAGGGCCTTGAGTAAATGTTGTTTGCTGAAGTGAATAATCTAAAAGAAGGTTATGTCATGCATCTGACTCCAGGAAAAAGAGGGACAAAATATCAACATTTTAGAGTTTCAAATAAAGTAGCAACTGCTTAACTTTCTCCAAAACAGATATATTCCATTTCCCTGTGGACATAAAAAAATATCAGCTCTGTGAATTGGAAAGACTAAAGCACTGCAGCATGGGTATTTTGGAGGACTCTCAATTGGTTACTTCGCTTCCTGACGCTTTTGCTCACTTTTCACTGCCAGAGAATTTTCATTCCAATGAAATATTAATTTTTGTCCTTTTTCTTTCTTTTCTTAATGTTTTCGCTTTAACAAACTCAGTTGTTTTTTTCCGTTCAGAGGAAAAAAATCTCAATCTCTACAGCCCCTTGAACCCTTAGGATTAGAGAAGACAAACAAAATCTTTGCTCAGATAGTACATGGTCCATGATATTTCCCAGTGCATCATATGCACCTGACCAGGTAGCTGGTCTTGCCCCATGAAAGGATGGTCCTTCCAGTTGTGGATGTCCTACATCTCCCATTATCCCAAGGTGGTGAGGATTCAGGATGGTCTATGTTGTCTCACAAGTCCTACTCTCCCCCATCTCTCACTGCTCTTTAAAAGCCCTCAGTTCTGCAGCTTGAAACTAATTTATATCTATCATGGTTAAGGTTTATAGAAGCAGCTTTCATTCCTTCAATGAATGATTTTCTCTAACCAAGGACAGAGAGTAATGTTAAGTAATGATTGCTTAGACCCTCTTCTCAAGAGAGCAAATCTGGACTTCTTTCCTCCTAATTTGTGAAGAATATCTGCAGAAACAGACACGGAGTTCATGGGCATGGTGATGGCCAGTAAAACATGTGATATTTGAGACTAATAGAGAAATCAAATATTTGCTTACTTTTTGGAGTTTATAAATTAAACTTGATCAGGTATTCATATTAAATTTAGATAACTCAAAATTTCTGGCTACGAAATAGCATGGTTATGCTGAAAGGTCTAATGAATCCAAATTACAAATAGAATGTTCTTTCATCTCTAAGAAAATTAGGATATCTGTGCATTTTGTGGTTTAGAGGTGAGAGAAAATTTTGAGGAAGAAGTTGTTTCCAGACAAAAATGTTGTAAATATTTTAATTGTGACTGAGGTTAATAACCGTAGGACCTGCTTACAAATATTTCTATATGGCTGAAATATTTCTGTTTTATTTTAAGGTGTGGTACCAACATCTGTTTGACTATCCATAGATACTCCATCACATAAGGACATAAAACCAGTTAAAGCAGATTTACACTGGGGCAGCTGAAAAACACAGCGTAGTCCTTGATGCTGTGATTTGGGATGAAATGATGAAACAAACACACCCTGTAACTTCAGCCTTGGATGGTGTAATTAAAGCTGGCAGTACCATCTAGTGGGCAGAGAAAGAATTGAAAAGTACAAATACAAGTAGCCAGTATCCTGAGAATCCAAGGATTACATTGAGATTTAGGAAGCATAATGACAGTGTATAGCATTTTTAAGATTGTAAGATTTATAATTTTTTCCACATTATTGTGAAAAATACATGTAATGGAATGCATGTAGGAAAAACTTAAAAGACTTTGGTACAATTTTTTCATTACTAGTGATGTATTTCAGCTGAAGATGATTGCTCTATAGCTTCTTTGTCATAATTGTAAGCCTTATGTTCTAGTCCTTTAACTCTGTTCGTTTTGGGCTCTCCCATAAATCTGTATAGACCCATTTAAGATGGGTCTTTAGATTATATTCCTTCTTCTCTTTCTTTTCCAAAATAAGCATCATAGTTCTTATTGACTCATTATTATTTTAATGTGGCTCAAGAAGAAGCCACAACAGATTTCAGTTTTCCTTCCAAATTTATACATGACTTTTTTTTTTTTTTTAAATCATTTCCTGGTTTAACTACTTTAGATTGCCTCGCTTTTGAGAGGTTTCCAGCTCTTGGTTATGTATAATATATTAGTCTTAAGAACTACTGAATTCTTAGAGTATGCACTGCTCAGTACCCTTGTATTGTATTGTAAAATCAGATGGCAAAATGCTGTTTAAAATTCTTGATCTCAATCTTTATGTGATTTTGAGTAACAAATTTATGGAGTATTCTTTTCTTGCCTGAAAACTGATGAATCCTTTTGTCTCTTCTGAGACACCAGAATTAAGTTTTGATTAAAAAATCATAACAAGATAGTGACCATTTTCAGTGACTTCTGCTTTTTTTCCTTTGTGTCACAGTTCAAGCCCAGCCAAAAACCAAGACTCAAACAGCCTTTTGTTCACTCCCCCACCAGCAGGATCAGGGAGACAAATGGAAGGGTAAGAGTTAGAAAACTCACGAGTTGAGATAAAGACAGTTTAATAGGGAAAAGCAAAACCCATGCAGAAGCAAACCAAGAAATTCATTCACTGTTTTCCATGAGCAGGCAGGTGTTCAGCCACCTCCAGAAGAGCAGGGCTGTATCACATGTAATGATGACTTGGGAAGACAAAGGCCATGCTCCAAATGTCCCCCTGTCCCTTCCTCCTTCTTGTTTCCAGCTTTATATACTGAGCATGATGCCATGTGGTACAGAATATCCCTTTGGTCAGTTGGGGTCACCTGTCCTGGCTGTGTCTCCTCCCAGCCTACCAGGCAATCACAACTTCCTTACCAGCAAGACAATATGAATAGCAGAAAAGGCCTTGGCTCTGTGTAAACACTGCTCAGAAATAACAAAAACCTCTCTATACTGCCAACACTGTGCTCAGTGCAATCCAAAACACAGCCTCATAGTAGCTAATGTGAAGAAAATTAACTTTACTCCAGCCAAAACCAGCATACTTTGTAAAAGACATGTTTACGTAGAAATCACTACATAAAAAATAACATTCTTCGACAATTTGTGCTAGTAACTGATAACTAGTTCTTCACTTGGGATGGTGTCTCACAAGCAAGGATAACTGCAGTATTACATGAATGTTTCTGTTTCTGAAGCCATTATTCTTCTCTGATCTTTAATTTCTGTCTTGCTGATGGTGAGTCACCAAATTGCAGTTGTTTCTAGTTGTCTCATTGCACAGGATGATTTACGAGTGAAGAGTATGAGCAAAACTCACCCAGAGAGCCCTTCCCTGTTTGTTGTTGGCCTGAGGAACCTGAGAGGACTAGGTGTTCCTGGGTATTTACAACCAGGTGGGAGTGTCTCAGGATGTCTAAGAGAGGCAAAGTTTCAGCCGGTTTATCTGAACTTCTCGGGGCAAATTCTTAGCTCATGTTCACTGCCATCTGCTCATCTCAGACAGAGCTAGGTCAATTTACAAGGCCTATGTATCCTCCTTCCTGCTCCCCCACACAACTGATTCAGTGAGTTATCACTACTGAGAATATAGCTTACATTCCTGGCATTTAGGGGACTTTTCTTGACAGTTGTGAAACAGGAGTCAGCTATGAGCAAAAGTACAGAGAAGTGACAAGAGTAAAAATCACTTGGAAGGGTACTACTGCAGATGTTACTGAAGCAATTGTGAATATCTGTACAGCTGCTACCAGACAGTATTTGAATCTGGTGGCACTGGCAAGAAGGTGGCAGATAATGTTTGTCCTGGTAACACCTCACATACTCACTTCCTTTTCCTGAAACTCAGTTTTAACTACCAAACTCTGCAGAAATTTAATAAAATACAAAAGCAGCAGGTGGTGACTTCCTGTGTTGAAGTGCAAAATTTGAGTTAGGGTAGGTTCTACAGGCTTCAAATTTACCTTGATGCTTTTGGAGGGACTGGAAGTAAATCAATAATACTAGTTTTAGCCTCAGAGATTTCTCCATGTAAAAGGTAATACAATCCTTTAGAGACAGATCATTTCACCTGTCATTTATAAATTATCCTACAAGATCCCAATATTCTGGTCATAACCTGCCATTTACCACCTTGTAGTCTATTCAAGACTTTAAAACTTCATGTTTCTTTGTGGTTTATTGCTCTGTTTGCTTCAGGGGAGAGCAAGGGTGACATCCAGTGGTGTATTCAGCATTCTGTACAGATAGACTAAGCCTACAGTGAAGTGAGATCTCTTTGAGGCCTTAGAGACAAAAAATGTTACCTATTAAAGCTTGGATCAACATGATACTGCATGGTTTTCCACACAGGTCCCAGACTACACCTTTTATAAATAACTTACATTTTTCCATACATCTTATTTGGGAATTAGGAAGCAAAGAGCACTAGTAAAGAATAGGACACCAAAGCATATTCTGTAAACTGTCTTTTGCTCAGATGAAATAATAAGAAAATAATGAAATAATAATAAAAAATTCCTCTTCAAATTCAGCAGCTTTGATGGAGTTGATGTTCCAGCCAGAAAAGTCACTAATCAGTGGTATCTATGGATGTGCCATTAATATTTGCATGGCTACCCCTCCCCAGATTTACAACAGGGAAACAGTGAGAACAGCTCACTGTTTATTTGGTTTCTTCATTTTTCTGCTGGTTTCAAGGATTTCAGTATCAAGGCAGGTATTATGTAGAGTATGAAGAAGGCAGTATTATTTCAGCTTAAATCACTTAAAATTAAATCTTCCAAGCCATATATTCTAGAAGGCTACTGTCTCAGTCACTCCACATTCACAGAGCTGCTAGAACTGAGGCCACTTTACTGACCAGAGTTAGGCAGTCAATATATTTCTGATACTCATGGCAGCATGTATTCAGCATTTAATTTTGGGAACATAAGTAAGCACAATGCTTCTCCTGATCCACCTTCCTCTGAGCACTCTCTATGTCTCAGGGACAGCCTGCAGCACGCCCTAGGCTGTTCAGGTATAGATTACAGCACAGGCAAATGCCACACGTGTGGTGCCTCATGTGCTCCCTAGGGCATCTCCTGCCTGTATGTCAGCTTGGCTTTGGGAATGTGCTCACTGAAGGTCGTGGTGAGCCACAAAAAACAGACCGGATATCATACAGGGGAGGTAGGGTCCTCAGTGTTACGTGACTTCCAAAAATGAGGCCTAGGCATAACATTTTAGGGTTATATACTCCTGTCCACATTACAAGCCTTTATTGGGTTCTTGTTACCCTCCTATTAAGGTAAAAAAAAAAAAAAAAAGAGTGGCTTTTAAATATCAAACTGGTTTTGAAGAATTTAAAGGATTTACAGTGATGTGACAGTAGAGAGAGAGGTTTAAAAAAAGAGCATAGCTTTGCAAATAAATTAATTACTGGAGAAAAAGGTGAGAAAAAAGACAGAACTATATCTGCCCATTCTAACATTTCTGTTTATCTCCCCATTTCAATTATGTCAGGATAAGAATTTCTACAACAAGTGGACTGACACCATCTATCTTTAATGTACTTAGAGGTTAATTAATTCATAAAGATTTGACAGATGGTACATTCATTCACTAATCATCTGGACTGCATTTGCTTTATCAAAATGTCTTTTCTGGTCATGTGACATCATGATACAACTTCTGATGTCAGGGTTAACAAAACAAAATTTTAATAGTGTCTGTAAACTCAAACCTCTAATTAAAAAGAGTGATTATGCATGCATCTTAAGGTACCATCTCTGATAGAAAAATATTATTATGCAGATCAAAAAAACTACCTCTGTGTCCAAAAAAAGCCCTGATTTGGGCAGGTAGGATCCCAACAAAGTGAGGACCGCCAGGGAAAGAAGTAACATTTTTATTAAATCAGCTGGTGCTGTTAGAAGTAGATGAACTCGTGAACACATGACTTTAGACTAAACTCAGTGTAAAGACTCAGGCACCCTATAAACAGTGCCAGAAAATGCCATGGGCTCAGTGGGGATGTGCCTGCACTTTACATGTTCAGTCGTATTATTTGAGTTTCTTCTCTGTGAGAAGGTGTTACCTGGGGCTGACAGGATGTGCTGGCCTCAAGATGATGAGTTTGAGCACTGACCTTGATCTATGCCTGTGACACAAAGCCAAGGTGGAGGCAGGAGTGTGCCCCCCTCCTTTTGCACAGTGATTCTCTGGTTAGTGCTCCTGTCCAGCAGGAGGGACACCTGGGCTATGCTCCTTTTTGGTGCCTGTGGACACCTGAAGGTCCATCTCAAAGGCCCCAAGTGGCTACTCCAGCAAAAATGATACTCTGAGTTACAAGAGAGAGACTTGAGAGAGCAAGGCTCCGTCCTCTGCTCTCACAAGTGTCTGAGTATTTCACATTTAGTGTTCAATAGACCTTGTGCAGGAGTCAAGCCACCCCCATCCTTGTCCCCAGGCCATAGACGCATGCTTTCTCTGCCCTAATAATTACTTAATTACTGCCGCATGAAAAAGTTTCAACAGATGGTCTGGAGCTGAAAAAATTCTATTCCTGCAGGCCAAGGATTCAAAAAAATTTGGACCCCACACTCCAGTGAGCCCTCTAGCAGCTGAGCCTGTGGAGCTGGCAGGAAGCCCTGAACCTCTTACTGAATTATGTGCTTTGTGGGTGTTTTCTCACAGTGCCCAACAGGACCATAGATAAAGGAGCACAGGGACATGGGCAGCAGAGGAGAAAGCACTTTAGGGATGTAAGTTTTAGAAACATGTAACTCAGGCAGATCAGAGGTACCTCTATTGATCTAACTGGAAACAGTTAAGGAGTGGGCATATTTGTAGCTTAAATCCAATTGATAATATTTAGGATAACTATTTTTTTACCAATAAATAGGTAAAGCTTGTATCATATCTAATTCTATCATTACTTTTTTTGTCCCACATTCCCCTAGCGTTCCCCACAGTTTTGCCCCTAGTCACTCACAGTCTTGCTGCTCCTTCTCTGAGTCCCAGGTCTTCAGCAATATTCTGTATGATACTGTTCTCTGAGTTATTTTTTTTCTTTTCCTTTTTATTTTTCCTTTTCTTTTTTTTTAACATTAGTATCTGAACAAAGAAGGATGCCAGTTAATAGATTCTAAACTGAGCAGCCATTATGATCAGCTGCTTTGAGCAGCTGTAGAAATCATGCCAAGGAACCTCACCCAGGCCTTTCCACAAAGAAATGCACGGGCCAGAGATGGGCATATCACATGGCACAGATCAACCTTCACAGCAACACGAGAATACCTCAGGAGGATGGAGCATCTGACAGGACAAACAAGGCTATGGGAGGGCAGCCCAAGCTGTCAGAATAATACTGTGTGGCAGATCAAAGAGCAACATCTATTTTAGGACTGGCAGATATGCGAAAGAAACATTTATCACAGATATCCAAAAAAATTAAATTTGTCTTAAATGAAATTATAGTAACCATATCAAGAAAGATCAAGGGCCTATCGTACATTTTAATTGGGCTGTGATCTAGGGAAAGACAAGAGAGAAGGGCTTGAAACAAATTGCTGCTGGAAACACCTGTCAGCATATTCTGTCTCTGTTGGTGTCATCGAAGTTACACAAGATGTAAGTGAATGCAACTCGGTATCATCTGGAAAGCAGTGCATAGCTGCTACCCACTGAATTTATGTAATATGTCCAAGGATAAAGCAGCTTATTTTTAGTTGACCATGTGTAGCAAACAGATCTAGAAACTGAGACTGAAATATGATAATACAGCATTACCCTGAAAAGAGAAAGGCAGCAACTAAAACAAAAAAAACCCACATGGTAAGTAATGAGAAAAAATTTCAGATTGACTACTCAGAGCAGGAAACTTTGATGTGTTCAAAGCAAGGAAGAGTTAAAAAGAAAATAATTTATTAAATTGAGATTTGTATGCTATGTTTGTGTTTTGACAGATCATTAAAGAAGCACTTAGAGTGACTTCACACTATACCACCTTGAGAGTTTCATGTCAAGTAGCATTGCCTTATGTTTTTTCCCTAAACCATTTTATTTCTGACTCCTTATATATGCTTTCACCACACAGTCAGGGAATAAAGTGAGGGATACTGCAAAACTTGTCCAAAGCTCTGCGCTTGGGCTGACTGAGCTCCATTGTATTTTGGGTCAACTTAGAAAGAGGTAGCGCTTGATTTTCCCACTGATTTGTTGAAAACAGAATTTTTCAGACCACGACATGAAAATGTAGTGCTAAAGTGTCCCACCTACCTCTGTAGCAGATGTGTACCTGGATTCTCCAGCATACTCTGCTACAGCCCTTCCCAGAGCTAAGATACATGGGTGGGATATTTGGCTCAAGCAAAGAGACTTCTGCCAAATGCCACTTCCACAAGAGGTGAGGAGTTTCAAAACCAGCAGAGGACAAGCACTTTGCTGCAGTGGGAAGGAGGAGCAGCCCCAGGTTCTTTTTTCTGATCTGTGTTGCTTCACAAGCTTCTTCCTGGTAGATGTTGCTCAGTGTTTCACTGCATAACATAATTTAAAGTACAATGTTTGGGGCAGGTTTCTGGGCTGAAGCAAAGACAGCTACCAAAGCCTCTTTGTCCTGTGAGGCCTGGCCAGAATGTGGGGACCAGAGGCAAGGCTGTGCCACGTCCTCCCTGGTCCCCATCACCCCATCTCTGGGCTCCTGCAGAGGCCCACTGGTGACAAGGCCACTGGACACAGTAAGGAGGGACTGCACAAAAAAAACCACATTTGCACTGAAAGGCTCATCTTTAGAAAAAAACTCTTTCCACAGGAGGCAATTGAAAGAAAGAAAGGTTTCAGGTCATATTATCACTTCAAACATTTGAGTTAATAAGAGTCTCAGTTTTAGTTGTTTCTATACAAAGGACACTTCCCAAATAACCGTAATTTATTGAAAGATAAACCATGCTTGTACAACTAAATAAAGCAGAACAGACACTTTGGACTCAATAAATGCTTAACAATAACAACAAAAGAAAAAAGTTAACAGAGGAACTTAAGAATCATTGGAAATTATTCAAAGGAAGAAAACAAATCTGATAGGGTCAGCCTGACATTTAAAATCTAAAGCAATCAACTGAAGTGTGCTTTTTCATACTATAGATTTCACATCTTTCCACATCCTGCTCAGAGCTACCTGCATAAGTAAAGAATGCATTAATTAGCTAGAGATAAATAATCACTGATATATATATATATTAATTTTATGTAAATTGTCTGTAGCATATAGCTTGACTCTCGTGTCTTTGATCTGCTGATAATCTTCAAGTGTGGATTCCAGCAGGCCAAATATGTTTTATCTCTGCTAGGAGTACTTTTGGCAAGTTTTCCATCAATAGGAAATGAGCTGGAAAACCCTGGTGAAACTTCAAAGCAACAGCTTAAGGTGATCTTTCATTTCATGAATTTCAGACTGTCTCTGCTGTTTAACAACATTCTGAGTTCTTTCTCCCTAACACACTTTTAAAAGCTGCGAATAAGATGACTTTATAAAAATCATACATGAGATATGTGAGAGATCCTGTCACTTTGGAATATAGGACATTTTTAAAATTATAGAGTTAATAAGAGATACTAAAGCCTCAAGTGCTGTCTTTTATTAGTGCATGCATTTGTACAAAAAAAAAATGGACTTTAAATCTTTTTATGCCTGAGTCAAATTTGCTATGATGGGTTGTACATTGTTCATTTATTTGACCAATTTCTGCTTTTCCTCTCAATTTTGTTATAAATATCTGTTCTTCTCCATCTCACATTCTATGACACAGAATTTATGAGCTCCAGTATTGCCCTCAGGTATGTATCACGTGTATTCAATAAATTAGGGACAAAGTGAAGCCTGCTGTAACTCATACTAGGAAGAGGGGCAATCTAGCTAAAAATTCAAAAGGCAAAAATAAAATCTTTTCCAGGGGCTAAATTCTAAGGTAAGGAAAGACATAAGTGGATATAATTAGAGTGAGAATGAAAAAAATCTCAGTAGTCATCTCTTCAAAAATATCATAATAGATCACCTGGACTCAGAGGTAAATGATGTGCAGAGAGCATTTAACTGTGCTTGCTTCTGAAGCAACCGATCCAGTTATTAATTGTCCAGTCATTAACTAGGGCTGTGCAAATGGCTTAACAAGCCATGCAAGGTCAGGATATATTTGACTTCTTGAACATTATTTGCAATTACATTCCTCTCACCTTTAGTGTAATCAATTATTCTTAAGACAGTTTGCTTCTTTCTCAGAAGTCACTTCACAGCAAAAATGCTATTGAAAGTCACTGAAAAGAAGAAGAAAAAACAAAACCAAAAAAACCCAAACCCACAACATTTATATATTTATTGTTCCAATTCTGGGCTAAATACCTACAAAGAATCATGACAGGGTTTAAACTATTTGGTCGCCATAATGTATACTTCTATGGTAAGAGAAAATAGAAACAAAAAAGCTTTAAAAGTAACCAGATACACAAAGAAATTGTATCAATATGAACTGTTTCAATGTTTGTTCACTTGGTTATAGTTATCTTGAAGGAAAAACAAGGAGATGATGCTGCTCTGAGAGGCATTTTTTCAGAGCTCTGGAAGACCATGGGATCTATTGACCTGAAACAGCAGCAAGAACAAAAAAACAAGGCCAATGACAGTGCCTCTGGCAGCAGTTAAAAGCTGATGTTTCAGGGAAGGGAAAGACCAGGAGTCAGCACACACAAATAAGCTTGCCAGAGCCACAGCACAAACCAGTGACGGGCACACATTTGGGTTTCATCTCAGATGCTGCCTTGCTTTACAGCTGCTTGGTACAGCCTGGTTTCTCTAACCTGCATTCAATTGTGTGCCCTGCTTCTGCCTAGAGCCATCTGCAAACAGAGGAAGGACTTGTCCAGAGATGAGTTTACCTCAGTTCATAGTTCTCAGTTCATAAAAGGCTGTGTCAAAGCAACAAAGAGCAGGGAGATGAGCAAGGCAGGTTAACTATTCTCTGGTTAAAAGAATCATTGGCAAGCAAAAAAGAAAGGGCAGAGACAAGTCAGGCGCAAAGGCAGAATCTGCTTCTGCACCCACCAAGTGAAGAACAGAGCCAGTACACCACAGACACTACATCTGTAGGTACCTTGTGTGACAGAAAAATTTCTCTACTCAAAACAGGAACGGATCCAAATGCTATTTGTCATGTCTAAAGGACCATTATAGATGGTTCTATTGAATTGGCAGCAGCACCAAAGAAGTGAAGGACTCCAGAGATCATTGGATGGAGAAACAGGCCTGGAATGTAACCTCAAGTCTATGGCTGTGTATGGTCAGCAACTTAGACTTGCTGACTTGGGTGAGAACTGACACTAAGGGCAGGTTAGTCAGCACTTGGACATGAGTGGTGGTTGGAAATGGATGAGATGAGTCCTCATCTTTACATCGTGTTCACTACCATGACTGTACTGTAAATGCCACTGAACTCACTCCCAGTCCTGAAGGCAGTACACATTGACATGGTCTCACAAACTTGGAGAATAAGAAGATGACCATCAGCTGACATAGCCAGACCTGTTGGCTCTGTATCAGAGATGGAGACTGAATGTGGATGTCTGGATTTCCTTCAAAGAACTGCTTCTCAGCAGCAGTTCAGATGCAGCACAGAGCAGAGGAAATTAGCTTCTATTTCTATTACAAAAATGAATGCTTCCAAAAGATCAACTTCTTCTTTTAATAAATGCTTATCAGTAATGCTTCCATCATTTGAGGCTGCACAGAGGTAGGCACACCCAGAAAAAAAATCCTGAAACTTAGTCGAGTGTGGTCAGCAGCAAATTCAAACACCAACCTCCTCCTAAGCCTGCACGAACAACTTCAAAAGAACCCCACACCATATTCCCTCTCTTCTTCCAATGCCTAGGATACAGCAATTAATTAAGGTCTCATGGTGAGCTGCAGTGGCTCACGACTAGGAACAACAGGGAGGCATTGCCTTGTCAGTTCACCAGGGGTTCCATTACAATATGTTTGTACAACAAATGCTGTAATTAAGGGTAGGTCAGGTTTACTCATCTCCTACTGCTCAGCCAGGAACACCAAATAAGTGAGTTTTCCCTCAGATGACTGAAACAAGGCATTTTTGCCTGTGAATATAGTTTGCTATACCTCCATGGCAAAAATAAAACAATCACAGAATGTCACATTAGTTTAAAAAATTTATGATGCAGTAATGTTTCTCCAAACTTGAAATAGTTTTAAAAGTGGTTTGGAGAAAAAATAAAAGCAGCTTCCAGAGTGTTTCACTGGCACATTAAGTTATACATTCTAAGTCCTGAAGGTGAAATAATTTTAGCATTTATGAGAGCTCTGGGCTTCCAGTTCTCATGCTGAGACAGCTATTAATACATGACAGAAAGCATCTGTGATCTACTGCTTGCAGGGTTCAAACCCCAAAGCATCCAGAAAGTCTGTGCATAATCCTTCATTCACATGGCTGATTGACTGCACCACATATAAGTCAATGTGATGCATACACTCTGATGTGACAGATCCAAAATATAGTGCACTTTACAAATTATTTGATCTTAATTAGAACAAGAGTCTTTTACACAGAAATTTCCTTTTAGAAAAAGGCATAGGGCATTGAGAGATATTAATGTCAGCATTAGTTCCCATAAAACAAAGACAATATTTTAAGCCTTGCAGATTTGAAGTGCACATTAAAAATGGGATTATGCTACTTTGAATGGGAAAATGATTGTCATTCTAACTTCCCACTAAACCAGACTGGAGCATCCTGATGAACACAGCAGTCCTTTACAGGGAGAATAACAGCCCAGTCTTCTGTTATAAAATGTTTGGTCCATTTCTTTGATGTCCAGGCTTCTGTCAGACTGTGTGTGAGTGCACAGGCAAGCACACTGGTGGACAACCAGGGCCAAGCAGCTGCCCTGAAATCCTCAACTTACAGCTTAGCAGACCATACAGCCTTCATCAAATTAATGTTTCTACTCTGCACTGATTTTTTTCTTCTTTTTTTNTTATTTTTTTTTTTTTTTTTTTTTTTTTTTTTTTTTTTTTACTGGAAGACTGGATCAAAGCTGTCTAACTGGCAAGGGAATTCAGTCCCTCCAGTCAGTCTGGAAATATGTCTTGATTAAACTTGAATTTTGAGGAGGGCATATTTTCACTGCTTTGGTCTTCCTGAGTAATGTGATTACTTGTTTTCACCTGATGTTGCATTGGTGCCTGCTACCTAGCAGCTTTTCCCTGTTGGTGCAGTTTCTGCAATTAAGATGCCAAGCTGATAAGCAGGGAAATTATATAAGTGGTGTCTGTGGGAATTCTGCCTGGATGAAAATAAAGGGAAAGAAAAAAGGTGTAAAGATAGTACCTGGCAAAAGTATGCATCCTGTAAGTAGAAAAGCATGTCTCTCTTTGCCAGCCTGTCTCAGAGCACTGCATGGCAGAACAGCCTGTGCTCTCCAATGCTTTGCCCAAGGAAAGCTTCAGGAAGGTCTGCAGCACAGCCTGTGAAGTGGCTTGTCACATTCCTGCTGTGGGGATAAATTTCTGCGCTGCCTCTTGCCTTTCTCAGGCAGCTGTTTTCATCAGGGAGAGGGGGGCTTTCTTCTGTAGGAGATCTGTATTAGGGAGCAGTTACTGCAAGTCTGAGCTGCTGAAAAACTTGTCTTGTTCATCTCCCTGAAGTCACAGTATGGAAACATGGATGTGACATCTCATGATCTGGAGAATGATTTTCCCAGGGACACTCTTTTCTTGCACTTCAGGAGTGCTGACCCCGATTTTCCCAAATGCAGGTAACTCATCTGGCCTGAATTGTAGGGGGAGAGTAAGGAACACATGCACAATCTTCCTTGAAAAGAGACAGCTAATGTGCACAGCCATCACACGCTCAGTCAAGTGCACTGCACAACTGCAACACCCACGCAGGGGGACGTGTTCCCATAACCTCAGCTCACCTAGAAAATCCGTGCATGTTCTCACGTGCTGGAAACACACGATCTGAAACACATGACAGCACATCTGGGAAGAGATCAGAACAGCAATTTCCCTTGCTGGCCAGATTAACAATTGTGGAGAACAGACATTCATGTCCCAGGATCTGTTGAGGATTCACAAGAGAATTGTGGTCAGTTTTATCATGTTTGGGCTTGAATTCTCTAATGCGTAGCCTTTTAAACTCACTTCATAAGGGAAGAGCCCTGATTTGACTCTTTGCTTCCACAAAAACACACCACATTTGTTTATTTTCACCAATTTCAGTTCACCTCAATGCATAGGCAGAACCTTTGGGTTGTGGCTTGATACAAACTGCACCACAAAAAGAAAATATTAAAAAATAATTATTACAATTTAAAAACCTGCTGGACTTAAAATAGGAAAAATTTATAATTTGGGTTTGGAGTGCTCAACTGAGAATTGGGGTGCTGAACACTCATGTGTTCAGTATGCCCTCTGTGTGAGCCAGAGGCCATGACATTTGCAGAGAGAAATGCACATCAATTCCAAATAGCACATTAGGGTATTTTAATGTCCACAGTTATAAATTGCAACGGGCTGCAACTTGTCCTAGTGACAATCCACGCATCCAGTGCTGTCTGGGTATTTTAGTCTTGCAAATGCCTTTTTTGTCCAAATGGGTTGCTCAGCAGTAATGATTATTCAGAGAAAAGTGGCAGACAGGGTCAGGCAGCGGCAGAATGAAAAGTGAAAACTTGAAAGATGCTAGATGAATATTTATGCAGAGCAATCTTCACTCTCGAATTATGGCACATAATGGGATCAGCAAAGCTAACGGAATTCACGCTGCGTGAACTTCCTCTGTGAGAACTTAAGTTTAATCTCCACATAAGACTGACAACCCGTGAACACAGAGAAAACGTTCAATGGCATGTAAAAACTTCATTGAAATAATGTTTCTGACTATATCAATGTTCTGGTAATGACAGAATAAACAACATTCATTTTTTTTGGGCAGATTTTAAATCCACAGGCCACTTTTTTGAAATGGCATTCAAACATTGTCACAGCAGACTTTGTTCTTTTGTTTCATTGCTGATTTGGTATGTCCTACTGGCAACTGAAAAGCATCCATGGGGATTGAGTGATGAGGACAAGGATTTCAGAGCAGCCTGGCACTGACCATCTCTTAAAGGCTGGTGATGACAAGGAGCAGCCAGCCAATGTTTAGCTCTGATATTGCAAGATTTGTCGGGGAATACTTTTCGTTGCAAAAACAAGTGGCAGTTGGCTGACTTTGAACAATCCATCTTATTTTGCAAAATTTTGTTCTCGAGGTGTCCAAAACTCAGTGCACATGGGCAGTGAAAATCCATCCCTGTGCTGTAGGGTCAGCACAAGAGCTGCAGTCAGTTTACTCCTTTAGGGGGCTGCAGATTTAGTGCACAGATTAGGTCTGCATTTCATACATTCTGCATTTTTTGTGAACAGGTCACTACAAAGCCCAAGAAGCTCTTGTGACCCATCACTATGCACAAATCTCAAAGCAGTTGATCACCTGGGGGCTAAGTACTCATATATTTAGACAGATAGCTAAATCTTTTATGTTTATACAAGGGTCTTTAAAAACTTGCTTAGCAAGACCAGTTTGTTCCTTGATATTTTTACAATATGCTGACATTGTTGCTAGTTTAAGTCTTAATTTAAAGTATTAGAAAAAGAGTTTTCCTTACTGTCCTTTAGTATTTTATTTTCTGAACTAGAAGCCCTGCTTCATCCCTGTACTGAATGCTTCAGCACACATCTAATCCTTCTGAATTCAAGGATATATTAAAAAGCTCTATTGAGTCCAGAGCTCTGTGAGAAACTGGGAAAGAATGCAGCTCCAGCTATCTGAAATATCTGAACTCTCCAAAATACCCACTGTATTTATTATCTAAATGTTTATGTCTGATCTTTTTTTTTTCCTCAACTTACACATCTATCATTATCGAAACGTATCAGAAGCACGTCAGACATAGCTGGCTAGCTTACATTTGAATTTATTTAAATGAGAATATACAAAATAAAAGATGCAGAGTTTAGCCCATACCGGTAATCGCACCTTTCCCTTCTGCTTCTATTTAGCTCAAGAGGCCAAGTCCCGCCAGGGTCGGGGTCCGCGGTCCTGAGCGGGCACACCGGCCGCTTTGCACGAGAGCCATACATATATTTTATTCTATTTATTTATTTATTTTACATAATACTTTTCATTGAGAATTTTCCGATTTCCCTTAGAACTGCCCGAGGCCGTGGGTGTTCCGGGTCTGGTTTTCCCCTCTCGTCGCAAGACAGCCCGGCCGCGGCGCTGCTTTCCCGCACCCTTGCCCTGGCTCGGGCCCCAGCGGCGCCACCGCAGCTCCG
>VXAX01002554.1:435732-547237 GCA_013399835.1 Leptocoma aspasia
CGTCCCCGGCACAGAGAGCGCGCCCCCGGCAGAGAGAGCGCGTCCCCGGCACAGGGAGGGCGCCCACGCCCGAGCGCGTCTGTTTGTGCGTGCTAAAAATAGACTGGGGCGCCTGACAACTGCCTCCTGATTGGCTGCCGATGAGGGGCCGCCAGCCTATGGGCGCGCGGGGCCGGGGGAGCGAGGCTGGCGGGATGAGGGCAGGGGCTGAGGGAACACCCGGTGGGAGGATGAGGGCAGGAGCNATGAGGGCAGGAGCTGAGGGAGCGCCCGGCAGGAGGATGAGGGCAGGAGCTGAGGGAGCGCCCGGCAGGAGGATGAGGGCAGGGGCTGAGGGAGCGCCCGGCAGGAGCTGGCGATGCCCGCCTGCCCCCGGCCGCGAGCGGAGCCCTCTTTCTCTCGAGCTCTCCCTGCCTCAACGCCTCCGTCCCGGGCCCCGCCGCCTCCCCGAAGCCTGGGGGGGGCCGCTGCCCGCCCGCCCGCGCCGGCAGGGAGCGCTCCCGGCTGCGGCGCAGCGTTGCCGTCCTCACTCGTTAACGAAAGCAGTGCGCGGAAGAGTTAACCCCGTTACGGGAGTGTGTTACCAGTCTGCTTGCTTGTATTTTCATGCATTCTAAAGACGTTTCGTGCACTTCCTTGTATAAAGTAGTATCTGCAGTGACAGAGTAGTAAATCAGGGAAACAAAAGAATTTTGTAATTTTGTAATTTTTTTTTCCACAGAGTTACCAAAGAACATTGATAAACCAATTGCAGTGGAGAGTTAGGAGAATGTCCTGAAATCTGTGTAATGAATGCATAAAATTTGTGCAATAAATGGATGAAATCAGTAATTCCACTGGAAGGAGGCACTCTGTACACTAACATAGTTATACAGACATAGTAAAAAATAAAATTTGCTAATAATGAAAATTGTAAATGCCTTATAGTCCAAAAAGTGTGCTGGAGGCACTTGTAAGGCAGAAACAGGAGCTGATTATCAGAGTGATACCTCCTAACTTATTCAAGCACTGGATAACACCTCTGGAACTGTTAAAATACGTCACAGTCTTGAGAGGTTGCCTTCCCTCTTTCATATCTGTTTCTCCAGAACTTCTTTTCTCATGAGTGCCACACATTCTGACCATCACAGAGGTGTGAGTCCAAGCGGGGCAAAGATAAAAACTGTAAAAAAGAAAAATGAAAGAAGACATTTTTCTGAAGAAATTTCTATCTTTTGATTTTCACTGAGCTTGTGCCTTGGCTCACACTGATACAAGGAAGCAAGCAGCTCTGTGTTCAGGTCCATTTTAAGTTAAATGATTTGAAACATCTAAAAATCCTTGTTTTATGTTGCTTTTACATTATGCACGGGTAGCCTTCACTACGTGAGGATTATCTTGTCCATATGAGCTGTTAGTGTAATCTTGTAATTTACATACTAATTGCTCACAATCTTTAGCAGTAGAAAAGTTGACTGTCCACAATTCAAAGGATTTCTTAATTATTAAAGCAAAGTACTTCATGGCAAAGAGTGTAGCGAATAATTAGCTACTGCCAAGTGTCAAAACACATGTAAAATGAGTGTTAACTGCTGGGAGCAGAAGGAAGTTGATTTCTTCTGTGGCAGTTTGAGGCTTCTGGCATGAAAAAGAAAATAATGGTTCACATATTCTGTTAGTTTCAAATGTAACAGTATTTTCTGTGTGGTGATGGCACTCGGGAGAAATACTGTAAGATCTCTGGTGCTGCAAGTTCGGAGGTGCACTAGATTATACACAGAGGGACCATTGTCCACACTCATGGGTTCTGAGCGTTTCTGGGGGCTTATATCACTGCGTGCAGCCAGTGGGACTTTTCCTTTGTGCACCCACTCAGCCTTCATGTTTATGGGCAGCAGCAGAAATTTGGTGGGTTTTAGCCAGTCCCACCACCTGATCATAGCCTCTCCTGTGCCATCACCTCACAAAGCCAGAATGAAAGGGTTAAGCCTTTTTAGCAGGGTAAATGTTTGTGTTTCTTTTGGATTTAACTGGAGGATTTCTCATGAAAGTCATAAATGTGATACTTTAAATTTGCCCTTTTGCTGGATAAGAGAGTCCATCTGGTTTTGGTTTTGCTGTGTGCAGCTGCAGATACTTCCAAAGTTTAGAAAAGCATAATAACTTGGAGATATATGCCTAAAAAAGTTTATACAGACATCTAATATGACATTTGCACACTTTTTGTACCACAGCTTGAAGATCTATCAAAACATGACAAATAACTTTTTATATTAATCCTTCAATGGGAACATTTTCAGCTTTTGTTGTTTTATATCCATTGGCTTAGTACTTTTAACTTTCTGTTTTCAGATTTATCTCACCCATATTTTTAGTTTTCTTCTTAATCTTTGTCATATATTTCATTTTCGGTATTACTTTTTGTATATTTCTTGTATAGCTTCAGTCTCTTACCTTTTATAACTTCTGAATAGTTATTTTATGGTGACATGTCTTGCATATGCGCTGTTAATGTAAATGTGATATTTTCTGTTGATTAAGGTATAAAATTCTTGAGGGCATCTGTTCAGGTTTGCATGTGTAATTTCTTTTCCTACAATGTTTTACTTAGGCCTTTTCGGAAATTCCTGTATTATATTTTCTTTACCTTTCTGTACAGTGAATCCCTCTGGGCTGCTTTTCTGAGACCTCTAATTACCATGCTGTCTCTTAGACAATTACCTAATTAGGTGGTTTTCATTTTCATTCTGAATTTGGTAATTGTAACAAAAACACTGAAAAGTGCATCAGCTGCAATATAAAGAAACTCAATCAGTAAAAGAAGATGTACCTAAAAGAGAACACGGTTGAGAAGATTGTACTAATAACCAATAAATTAAATGAAAATTAAAAAGAAACAGAAAGAATTGAACTTTCTGGACTCTTTGAGACTTTTACTTTAAATTATAAACTTTTTGTACATTTGATGATTGCAAAAATGATGCTCCAGTGAAAATCTATAAATATAATTGTAGTAATTAAACATTTCCCCAAGTATGGTAGAATAAAGTGCTGAAAGGACAGGTGTTTATTGTTTCATAATTTTCCATATTTAATATTTTAAAGATAGATTCTTTTTTCTCTCCCTGCTTCTAGCACTGCCTCAGTCACGTGTGTGTACTTTTCATGTTTTATTGAAACAGATGGCATATCTCCTCTTTCAAGGCTCAGGCAAGGGGGGGCATAGGAAATAGGGTAGGATTAAATTATTTTGAAACAAGAAGACATCTTTCTCATATCCTATTTCTCATACACCTGTTAGTCTTTCAAGCAAGCAGTGACAGTAAACACTCAGAAAGAGGGAGTGTGTTTTAATTGTGGTGTTCTGAAAAACCTGCCCTGTTCTTTGGTGTTCAGTTCCTATGACTACCTGTTTTTCAAAAACAGAAATCTAAAAGTTATCAGCTGAGTTTGACAGAGCTCAACAGTAATACTCCTAGCAGCCACAAAGGGAGCAGATTAGGCATTTTTTCCAGCTCTGTTAGAAAACCTCTCCCCTAAATCCACCGAAGTGACCCAAGGCTCAGTGCCTATGAGAATCAGGTCATCTCTTAAAGCATATAAACATGAGTTCAGAAACCTGATTTTCAGCTTTTCGTTGTGGAGATGTTGGACAAGCTGAATTTGTACAGAAATACTACAGGGTTTTCAGAATTTAATATATGTATATATGCTCTGAGGAAGGTTTGGAATGGTGTGAGTAAAATGCATTATTTCTGGCCTCTGGATTCTGTATTTATCATACATTTATGTATGAAACATTATCCTGTGACCATGCAGTGCAGGGCTTGTGAGTGGAACAGTAGTGGCATATCTGGAAGTCCAGGTGAAAGGATGGCTTAAAGCAGTTAAGAGTTTCTGATTCAATCAGAAGTTTCACATATGCTGTTATGCTGCCAACATCAGTGGGTGTTCAGGCAAGTATTTGTGCTGTTTGATGAATTTCCATTGGATCCTGCAGAAATGTCTGTTCAAATGCATGCCTGAGATGTTTCTGTCCAAGTAGTGGTTATGAGGATTTTTAATTTTTATATCTACTATAACACTAACTAAATTTATACAATAGTTGCATAAAATGTACAAAATGTTTATTTGGGGGCTCAGTCCTCACCCACTGCTGGTAAAGCAGATTTCCCAGAGCATGGGGAATTCTCTATTTGTGTCAGCATGCTTGTGCAAATAGCACAGAACTTGATGACAGAGGAAACCTGGTAAGGCAGTCATTTTAAATTATCCTCTTTCCTCATGTAAACATCAGTCATAGAATTGAGCCCTTCAGGACATGTTTTGAGATATATTTTAAGAATGCTGTGATTCTAAAGCTACCATTCACTTCCAGATTTATGGTAAAAAAAATAAAAAATGAAGTACCTACAATTTACCATTTAAATCAATCTGTGAGTTACAGTGAAACTCTGAGTGAAACCTATCCTGGTAGTCATGAGAGTCTAACTTCTTCATGTGACCAGGGGAAGGATTAAATGGGTCAGGGGTCTCAATGAGTAAAACAAATCCTGTTTTCCCAAAGGTTTCCAGGGACCTTCTTGGTGCATACTGGATTATTTTGAGGTGCACAGCAACAGAAATTTGAGCTGGCATAATGAAATGTGTACAGTTCAGAGCTGTGCATCTCCATGGCTGTCACATGGCTGTGATATGTGGCCCATTAGCTAGTCTGTGGTGTTCTGTTAAACAACAAAAGTGGTTCTGTTTTCAGTTTCAAGGCAGGAGAGCAATCCATGAGAAACTTGAAAACATTCATGGATATTTGGCTCAAGAACCTGGGGAATTTGGTTTGAAGGACTAAGTTCTTGTGTGATTTTTTGAGGGGCCTAAACATGCATGTTTCAGGTTGCATTTCACATCAGGAATTTAATAACCACAATCAAACCTTTCTCTAGTTTTCCCATAGCTACAGTTTATAGTTGTATCATAATTCTTCTGGTAAAATACGCTTCAGATATCAGATTTTTACTCAACATTCACAAGCCAACATTTGCCACTCAGCTTTCAGTGAGCAGCCACTGCTGGCAGAGTGTCAAGAAGGTGTCAGTACAAATTCACATTTGAGAAGACAGAAGATTGCATGGGCATGTTAAGATTCATTATTGATCAGAACTTTGTCTCCACAAATTCAGGTTATTATTTTCACTGGAGTCAGGAGTCATACTGCTTTGATGAAGAAGTGACTTGGACCTTATCCAGCTATTGATATTTCTAAAGTGATGATCTGGCTCTAAATCTGGCCGCAATGATGCATTGCCTCACCATGCAGATCTTATTACATGTGCCTGTCATTAGTAATGCTTCTGACTTTGACTTTTGAATGCCTTGAACACAGAGCCTAGTGGTTTTTGTTCTAATAGGTTCTTTGTGTAAGGCAATCCTTTTACTCTTGCATAGTGTTTCCACTGGATTGCTTACTACTGACAATCATGCAAAAAATTGCTGGATGTGCAAAATGTGCTGCTTGGGAGAATTTTGCAGTACCAGAATACTTTTATATAAACAGGTAACCTACACTGGTTTTCACCACAAAGGTCTAAATTTAATATTAAGTTCAAAATGACATGTCATTGTCTTAAAAAATTCTAATTTCTCATATTCTTTAATGTCTCTGTAATACTCAGTAGCATGATGGATTAGTAAAAGTTTTTACTGCAGCACAGAGGATTCCAATGTCAACGGTCCAAAGTCGCTCTTTTCTTCGTTAGAGCTTGTAGGAGTTGATGGAAATGTCAGTGAGGTACAAAATTAGTGATAAAACCTGGATTAGGTCTGGTGTTTTTGGCTGCCAGTGAGTGTACCTCCTTCAGTTCACAGTTCACAGTGTGTGACAACACCTGTACCACTGCAGCAATACCTCTGTTCCTGCAGAGCTCTGGCAGAGCAGCCACTGCAAATCCACCCACACCTCCTGCACTGTGACGCTGAAATGCAACCCAAGCAAGGCCAAAGGGATGTTGCTGGGACAACAGACTTGGTCTGAAAGCCAGGGTCCCCTTTTATATGCACAGGTGCTGCCATCAGTTCAGTGCTTGTCTGACTGCTTAGCCAGCCTAGATAATCAGAGGCCAGGTGATACTCCTTTTGCAGGGCTGAGCAATATTTTAAGTAAAAGCTTGATGACTGAACTACGTGTGTTTGTCCCTTTAAGTTAAATTTTTCTCACTAAATTCAGATTCTGGCTTTACAGATGCCTGTTCTAGGTCACAGCCATCTCATTTTACTGTACATGTCTGTGTGTAGCATACTATTTTATGCTACGTTATGCAAGGGTACTACTGTAGATGTCAATGTTTACCATTGTAGATACTCATATTGATAGTTTGAATGCCGTATTTCAAATTAATGTAAATAATACTGCATTCCACTTTGTATGTTACTTTACCATGAGTACTTTTTTTCTATTCCCATTAATCTATTTGTGGTGAACAAGCCTGTTCAAGAGCTTTGTCTTCAAGCTCATGATTAACAAGAGAAGTACATGGGATTCTAAAACTAATACTGTCTCAACACTGGTCCAGCTTAACTCACTTTCAGGGATGTTGTCAGAGCCTGATTTTGGAAGAAATATTTTTGATGTTCTATTAATTCCATGTGGGATATATCTGATAATAAGAAAAGGACATTAGTTAGCATTTCATTATTTAAGGTTATATGCAGGCTTTCTACTATGTATGTACCTCAAGATTTTTGTGTATTTCTCATTTGTCTATATGTTTTCAGGGTCTTGCCATTTGCCCTGTGTTCCTGCATTTTTCATAAGTCAACTAGCAGAATCATTGCTGCAAATATAGTAATTTTTTCTTTTTTATTTTATTTCTCATGAGCAACAAAAGCCCCAAACTCAATTCTAGCTTTATATACCTTCCTAAATACATTTTATGCATAGTGTGGATTCAGTAAACGCTTTGGCTTGGTTGCAAGAATTTTCTTGTTTGTTTTTCTTTCATTATTTTAAATAAAGATGAATTAATACAATTTAAAACATTCCACTAAAAATATTTATTAATCATTACTTGGGTGCATAATAGCAAGATTACCCCCACTTCAGCTTTATTTTTCTTTAAAAGTATTAAAATATTATTTAGTTGAAACCCCAAGCAAACCAAATCATAGCAGTGTCTTGCCTCCCTGAGTCTTACACTTCACCCACCACAGAAATTAGAATATGGAAAAATAAAAAAATCTAATACCAATGAGATAAAACCAGCACAATGCAAAGGAAGATAATTACATTGCTCAGCTGTCACAAGGGCAGCATAAAAAAATGAAGTGACTCATCTCCCTTCACAGGCACAGCCTGCTCAAACACACATATATAATTATTTATTTGTATGGGTTTGATTCTTTAGCCAAATGTCTCTGCTTTATAATGTGGTTTAACCACTTGGGGTTTTTTGTTCAAAGAGTTAATTTATAGTTTTATCATTGAACCACAAAAAACTGTTCTGGGCTCCAATGTAATTAAGTCGCATGCAAGTGCTGTATATCATTAAATCCTACTCTGTGTGAGTACATGAGTTCAAAGACAGCTCTCCTGCAAAGATAAGATACAATATGCAGTGATCAAGGGCTGATTTCTAGTCAAGTCATATTCCTTACCAAACAAGTGTATTAAGCAAGAGTGAGCTCAAGACCTCAACATCAAAACATTTTCATATAGCATTGTAATTTTGACTTTAGAGGTAAGTGAACAATTGATTTAGACAATTTCTTAAAAGAAATGGATATATATTTATAATTCATAAGTATATCTTTGAGAGTTTGACCTATGATGTTATAAGAAAAATCTATAAAAATTGCAATATGCAAAAATGTTGTACAGGAGGAACATTGGTATGGAATCTTTGAATAATAAGTGCCATTAATTAAAAAAAAAATTGACAAAATATGATACTCCCACTAGGTGGAGAGTCTGAAATAAGAAAAAAAGATTTTCAGGGTTGGAGATACACTATTGTTGAAAATTTTTATGCAATCCTCAAGCTGAGCAAAGTGTAACAGTTTTGCCTTGTAGAACTTAATGTAAATTTTAAGGCTGAGCAAATTGTATTCATGCTAATGTAGCGCTGGTTTTGTTTTTCTTTTTCTAACTGGAACTTATTCCTGGTTTTTGGATAGTGTGTTAGTGGTTTATGTTTGCTGAAGTTACTTGGACAAATTTGAATTTTTGAATTTTCAGCCAGTGGGTTATTTACAAACTGTTTGCTTTGACTGTTCACCCTGTTCTGTTGGTTCATTCTACTGAATCTAATTAATAAGTGTAAATTCCAATATGTGCAATGCCTACCAGAGCAAACGAGAGGAACCCTTTTGCTTCTCTAACTGGCATCAGGAAGTACTTTGGCAAATCAAACTGCACTGGCATACTCCCGCATCTTTGTCAAAACAAAAATGAGGAAAAAAGATAAATCTAGTAAAACCAGACACTTTTTGTATATTAGTATGAAACACAGAAAGCTACTGTTAAAATAGGAAACTTCCTCAGCTCCGTGAAAGTCAAATCATTGCAGATAGCAAGATTACAGAGTGTAAACAAAAAACTTGCTGACTGCTGTCATTTTTTGTCAATCTCAGCAAATATTTACTCACAGACAAGCAACTGATTTTCCCTTCTTTTATTTTCTGCAAATCTTTTGAAAAAATAGTTCAGAGGGAATAAAAAGGGTGACACTCATTGAACTTTCTGTAATCTAACTTGGCTGAGGAAATGTGGCTGTTTGGTACGAGTTTCCTCCTCAGTTAAGTTTGAAACAAGCCCTGCCAGAAATGAGTTCAGCCAGTGCAATAATAGTTCTGTGTGATAGGTCCTTTGAGGTTACGGGTTTGTTTTTGCAAAGTAGAGATGCAAGATGAGCTTACTTAGATGTAGATCCTCAGTATGCAGATGAGATGGTGCCAATGCCAAAAGAGTTGGGAAACTGTCACGGGTTCAGTACAGACCCATTGATGCACTTGGAGCAGCTGTGGGAAGAGGCTGAGGAGCTGGAGCTGACTCAGCTGGGAGCAGAAGTGTCTTTTGCATAGGCATATGAGGCAGCCTTGGGAAGATGGAATCAGACTCTTCATAATGAGGTAACATCCACAGGTTGAAACAAGAGCAACTGAGATGGAATATAGGGGAAAACTTTTCACAGTCAAGTCGTCCTTTTCAGTCGGAATTCTGATCCTGTTTTACTGGAAGGTGTTACTATCCAGGCCAAACATACAGTTGGGTGGATTGCTGGATCTCCACTGTTGGCTTCTGTCTTATGAAATCATTAAAATTTTAGAAAAGGAAGTCACAATGCTGCTCTCAAAACCATTCACACAGTCCACCAATGGACGATACTCTATAGCAGTCTGTCCGGTTGAGAGCTGTTTGCTGTAAGCTCATTTCACACAATTACAAAGGTGTGACATTACAACATTCCATTGTTTTTTTCCCTATATTTGGTGTGTTTAAGTTAACATTTTAACAGTATTCACAAGATTTCACTGTGACCTTTATGAGCTTTCTAGTAAAAATGCTGAGCCTGATCACTTTTTAGTCTTTACATCTGTAGTACCATTATTTTCTCACAGGCCAACTGACAATAGCTGTTTGAAAACAGGTATCTTGACATGTCATGTTCTTTTCTGCTTTTCTCTTTCTCAGAGTTCCCCTATTAATCTCTGTTCAGTATTGCTAAGATAATGAGTTTAGCCCCAATCATGAAATAGATCACAAATAAAGCAAAGCTCTTGTGGCCTCTATGAATCATATCCCCCTTAAAAAAATTCTACAGCCAGAATTCTTTGTTCCTCACAATACACAATTTAACCTATAATTGCTAAAAAAAACCACCATATAGTCAATAGGTTAGACATGCATCCAGAGACCTAAACCTGTTGATTTTTCCAGCTGGTTAAATATGCCATCTTATTTTTATGGTTTCCCCTGAGTTTCCATGTGAGAAACCACTATATGGAGTTTAGCATACAAAGATACTAAAAAAAGAAATTACAAATCTCAGACATCAAAAGAAGGAACAGAAAATGCCCTCTCAAGATGAAAATCAAAGTGATAGCTTAGCCGTGAGTAGTCCATTCCCACGTTTGGAAAGATGAGATTCTGAGGAGCGGTACAGTGCACTCCAGCAGGATCAACTTCACATACTTTCTGACAGCTGTATTGCTGATACAACCTGGAGAAAAAGAGAAAAAAAAATCTAAATATTTAATTCCACCTTTCCTTTCAGACCAAATGCAGTTCAAGTCTTGCTTCACAGGGGATGGAGAAGGAAGAACTTCTTGCATAACTTTTTTAAAGACCTGTGATGCCTGGGTTCTAGTACAACATAGTAGATGATGAATCACCTGGGGAGGTGAGGCTGAGTCCTGTATATTACACAGGACAATTAGACGTTTTACTTTGCTGATTTTCTCTTGCCCCTCTTATGGTTTCCTTGTCTACTTTTATAGGAATACATTCAGGAAAGAGGTGGAGTCTGGCGGTATATTTGTTGAGACCCTCAGAGGTTCTCTAAAATGTTTGAAATTCATATTCTGGCTATTTCAAAAAACTAAGAAGTCAGAAGGACAACCTGAGTTCTCCATAGCTTGGTGGATTTTACCAGTACCAGCTTTTGATTTGATTGTCTAGAGTTCTAATCAATGCAAACATGTTCCTGTCATAAATAATCTGTGCTAATTTCACACTATATAGAAAAAACATTATGAAGAAAGACTCCAAAATAGTTAAAATATTTTTTGCATAATGATTCAGAAGTTGCATTTTGCGTAGTCAGTTCTCCATTCAGTCCCCCCTGGGAACTGTTGTGTTCACAGCACTATTTACACGCTTTACGTGGAACAAGGCTCTTCAGAAAGCTGCCTGTGTTAAATCTGCAGGGGTTTGTTTTGCTTTGTGAGGAAGGCACAGAAAAAGACATTTGGAGTAGAAGGTGGAGATTACTGACTCCATAGGCAAAACTGAAAGCGATTACAGACTCCAACCATGCTTTCCCTTACCTTGTGTATCCTCTGTCTGTGTTCCAGTACTACATGTTTTTTTGACCTGACTTTTAGTTCATTCTTTTATTTCTCATTGCTGCTCTTACTGGGAGTTATCTGGGGCTTGCTGCAGCACCAGGGTGCAACTGCAGTTTCAGGAAAAGTTCCTTCAATAAAGCAGCCAATGAAAGGTGACCTTAAGCCTAAAGGAATATGTCTGGTGGAGTGCTCACTCCCACATTAATATTTTGGAGGGCATGCTATTGTTGCTGTCACTACCTTTAGGCACATCTGCTGCTTTTTTCCTCATTTGGGGGATTATCACCTGAAGAGATTCTTTGAATCACATGCTCCTTAACACGTGTGATGAAGGTCAGAAATCTACCTCTGCTACACCTCTTCTCTGTGATGCAATAGAGATTTTTTCCACAGAGCACCAGTCATGCAAAGTTAGCAGAGAAGAGTTTCTGGATGTCCTCTGGTCTCTGGTATCCTCCAAAGATCTGTTTGACGGCAGCATGGCTGGATGTGTCAGACACTCTGGTTCCAGTCCCAGAGCTGTCCTTTGAGGTGCTGTACAGGGCAGCTGGCATTTCTGAAGCCCTGTGGGGCTGTCAGTGGGCAGAGGGGTGGTAGATGGATGTCAGAAATAATTGATGCTGGGGCTTTCTCTGAAAATTGATCCATAGTTGAAAGCGTCTAAGCCCTCACTTCTGGCAGAAAAAACAATTCCCTGTCTCACAAAAAAAAAAAAAAGGAACAAAAACTACTTTGAGCTGAGATAATGGATTGAATTTCTCTCACATCTGTCTTACTCTTTACCAGGGAAGGGCAGAGTCCATGATTATGAATCTTGATTTTGAGAAGAATGAGAAATGCCTCTTGAATGTACTGATGTACATGGTGAGGAAGAGTGATACAGAACACTGAGAAATAGGCTTGGAATGATAAATTATAGCTCTAAGATAAAACTGGAAGTCAGATATTAATTTAAGACTTAAAACAAAATAATGGGGTTTTTTTAATGTTTTCTGTTTTATTGAAAGAGAATATTGTGTTGGTAGCAATGGGCATTAGAAGTTAGGGTTTGCAAGAAGAATTAAAAGAGAAAATAGGAGTTTTAAAAAAGCAAGTTGACAGAAATAATTGCCATTTTCAGTACACATTTCTAAAGACAACCTGTAGCCAAGAAATAAAAAGGCATTTGAATCAGATGACAAAAAATTTCTTTTTGATTAGACTCTCTTCTGGTGCCCTTGTGCCACCTATGATTTTTTATTGTATTCCTAAAACCTCTTCAGTTACCTTTCTGTAATGATGAATTTGAGGGCATGGTATAGCCTTTACATCTGTCTTGTTCTCGAAATCTTTTATAATGACCTGTTCAAAAGTCCAATTTAATGTCTATAGGGTTTCTGAAAAAAAAGAGAAACAAATAGGGAGACAAGAAAAAAACCATCAGCCTTAATTTAAGTAAGGTGCAGAATTACTATATGAGGCAACATGAGTGCACAATTCAATCAGGAAACTCAAGGGAAGAAGGATCACAGAGAATGAGAAAGGAATGGGATAGTGTGTGATGTCCATATTTATTACATATGGAAGGGTTTCCTAGCATAACCAACACTTATTTTTAGACAGCCAAGTGCTTAATATTATGAAATGCACTATTCAGCATTTGGAATTTGCCAGGCAAACTGAGTTTTCTTATGCTAGGTGTCTGCTACAGTCTGGGGATTTTCTTTGTCTTTATATGGTTTAGCTGGTTTTGTAGAAGTTGTTCTCTTTGCCTACTGTTTAAAAATCCATCCATGCTTGAATGTGCTATAAACCAGGTAAGATTGTTTACTTGAGCCCTGCCAGACATTAAGGTACCAGGGTGAGGAGGGAGGGCATGGTGGGGGAAAAGGAGGGGGTGAAATGAGTGTCTCTTTAAACATTTTTCTTGTGTTCTATTATGCACGTGGGAAGAAAGCCATTCAAGTTGGATGCCAGTGGCACAGAGATGTGATCTAAATAAGTGGGGCAAAGAAGATGAAATAGAGAAATTGAGACTACACATTGTTGCTGCATCAAAAAAAAGGGGCTACTTCTGAATGTTGGCACTTGCTGGGAAGGGAAAGACAGACAAGTAATTGGGAAAGAAAGCCAAGTGATTCTGAGAGTCGGTGATGAGGAGAGATACCATAAAGATCAGCACTTGGTGGAAAACAAACATGAACATATGCTTAAAGTTGGTGAAATGTGCTTGATCTCATGGAATTATGGTGTCTCATTATATTTCCTTAACACTTGTGACTTAAAATTGTACAGTTAATGATCTTGTAAAGGCAGCTAAGTAAGTGTAGCCTCTCCATACATGGCACTTTAAAGGACTGCCTTTTGTGAGGTTTTACCCATATGTATGTGAATTGTGTCCTATCTGTCCATTTCTAGCATCTGAGTTGTAATACCTGGAGTGATATTCTCTACCATATTACACAGCTGAGAGTAAAGAAAATATTCATAAGTGTTTGCAGTGGTAAGAGTGCTACAGAAAAGTGTTTTAACACAAACATTTCTGTAGAAAACTGATATTCTCTCCAATATTTTAATATAATAAACCTATAAAATCATTAAATAATTAGCAGTACATTTTCAAAAGAAATCTAAATTATTTAAAAAGGAGGGAAGAAATATAGCAGACTCTTAATAATCTCAAATAAAATACAGTGACTAACAGATAAAAATGTCATAAACTTTTCTGGCTACAGAAATCCATAAGAAGCACAGAAATTGTTGATGTAATTTTTTTAGTTCATTCATCTTAATAAAGACCTCATTTGTTTCACTATTAAGAATTTTTTAAATTGGCTCTAATATGCCATTTGTTTTGACTTTGCTTCACATGCTTAACTGCCAAAGGATGTCTCAAAGTTCCATTCTTTCAGAGAGGAGAAAAACTCTTTAGGAATAACTTCTCAGTTCTTTAAATGTCAGTATTTGAAAAATCTGGGTACAATGGGACAGGAAAGTTGAAAACTCAAGACCTCACTATGCTTCTTTCACTCAAATTCAGTCATCTTGTTATATCTAAGGAGGGATTCTTGAATTCACCAAATCAAAAAAGGTAATTTTTGAAAACTCTGGCTTATTGGTGTACTTTCAGATAGTATCTTCTGAAAAATAGCTTTAATCCATTTGTATAGTGCATTATCCTTGAAATAAAGAGCTGAAGAATAAGTAATCCATTTCTGTACAAAAAAACCTTTATGTCCCCAAAACTTTCCCTGCAATGCTCAATCACTTTAATCTTTTGCCACTGTTTCCTTGTATTTATTTCAAAGTTTAATTCAGATATTGCTGCAGGTTACAGAGTTCACCAATAAAACCCTTCTTCGAAGAAGCACATTTTCCTGTGCTGGATACTCACAGCACTGAATGTCCTCTGTGGTTTCCAGGTGGACCCATTACTGAACTTCTTCCACTGAACTTCCAAAGATCTTCAGCTGAACTTTGGGCCTTTTCTAGCCCAAACCTTGAACAGCTTCTTACAAAACCACTGGTGACCAAGTGGTTAGCAAACACAGGGCTAGCAAACTCGACCTGGTTTATGGCTACTGCCTTACTAGTGTTCACTTTTCCTGGTGACATCACTGATAAAGAATTTCCACCTGTTTTAAACCAGGTACAAGAACCCTTTTGTAAAAGTAATCCACATTCTCCATTTAAGTCTCTTGTGTAGCTTTCTGGTGGCAGTGTCAGGCAGGAATCATCTGCACGTCCCCTTTCCAGCTCTGCTGTGGGATTCCTGATGCCTCTCAGTTGAGTAGGTTGGAGTCCAGGACACAGAGAATGCTTCTCTGCCTGTTCTGAGATGCCCTGATCCTCAGCAGAACACTGCTTTTAACCTCTGTCCCTGGAGAAAGCTTCCAAGACTTTGGGATGAGTTAGAATCTACAAGTGTGTGAAATAGATAGTGTTAGTCGTAGATTGTAATGTAGTTTATTACAGCGTGAAAATTTTAGAGTTTTGGGATTTTAGTATGGGAGTAAATAGGAGGCAAGATGGAGGATTTTGGGCATTGTCTCATCTCCTTGTTTCTACATGTACTCCATTTTCTGGAGTGTTGGTGGCACAAAATTATTGGTTAGAGAAAGACACAGTGTAGGTATTGCATGAATAGACAAATAAGAGTTATTGGTAGAAAGGTGGAAACAAAGTACATTTTAAGAGTTAATCAGGCTAAATAGCTTTAAAAGACCTGAGTCTGTGTGTCTTGGGACTATTTTGTGCCTTGCTTCTGGTGTACTAAGGTTGGTGCACTAGACTGCTGATAAGAGAAAAATAAACAATAGACCGAAGACCAAAAAGTCAAGAGTCTCATCCGTCTTTCATTCCTGGCACAGAACCCGCTAGGGGACCCCCCCTCACAGGGCCCATGAGGGGGTTCCACACCATTGTCAGTTCCACCAGAGACCCAACAGAGCCCTTTACATTGTTTAATGCTCACGTTTTTATGTGGGCAGTGGAAAGGGTGACTTATCTTTCCCCTTGTGTCTTATACTGAGGGCTTGTTGTAGAAGAGATCACTTGTAAAAGATGTCTGAGACCACCTCTTGTAAATCTCACAGATTTTATCTCTGGTCTCTATTATGGCTTTAGCTATTCAGGGATAGAAATGTCATCTTTACCTTTTTTTTTAATCAAAACATAATGTGCTGCGCTCAGAAGTACTAGATACCATTATTACTAGGCAAATACTTTCATTATTACTAAGAAAATACTTCCAGATATCCAATGGTTCAGTCACTGTGAGGTAAGAGTATTGTGAGGTATTGTACAACATATCCTATCCTTCTCTTTAAATCAATGTCTGTGCTTCCTTGACCCAGTGACATTTTTTTGGTTTTTTCATATTAAACCTTGAGTATACATCCAGAGACAAAAATTATATAATTCACAGCAGCCTTGGTGCTTGTTAGTGTGAGGTGAAAATCTGTATAATTCCAGCTACCAACACTAACACAAGAAAATAAGAGAAAAGCAATGTTTTGTATTAATCTTATTAAACTGCAAACTGCTTTCTCAGCAAGCAGAGCTGAGATGCAAATCAGATGCTTACGTAATGCTTTATGCAAGGATGGTGACAAGAGCTGCAGTGATAAAAATACTCTTGCTGTGTTCAGACTGTGTTGTCCTTTCACTTCAAAAAAACCCCACTGACAAATTAACTGCTTGAAATGGATAATTCTAAAGTGTGAGTCAAACACATCTCTGTACTATGCTGACTTTTCACCTAATTCTTTTTCGTTGGGTGTTTTGTTTTGTTTTGTTTTGTTTTGTTTTGTTTTGTTTTGTTTTGTTTTCCCAAGGTGCTTCATGGAGCACACCAAGATGAACATCTCCTTTTCCGTGCCACGCCTTGGGACAGCTCTCTCATTCTGGATGCTCATGCCTGTGTTGTGCAGAGTGGCACATGGCTAAGATTAGGATGTGGCCTTTAGCTGGCATGCTGATGAAAAGGCAACTCCTAATCTAAGACATATGCTCCTGCATCACTATGCTCCCTGATTTAATACAAATTTTGGCATTTATGTCTGGCTGTGCAGTAGCTCTTTTTCAACAGAGCCATGTCAGGAATTGGATTAGAATCTAATCTTGATTCTTTTAGTTAGTTAGTATCAAAATAACCATATGTATACTAAACACATCTAATACTGGTTTAAATCTCTAAAGAGATTTTTTTCCTCCTATTTGTTTTCCTTCTCCCTTATCCCTTTGCAAAGGTCTAGTCTCCGACAGATGTGCCAAATGACAGATGTGCACATCAAATATTAAAGGCTTTGTTGAAAATCAATTTATTGAGAGTTAATAAATGTGATAACCTAATAGAAATTGTATTAGAAGAATTTTGTGTGCAACTACTTTGTGAAAAATATAGTGCGAACTTTTTACATTTCAGATATTCTGTGGTATTGATGACAGAGATGGTAGAACTACTGTAACCAACTGATTAGAGATATAAAGATACATCATGGTAATTATTTTTTGTTGCTAGATGACATGCATAAGCATCAAAGCTGGCTCAAACAGCCTTATTCATTTTGAACTGATTATTTTGTCCATGTTTCTTTTCTTAATTTTACCATAGTGTAAGATAAGGCAAGCAACATTTAATGCAGAGTGAATTCAGTCAAAGTTAGTAGCAAATTGAAATAAAAGCTTATTTGAAGCTTTTTGGTAATAGCAGAAACAAAACAGAATAGATTGAGTTTGGGGAAAAAACACTGAGAATGTTTTTATACTAAAAAGAATGTTTATAAGAATAGTAATCTGTAGAATCTTTTCTAGTACCTATACCATACTCCTTTTCAGTGAAATTCTTTTAGAGCAATGTGAAATTGCTGGATAAATAGTATAGCTAAGGCCAAGTTGTGAGCAGGGCAGAATGTGAGATGGTAAAGAAGAAATCATATCAGTAATTTGGATGATCTTTTCCTTCTTCCTTATTCTCCTGGAGTCACCAAAAGCAAGAGTTCTTTGGATGCAGAGAGTGATAAATAAAGCACCAATAGCTACACCAAGCCAGGAAAGGAAACAGGAGAAAGAGGAAAAAAGAGAAAACAATGGTTGAAAAAGTACCAAATGTATTTGTGCAAAAGTTTATACTATCCATATGTTAGTGGTATGGTATTGTGAATATTTGCATCATACTGAGATCATGCTGTGTCGGCTGCTCTTAAAGCACATAGAAATGAGAATTGATATCTAAAATATTCTGATCATTTGAGATAAGGAAGGTTTGGAAGAAAAGCAGATGTTCAACATACCTTATATTCTGTGTTTGATTGTGGTACTGATCTGGTTTAGATTGTGGTCTAACTGCTGGCCAGAAACAATGTATTTTAAATGTCTATTTATATGTGAAATGTTTCACCCTATGTCAGAATTCTGATCAGTGGCAGAGCCGGGAATAGACCCAGGTTACCTGGGAAACTAGTTTATTTCCTTATCCTGAGGTTAACTTATATATATTGTCATCATAAATTAGCTGACTGAAATCCTCTCCTACCTCTCTTCATTTTAGATATTTGGGTGCATTAACTGTATTTCCCTATTATCTGACTTCCCATAGCTGTTCCAGTATATTAACACTCTCACCAGATAAATTAATCTCTTCCCCACAGGAGAGCTCTGTGTAAAATATTGAAAAACAACCTAAAAAGAAACAGCAAGTAAAAACTTGGTAACAGCTGTCATATCTTACGTCAAATGCATCCTCTAGCTCATGATGCCATAAATAAAAATAAAACGCTGATGAGAATTATATGATGTCTTTCAAGACTGCTTCTATTATAGGTGAAAATTATATGGAAGACAGTCAAAAACTAGAGAAGTAAAGACATTCCAGCGTTTTCTGTACTTCAACTACAATCACAGATTCAATTGAATTGGGACACTTTAATGTAGCATTTGTCTCCTTTTTTATTTAGTAAAATATGAAAAATAGATTTGCTTTCTTTCATGAAATATATTCAATAGTGGGATGTATCTTAACATAAGGTACCATTGTATATAGTTGTTCTTTTTGGTACGTTATTGCTCAGTTCATGACTACCTGGAATATATTGGAAAATGAGTAGACACAAAAGGTTTCTATATTCATGTCTGGAAATGGGAGGTAATTAAATACCAAGGGCATGGCAAAAATGCTGTTTCTGCATTAGTTTGCAAGGCTGCTTTTTTTCTGGTAGGGGAAAAAGAGGTTATCCTGAGAGGAGCTCAGCCTCAAAAACTGTTTAGCTCTGCTGCCTTACAGAGCCAGACGAGCTAAAAGCACAACTTGAGCTCCTGCTTCAGAAGCAAGAAAGGGTATTTGGGACACTGATTGGCACCAACATTAGGTCTTATCTGTAGTCACTTATTCCAGCTGGGTATCTCAGGTGGAGCTGAGATGTGGCCAGGAGAGGAGATGTCATAATTTAAGATTTTGTCCAGTGGTTATAAGGATTTCTCCAGTACTGCTTATACTTCCTGTTTGGAAAATCAAGATGCAATATTTTGCTTGGGACAAATTTCACATTGCCAAATCAAAGCTTTTGCTTTTAACTCTGCTGCTTCAAAATTTGATTTTGTGAGTCAGGGGGTTACTGTGCACACTGGGATCAAGGAAGATGTTTTGCACTGATATCTAGAATGATTCTTCATTAACTTATTTGTTTGCAGATGAAACCCTGTCACAGACACATTTGTCATGACACTGCTGTCAGTGATAGAATATCTTGATTGGCAAGAGATTTCTCCTAATTTTCAGGAAAATTTTGACCCTCAAAAGGATTAACTTTATCTCTAGTTTCCTCACAGCTTCAAGAATTTCATAAAATGGATTCTATTTTTTAATGTGCTTTTTTTCTTCTTATTACTCCCTCTGTCCCCAGAATGAGTCTATAATGAAAGTCACTGCTGCTGTGCTGTTGCTATAACTCATTATCCACAGACAGAAATGAGAACTGGCCATGGCACAAGATTAATCCATTCCCATTCCAGCATCTTTAACTCAACATGAATGGAAGGCAGCAGCATGTATGCTTGTTCAGGCAGTGACAGGAATGAGAAATGGGACAGGGATGCTCACTTTCCTTCTAGGGATATGTTTTGAAATGTTTAAAGTAATGAAAATCTAAACCAATTTATATTTTTAGATTTTAGATTAAGATTTATGTAATTTATATAATTCTTTCTAGTTGACCATTTTTTAAACCTAAACATTAACCAGGGGAAAAACTAAATACACTTTTCTTTTCACTGCATCATGATCCTAAAAGAAACTGGTAAACTGCTTGTGAAAACAGTAAAGGTGACAGCATACAGCAAAGACACCCAGCACATGGGAGTCATTCACACACAATCCTCAAATCTTTCCCTTCTGCAATATAATGTCAGCAAAGAAGCGTGTTGGTGTTGTTTATGGTAACAGCTGTCAAAGCTGGATTGAAAAAGAGTTCATTGTGTGAACTTGGTCCAATATGTGAGCATAATTGTAAGGATTTTTTTATGTCTGCACCATCTCCATATCACTACATCCCAGTTTGAAAACTTCCCTGAGTGGGAAAAATTATATTCCTAATTTATAGCTGCTAATACTTTGAAAGTGTTGTCCTAGATACATTGTTCCTTGGCCATCATCATGGCATATGCCAATATTTGGTGACAGTCCAATCCACATAGCTCAGCTCTATTCCCTTCACATACTGCATGTTTCTGTGGTGTTCTTTCAAGAGCATTACATAAAATAAGCTAATAGAAAGACATATGATAATAAGCATACATGCCTCAGGCTTCATGGTTGTAAAATGTCATGCTTACACAGAGAGCATTGTTTGTTTGAAGTCAGCAGTCTCAATAACCTATTATAGTTTTGTTTACTCAGGGGCACACAATAAGCCCGAGTTTCAACTCCCAGCCAAACACTTCTCTGCTGAAAGGCACAGTACCCCCTCTCACACCCAGGCTGCCATTTACCTCACAGGCATTATTTCAGCACATAGTTTTCGTAATATAAAGTTGCCAGCCCAAAACCAAAGCCATTTGGTGACTCAAGGGCACAATTATTTCATTACTTTGGTCTTGGGCTAAGTACCCTTTAAGTAACATGTTTCTATAGCTCTGGATCAAGAGAGCACAGTAGGTGCATGGGGAAAGGAACTGTGAGACTCTGCAGTAGCCACATTCCCAAAACTGCAGAGGCTGAAAGACAGGAGAACCTCCGAAATGGTTGTGGGAAAAGTGAACTGTGTGGAATAATTTTCTTAAAGGACTTATTCAAGAATTCTCACGTATGGAAGGGGGGAGGAAGAAAAAACAGAAATCAAGCAATCGAGCTCCTTTGTTTCTTCATCCTTCCTATTTTCAGCATAAAATACAGCCAGCACTAAAAAAGACAGGTGAGAAAAAGTGCACTTTTGTGCTGCCTTATACTCTGAATTCCAGTCCATGTATGGGACTGTCTTTCCCCTGCTTGTGCTAGTAATTGTTGCAGTTGAGTCAGAAGTCCAACACAGTTTCAAAAGTTTTGGTTGAAAGCATTCTCATAACTGCACTGATATGGGTTTCAGGACATTTTTGGTGCTCCAGCCTCTAATTCCACTGTAAAGGGGCATGTGGCAATTAAAACATTAGCGGAGTTATCTCAGCCTCGGGCGATGTTTAGTGTGGGTTCAGACCGACTTTCAGGCAAAGGTACTATTCTTATTTAGTAAGAGCTGGTTTTATTCTCCCTGTAATTTGGACATTGGCTGGAGCTGTTTTTTGTTAGCAATATGCTAGATGTTAAATGAATATAATTCAGGTTATGAATTTTTGCAACCTTGATCTTGTCTTACGTTTGAAGGTAATTTGTAGTCTCTTCATTTTCATAATTAAGTTTTAATTCTGTTAACTATTAGAGGAAATACTTAACTGTGTAGGTTTTGGGGTTTGGGATTTTTTCTTTAATTTTATTAAAGCTGCAAATTTTCTTTAATTTTATTAAAGCTGCAAAATGAATTCATCTCCTTCCCTCTAAGAAAATTGGAAAAGCAGGGAAAAAACCCTCTTCTCATTCTCAGCTGGATTCTATTATGAGAGAAGCAGCTATGGGACTGCCTGTGGTGCTCCTTGGGGACATGGCAGCTGGTCACTTAAATCATGTATGACCTCTTTCTTGGGAGTGCTTCACAATTATATTTTAGGAGTAGGTTTGCCTGCAGTTGTGTTTTCACATCTTTTCTGTTTTGGAAAGCTTCTCAGTTTCTTGTTTCTGTTTTGTATTTCTAGTACAAGTTTTCCCTCTTAGTAGCTTCTTTTCCATGTTGAGTGTAACAGAGAATCTTGTAAAGCTTTTGCCATTTTCAAGCAAAATGAAATTAAGCTGGAATAGGAAACCCTATGCCAAAGCAATTTCCCTGGGCAGTAGTGAGTGGCACTGTGACCACCTTTCCTCCTAACCCACTGGGCATGCTGTAATTGCTCCTGTTGCATTGTCGGCATCTTTCATCGTGTTCCCTCCTTATTTTCTCTGAAAGACATTTATTTGCCTCTTTTATTCCTGCTCTGCTCCTGACCTCTTTTTCTGGGCCATGATTGAAGCTGAGCCACATTTAGTGATGCAGTAATTTTCCTATTCACTTTTTTCCATTAGAGGTCATGGTCTTGGCTCTTCTGTTTGCTGAGCATCATTGCCATTTCTGTCTTCTTCTTTTTTCCAACATTTTGTCTTCTTCACTTGTATTATCACTAGAAGTTCCAGGTAATACTGGGATTTCTGTGTAGTTATGTGGGTCTTTAAATAACCAGTTTGAATGGGACCCTTCCACACTGAACTTAGAATTTAATGCTCATTTTTTAATGCTGTTGAGTTTGGCTTTGTGCACATAGATGAACATAGCAAGAGACATGGCCTGCCCAAGAAGCAGTGCAAGCAGATGTATAGAGCAGACAAATCTCAGAAGGAGATAAGCAACGGAAGTAGCTCACTCCATTGCAAAAAATAGTAGTATTTATTTCTCTATTTTTCTCTTTTGAGATATTTCCATTTAATTCCTTTGACTGTCTTAAGATGTTGGAGTCTGCATCAGGGAATCTGAATTGTTGGATAGAAAACACTTGGAATGTAAAGATCATTCAAATTTATGCCACAGACATGTACAGCTGAGAAGTGGTCTTCTGTTGCCATCAAGACATTTTAAATGGTAAAGTAGTCCAGCAAGATGTTTTTGTAAAAATAAAAAGCTTCTCCAGGCCAGGCAATCAAAAATACTACATTTCCAAGCTCCTGGAGAAGCTCTTCCTCTTTATAAATGGGTGTGTCCTACTGAATAAAACCAAAAGCCAAGACAATACAGTAGCCTGACAGTGATGGAGCCCAGAGCAGCTGCCTGCAGAACAAGCCAAGAGAAGACTTGCTTTCTGCTCTGGAGGGCTCTGCCAGCCCCTGTGGTTTGCAGCCCAAGAGCTTTCTCTGTCTTTGTATTCCCATGACTTGCCACTGCCAGCTAAATGACCAGACATTTCTGGGCTGGATTTAGACCCAGAGCAGCCCAGAGAGTGGGGAATGCTGAGGGACAGTTTGCCTCATTTCTTTGCCATCAGCAAGAGGTGAATTTGCTTGCTCTGTTTGGGGATGGCAGGTGACCTCGGAGTCTCTTCTTGACCTAAATGTTTTATGAGCATAGCAGAATGCTGAGCAGCAGTGCCCCATACATCAGAGAGTCAGAAAATAACCACTAATTTGGAGAGCATGTGTTTAATGCATGCTGTAGTTCACCATCTTTTGAAAAGTTATTTCTTTAATCACTGAGTTGCCAGCAGATAAAATGTTGATTTGCCTGTTTCTGGAAGGATAGAAGCTTGTTACTGAGGACAAGAAGAGTTATTTAAAAATAACTAAATCAACATGATGCTGGGCTGATATTGAATCTTTCTGTAAAACTTAAACCTATTTCCTTTTTCTATTAGGGGGACCAAAGCTTGGCTGTGTGTCACAGCTCACTGAGTGTGACATTCTGAAAAAAGCGTCTGCTCCACTCCTGGCAGTCATTTTTAAAAAACAATTTTGCACTTTATTTCTGTGGCACCGAGAGACCACATATCAGCCAACACAGTCAGGTAGCCAGAGCGAATCAGTGGCTGGCTTACCTCCCAAGGTCTGTCACCTACTTTTATTACTGCTGACAGTGGAGCCACCAGTTAAAGGGCAGCGTGAGATGACCAATTTGTAGACAACACTAGATTTCACACACTAGCTGATCCTACTGGGGCAGTTTCCTTTAGAGTAATGATAGTGTCAAAGAACTTGCAACATAAACTTGCAAAGAAGCTTCCCACTTTTAGCTGCCACATGAAGCCTCAGGAATGCCTTCCTAAATAGCAGGATAAAAGACAGCAACAATAAGAGTAACAAAATCAGTAGGTATATACAAGAAACAGTAACAAAAACACATGCTTTTTAGCAACCAGAAGCAAAAATGCAACATAGAACATGAAGTGGGTATAAGGCATGTGGTAGTGGGATATAGTATCACATTTTCCATCCTCTTTAGGGAAGGCCACACATACTGTCTGTGAATGGGAAGCAGCTGGGAAGTAATGTTTATCAGCCTGAAACATATACTAGCAATCTTCAGAGTAACCTATATTTTGCAAATTACACTACTTGAACAGCCAAGTGGAAAGATATTTAATGTGAATACTTCAATAATGAAAGCATTTTAAGATAAAAATAAAAGTTCCATCTTAGCTCATTATTCTCTGATATGTGAACATAAATACTTGCTAAGGATAGTTGAAGACTAAACCTACTTAAAAAACTGTAGTTCAGTGGCCTTATGTAGTCCTACTGAAAGCAGCACTAAATCTCATGTCATGTCTCTGCATAGTCTTCCACTGGCTCCTCTGAGTGTGAAATTCTGTCAGAACTTCTGTTATTTCAGCCATTTTTTCATAATTTACTGCATTTTGTAACGCTCTATGACTTGTCCTCAGCTTTGTTTCCCACTTGTTCTCTAGATCTCATGATCTGTTTGCTTCTAAAGATTTAAAATTATTCTGGAGTTCTAATCCTGAGAATTAGTGGGGAAAGAAATTTCTTTCAAATATTAGTACAAACTTATTCAGTCCCCTTGCTGGCCATGACTTGAGAGCTCATTTTAGTCCCACATGTTTTAGATGGATGAATGGCATGTGTGTGTGTGTATGTGAATTAACAGTGCTTTAGTATTGACTGTTAGAAATCAGATGAAGAATGTTTAGCCAGGATAAGTTAAAAAAAAAGATCCAACAAAATCACTCAGCTTTATAATAATACTTTGGACAACAGTGCTGTATTTTTAAGAGACTTTGTACTTTGATGTGAGTTGCACCATTTCGAGTTCAAGGAGAAACTTTTCTGCATATTAGTGCAGCTGCTTTTCCTAAATAGGGAAATTTGAAGGATCTAAGGTGAAAGTGTCTATCACTCTTCAATCCACAAGCCCATTGATTGTTTATTTTACCTTGGCTTTAGCAAGAATGGCTTTAAAATAATACTTGCAAACACAGAGTGGCTGTGCCTGCAGTTGGCAGATGATTCAGATGATTTGTCAAAGAGGGATAGAGACAAGTTTTGTGCCTTGCCTTTCATCTTACCCAAAGCTGGACAACCTGAAGGGTATGAGAAATAGTGATGGGGTGTTTGTGAAGGGCAGGGGACAGAGCCTGGGATCACCTCAGTGCAGTACTGATAGACATCACAATATTCAATGGAAAGGGTGTCATCATCATCATCCTCTGCCAACTTTGTGTTTCTAATTTTGCACAGTATGTTTACCTTCCCTTTTTCTTTTGCCTATAATTATTGCATTACCTGTCTTCTGCCTTCCATACAGTCAGCCTTGGACTTGAGGGGAAACTTCCTATGATATCTGAATATAGTCAGAATCCATCTGAAAACACAGTTTATGTACCATATTGATAGCCTTGGGCTTTTGCAGAGTTCTTACTACCCATTGTATAGAGCAAATTTTAAAGCACACTGTTTCTTTAAATGAATTTTAGAACTAAAATCTGTGCCAGCTTTCTTACTGAAGGGCAGATAAGAGCTTTGCTCGTTTCCTAGTGAAAATTCATTTTTACTGCTTGACTTGATGATTTGAAAAGGAAAATAATTTAAAATGGCAATAGTGTAGATAATTATGCAGTTTGAGCTTAGGAGCAGGTTCTCAGCATTAAACAGAGTATTGTTTAAATGCTATGGATGACAATGATTAAGGCAAATAATTGATATCCTCTTTAGAGTTTTGCACTTGTAGCCCTGCATTCTCCTCAGGTACCATCAGGTGCATACTAATGAGGAATTGCTAATAATTGGTGGCAGTTTTGGGTATATGGAGCTGTGAAGGCAGGACAAGGTACAGAAAATATCTTTTGAGCAGTTCATACCTGGTTTGAAGCATCAGATGTTTTATTTTACAGAAACTGTCATTTCCTAGGCAACAGTGGGTACCTGTTTATAATTTTTCATCATTTTGGTGAATGGTCAGATTCTCAGGCTTCTTTTGTTTTTTGTCATTTGTGTAATACTCAACTAATTGTTCTTTACTTGGTACCCAACCCTTTTCATGCAGACACACTTTTATACACATATTTGTTCACACTAGAAAAGCACATAGATATTTAAACTCTTTACCACATGTTCTAAGATTACAAGATGACTTCACATGCAGTAAACTACTTTCTGAAATTTCTGAGTTTAAAATGGATAAGGTTTCTTTCAACAGCATGCCTTTGCTGTTATGTATGTGTATAGAGCCAACCCAGTGGTAAGCATAAGGTTATAAATTTCAAGGTAAATCTATTGCTGAACAACATCAAGGTCTCCCACCCAAAAAATCTTGAACAACACTCTAGGAGCTCCAAGAAGGTCAAAAATGTACAATTATTTACAGTCCTGAAGATGACAATGATGTTTCAAACAGAAATTTCACTCTGCAAATATCAGTGCAATGTGCCCTTCTAGAACACAATAATTAGAAAGAACTTCAAAGCTGTTTTAAACTGATTCCAAATATCTTCTGGATGCCCTCAAGAGTGAAAGAGCAGAAACTGCATAGGAATTCACACATTGGAAATAAATTTAAAAACCCAAAGACATGGCCTAACTGAAAGTTCAGTCTAACATATCAGAAACTGCCCTTAGTTCTTTGTATGCAGTCTCCAAGCAGTACATTTTGTTGATGCCTACAAGAACCTGGGGGTCATTCTGTGCCCTCAGAATGGGCATCTCAAAGGGAAATTAGTACTTCCTTTGCTGAGGCCACAAATGAAAAGTTTGCAAAACGTCCCTTGGAGTTCAAGCTGGGCAATCTGTCAGAGAAAGAAATTTAAACAGCACTGAAAAGATCTCTGATGCTGAATTCACATTTTAATTAACTATGCAGAATCATAGTGACTAAAAAATATAGTACTTTCTAACTTACAATGATCAATATTTTCACAGAATCACAGAATAACTAGTCTGGAAGAGACCTTCAAGGTCATCGTGTCCAACCTCATCATCTCCTAACACCTCAACTAAACCATGGCACCGAGTGCCTCATCCAGTCTTTTTTTAAACACATCCAGAGATGGTGACTCCACCACCTCTCTGGGCAGACTATTCCAGAACTTAATCACTCTTCCTGTGAAAAAATTCTTTCTAATGTCCAACCTGTATTTCCCTTGATGCAGCTTGAGATTTTTTGAGATTTTTTTAAAGGATACCATTTTACTGGTGGGACTAAGATTACACAAATGCCCAAAGCTACCCTAGATTCTTATTCCAGAAGTGTGGAACCTGTGCTCAGTGCATTTGGAGGAGAGCTTCGTTCCACCATATGCTGAACAATATCTCTATGGCTAGGGATGTCAGAATTCATCACACAGCCCTTGAAGTATGTCTGTCAGACATCTAGAGTCCCTTTAGAGACAAAAGAAAGGGAAAGACATGATTTTTCTCATCCCAAAGTAGAGGGGTCACATTAATAATTCCATAAGAGTGTGTATTTCTCTCAATTTTCTATAAAATTAGCTCATAAAGGAGACATCTGGATCATAGATACTGAAACTTTTGTGAGATCAATCTCACCCAGACTGTCTTGGCATGTTGGTGTATCACACAGCCTCACTACACTTGTAAATATATTCAAGAGGAGTTTTGGGATAGCAGCACTGATGATAGCAATATGCTGAGGTACTAAGTTAATAAAGTTATTAACAGCCTTATGAATGCAATTAATTAATGATTACCTTGAAATTAATACCCTAAATATATATCCAACTCATGGTATAGCTTAAAAAATATTAATTGAAAGGTCAAGATTCTTGTTTTCAGTTACTTTCTCATATGTGAACACTTGGGGGTGAGGAAAATTAGCAATACTTTTTGGTGTTGATGTTGATGAAATTGGAAACTGAAAAATTAAGGAATAGCAAAAAAATGACACCTCAGATTTCATAAATTTTTTTCACTGTGTTTGAATTCATTGTGATGTGGTAAAAAATATTTAGAAGTGTTAAGAAAAAGAAAAAAGTATAAAGGAGAACAACTGTCTTTGACTACAAAACTGAGGGGGTTTTTTCCCATTTATATCTGTAAGGTCTATTTTTGCAGGGAAGATTACTATAAGGGTGTCTCTGTTCTTTGGAGTTCTCTCTGTATAAGTGTGTAAATTTAGTCTGTACCTTTGACAAGAATGTCACCAGCCTCTTAAATTTTGATTCTTGGATTTAATATTTTAATGTTGAATCACCATATTGACAGAAAAAGACAAATCCACAGTGGAAAATAGGCCAGAAGGCCTCACCTAAAGTGATCTTTTCACTAAACTAAAGCAAAAGTGACACTGCTTTCCACGCTCAAACCATCATGAATTTCAGCCACAAGTTTGACTTTCCTGACTCAGCTTGGCTTAATTTTGCATCCTCATATTTCAGTAAGCTTTATATAGTTTTATTTCCTTTCTGCTGTCTAGAAAGAGAAAGAATCATGCTTCCACATAAATTCTTTTCTGGATTCTGCAATGTGTGATTTGTTTAAAAAATTACATAAAGAGATACTTAAAAAATACCTTGTGCACAGTTTTTTGCCCTGAACCCTTGATGATTTTGTTTTTTCTTGGTCTTTCTGTTTGAAAAATGTTGGATTTTTAGTTCCACAGAAAGGTACATGTCCAGTAACTCCATTAGTAACAGAGAATAGTTTATTTTTTGGCTTGATTCCTCAAGATGTCATTAGGACTTCCAGTTTTGTGAGGACCCAAGCCATGTCTTGCCCCCTGTGGCATACCTGCACTGCTGTCATGCCTCCCCCAGCACAGGTGGTGTGACAGCAGTGCAGACACAGCCCAGGGCACAGGCCAGGAGGGAGCTGCCTGCACAGCCCTCCTCACCTCTGAGAAGTCAGCCTGGACAGTGGCTGGGATCACGAGGACTTTAGGGTTGAGGTGTAAAGCACATCTTACCCACAGTCTCAGTTTTGCCTGATCCTGTGGGATCTTTCACTTTACGTGTGTAAGTGATGTTTTGGAACACACTGTAGGTCTCTGCATAGAGGATGCAGAGCCACAGAAGATGCTCTTCTTTTGTGTGAGATGATGGTTACCCAAGGCTATAATTCAACGGTGCAGTGTGAACAGATAGCAGGCTACAATGAATCTTGTACCTCTCAGAGGTTTTTTTGTTGTAAAATGATGTATCAGACACTGGTGAGTAAAATTAGTCTGTAAATCCCACAATATAAATTGTTCATGGGAAACATTAAAACATATAGCTGGAAACATCAGTATTTCATATGAGGTAATTGAATTAGTTAATAAATAAAATACATATGTGTGACCCTTACTGATTTTTTCTTCTTTGAATATAATGGCTGCAGAAGGGAAGGAGAGAGGGGAGGACAGGAGAGAGAGAGAGGAGAGAGAGGGAGAGAAAGAGGGAGAGGGAGAGGTTTTTTGCAGATTCCAAGTGGGACTACCTCACAAGGGCAGCAGCAGGCAGCAAGATCCTTATGACCTAACAAAATATAGGCAGTTAAAGAACTTGATCACAAGTTTGCTCTGCTTAATGTGTAGCAAGGTAGTCCCAACTTAAAGCCACAAGCATTCTGGTTTTAGGTAATCATCACTTGTGAATTCACCCTGGTTTATTTACAACAAACTTAATTAGCTCATACTGGTTGTGTCTGTGCTGCAAAGTTGGAGCTGTGCCATGCAGCCCTGTTTGCTGACTGAAATCTCTTGGAGTAGACCAAAGCCCCATGGGCATCCAAATTTCCCACTAGAGAACACTGGGATACATGGGGATATATTGCAGCTGGAACTCACAAAGAGAATTCAATCACAGAGGTCCACACATTGCCCCATGGCATGAGCGCAGCTACTATATCATGTGAAAAATTTTTAATGATTCTTTTGCTCCTTCTTCCAACATTTTAGATACAATTTTGTATATATCACATGTGTACACCCAGTAATAAGAAGAGGAACTTAAAATGCTGCAATTATTTTTGGAAGCCACTCTATTCTGCAACTGGAGTTTGGAGAAATATGCATGTTAGTGGGCGTATTCAAAACATAATATGGTTAGACCACTTGTAAGTTAAGTTGATATGACAACCTATAGTGATGGAAATAGTCTGTAATCTGCATTATCTTTTGTTAAAAAAAGATAGACAATTTAATTAATTTCTGTAATACAAGGAATTTTCTGAGTAGCAGGCTGAATTTGAGTGGCAAATCCCATCTTCCTCCTCTAATAGATGTTCTCTGCATTCCGACTGAAGTAATTAAAACTTATATTAGTAAAAAAAAAATGAAGTTTCTGGTACAGATTTGATAAGGGCTATGCACTGCACTGATCAACTCTAAAACATGTTTTAAAAAATTCCTTTCTTGTTCTGGTTTCTTCTCACCTTCCTGTTTATCCCATTATCATTTAAACTGTCTTTTCATAAGGGATTTAGCCATCTAGAAGTTAAAAATCTAGTCCGAGAGTCAATGAAAAGTAACAAAAACTTTCTGAGGGTGATAACAGTTTATACTAAAAAAGGTATCTTAGCCAGGTTGGAATTAATTCCTCTCTGGAAGTGGGCTACCCACTTACCTGTTACAGGAAATGCAGTCACCAAATTTGGTGTAGAAACCCAGCTACTATATAGGCAAAGATAGGTGGATCAAGTCTGTAGAGTAGAAACTGCCTGGGGAAGAAATTCTTGGCCACAATTCAACACTTCCAGATATTCCTGTATATACCTGTGGGATTTAAAAAAACAAACCAACAACAAAACAAAAACCCTAAACAAATAAACAAACAAAACCCCCAAAATACATAAGCAGACAAGCACACAAAAAAGTCAATCATTCCAAACCAATAAACATCCTAAAATGATGCAAACGTCTCTGGTTTCTACCAGAAATTTTTTTGTTGACATGTTCTTGAGTTATCTTGAGAATTTTGGAAAAGCTGTCCCTTTATATCTAGGTGGTTGAATAAGGCATCAAGATATTCGGCCTGATTGAGACCTGTTGGAGCTACTGAGAAGTCCAAATATTAAACTTCCAATGCACCGCACAGTCCCTGTGAGCTAGAGCTCTTTTTGTGTTGCCCTGCTGAAGTTTTTTGGTGTGCATATCTGATTGTTTTTAATCTATAATTATTTTGATGTAAGAGTGAAACTAGAGATTTTGCATTGTTACCTAAAGTGGCTTTTTCTTATGAGAAAAATTGTTTTCATTAAAAAAAAAAAAAAGGGACTAATCTTTTCTTCTTCTCTGTGTCCTATACATGGCATATTTTAAATATATTTGGTTGAACGACACGGATCTTCAAGCAGTACCTTGAATTTTTTTTTTTTGTAGCAAGCTTTCTGAGTTTATCAGCATGTTTATCAGCTGTATTAACCAAGCTGCTTAAGCCATCATTGGCTGAACATTTTGACTTCACTAATCATCTAGCAGCATGGAGATTCTTTCTGGAACTGATTTTCTCCACTGACACTGTTGTGGTCACTTTTCCCTGCCTCAGAGATCTGAAAGGGTTGGAGAGAAACCAGGAATCTCCTTCCAAAATATAATGTCTGCAAGAATGATGGTGAAAAGTTTCACCATCATATGGTTTATCTGTGATTATTTTAAAGAAATGTTTCCTTCATCCTTTAAGTTATGAAGTTGTTCTGTAGCCTGTGCTGATGTTTACTAATTATTCTTTCAGGACTGCTTTGTTATAGATTCTGCAAATAAGAATTAGTAATTAAAACCAATCTTCTCTTTAAACAATCTTGATTTTCTGCAGTTAAATGTTTGCTTTGATCCTCAAAAATAAAAGAAATATCACTTAGTTCATCCTTCATTTTGTAGAGAACATAATTTAATCCTTCATTAAACAGGAAACTCTGCTGGAACAAGAGGCAGCTACTGGAGCCAAGAATAGATAATAATAAACATGTTTTTGTCAGTTGTGATGCACTAGTCCAGCCCACCAACATGTGCTTGTTTGCTACCCAGGGCTGTGTGTGGAGGGGCTCCCACGCGGCTCCTCCGGGCTCTGCCGCAGGGCTGGCTGCAGGAGCACCCTCAGCCCTCTGTGCAGAGCTGTGCCACGGGTGTTCCTCTGCCACAGAACTTCTGCTCCAACGTGCTGGGCCTTCCAAACCTCTGGTCTTTTTGAAAGGCTTCTTTAAGGCTCTTAAACACCAAAATCCGCTTTGAATATTACAACTCCAGACCACTTACTCAGCTATTTTGTACTTTTGTGCTTCTAAGGTTTCCTGGTAGCTAAAATTCTGTTTTCTATGGAACCATGAGCATTGCAGTTGGATCTTTCAGCATCTATCTTCCATTCAAACTTGAAGGGAGTCCAGCAACATGACACTTCTCAATGGGACTCACCTCAAGGAAGTGATCTGCTAACTATCCTCACGACATGTCCAAAGTAGATCAACGAGACGTGACTCTGTGAAAGGTAGTTGCAGCAGCTTATCAGTACAAATACTTCTAATGGTACAGCTTGGTGGCAAGGGCACTTTTCCTCGTAGGATTCCTGGCCTGGACATCTTCTCAGTCTAACTAAGTTCAAAGGCACAGTTCTCACTTCTGAAGTTGTGACTTTTGCCATCAAGCTATAAGAATTTTTGGATGGGGCCAGCTCTCCACAACTCCTTCTGAAGACATTCCAGCCAAGACTCCAGAAGAGGATAAGGAAACAATACAGAGAAGCTAAACTTTCGCCTTGGATATTGAGTTTTTGTCTTTAACTGAGGCAGCCCGTGATCCTCACATTTTAAAGTCAAAGGTCATTAGATTAAATAGAACAGAGAAAAAAAATCCTGGGATCAAAACCTAGCACCTGGTCAGAACCACGGGCATTAATCAGGTCAATTAACCATATCAGCTTTTGTTCTATCTCTTTTTATTCGTCTGTCTTCCACCCTTGGGACCTCAGAGACCAGATTTTAAAATGTGGTGACACCTTTTCACAATGCACATTTACAGTGTTGTTTTCTGTAATTACAGTGGGAAAGTGCTTAAGGAAAGGAAGAAAAATAATATTTTTAGAGAGGTGAAAATATTTGATGAAATCAGAATGCTGTAGAAATAGAAACCCAGCTTGACTGCAAACAAAATTAAGTGGCTGAAGCCAGGACATGGAAAAACTGTGTTCCTTATCACAACTAACTCAAAAGTTCTGACAGAAAGCTACAGTTTTTTGACCTGAAGCTGGCTTCTGAGAGCAGTTTAAATGCAAGAAATTAAATGCAAGAAGTGTATGTTTTAGTTTGGGATTTTTAAAACATGGAGGTTACTAATAGACTCATACAACATTGCACAAGTGATACCTTGACACTAAAACTCCTGAACAATAAATCTAAACTCAAAATATTGGACCTTGGCCTTAATTCTGTATTGATTCACTCACTGCATAATTAAGATTGACTTACCAAGAAAAAAACTGAGACATTATGAGTAACATATTTACATGAATCCCTTAGATCAGCTAATGATCCTATATACCACATATTCATCTGTTTTTCAGACACACCGGTGTTTACTAGCACTTTTGAGTAGAATCTGTACTTTTGAAGTTGAGGGTTATTGAAGCAATTTCTGAAATGAAATCATCCCAACCCTGAATGAGCCAGCGGAGACAGACATTTTAAAGCAATACTGTTTAAAAGCAGAGCAGTAAAATAGTAAGAACATTTGTCAGGCTAGAGGTTCATAAAAATAAATATAGTGCTCTTCAGATACAAATGACTGAATAATATAGAAAGATTATGATTTATGAAAATATGATATGCAAGTATTATCAGTCATGTACTGAACTTCTGCTGAAAATCCTAAGATTATTTACTTTTTCTAACCCTGTGGTGTATTTGGGGTTTTTCTCCTATTTTGCTTACTGTCACAAATGTTGTGCCTTCCAGAATCATTCATCCTCAGAATGTCATCTGTCCTCTTTCCCACAATCACATTTGTCTGTGTTAAATTGCCCACAGAAGAGCACCCCACTCTCCTTCTTTCATACAGGTGTCATAAGTAACATTCTCACATAGGGTAAAAAACAAACACATGCTGACAATGGAGCGACTTTTATACCAAGTAACTCCTAAAACTATTTTTTTTTCCTTTAGCTGATGCTAAGTAAGTGACTTCAGCCATGCAGACCCTCAAGCTCTATTGCTCAAAGCAGTTACAGGCTTGAGATCTTAGATCCATTTCTCATACACCAAAACATCTGTGTATAGTCTTGCAGAGTGGCACAAAGACTAATATAAATAAATTTGTGAGGCTTTTGAGGAAGACTTTTGATAAAATTGCCAGTTTCTGCTGTTAAACAAGGTCTCCTTTTTTAGCAGCTGGCTAAAATGCTCTCAGGTAAAATCCTTCAAGAAACCCATAGCTAATACTTAACAAGATTTAATTATTTTACAATTTATCTCTTTCACATTAATGGTCTCCCTGAATCTGCCACATCCAAAGGAGCAATACAAGTGCTGAATTATGAAAAACAATTCCAGTGCAGAAATATGGGTAATAACATACAAGGTCAAAAAACAGGCAAGAGTAATTTGCAACAACTAAATTGCTTGATGTAATACTTTGGCTTGATAGTCTTTCAGAGGAGGCTTTACATAAGTCAAAGGTCTTTGGAGTAATATGCAAATCAAAATCCTACCACTCTCCTAAATCCTTTTAATCCAGTCGTTAATCTCAATAATGACCTAGTTTTTGGAACCTTTACTGTGTTCAGCCACTTAATCACATTACCTAGTTTGCCCTTTGCAAACTTTTAGAGGAGAAATAAATGTACATAAATATCATCCTACTATAATGTAGCTGAAGCCCTCCTGAACAAGTGCAGTTTTACAGCAGAAAATGCCGTAGCACCTGCTGAAATTTCATGTAGCCTCTCTGTTTAACCATAACTCTTACATTTTTAGAGCTTTGCATAAAATGAAGGAATAAAGAGGTAGATACCAGATTATTATCCTTACCTGACAGTTCTTAGAGAAACATCAAAATGAAGAATGAGAAGCCATTACATATTCTGGATCTTTTTTCTCCAGTTGTTGTGCATTGTATGATCACTGACATACCTGATTTACTGTAAAAATAAATAATGGAAAAATCACTGGATTCATGTGAGTTTTGAAATTGTCGAAGAAGAAAATTATCAACCATAGAAACACACACAGTAACATTTTTACATATTGCTCTTTCAGAGAGTAAGAACTGGTTTAGATTTAATGAAAGACACAATTAATGTCAGAATTCCACAAAAAGGGAAGGCACAGACTGGCTAAACCACAGCATGCACAGCACTCAAATACTCTCCAATACCAAGCACATTGAAGCCTGAAGTTCACTTAAAGGAATTGCTTGGCTGGTAAATAGGTTCTGTGCTTTGGGTCTGGAGAATCATGTCAGAAGAGTTTTACACAACAGCATGTTGCACTTCCTGTGTAAATTCACCAACAAGATAATCACATAACTACCTGATTGTCAAATATCTATCAGACAGGCTAAGCACATTTTCAGGTGATTTTCAAGAACAAGACGGGTGGATTTTAGTTTAGTTTAGTTTAGTTTAGTTTAGCTTAGTTTATTATTTTAATTTAATTTCATTTCATTTAATTTCATTTTTGAAAGAACATTCTTATACCAATCATATTTTAAGAAACCCTAGCTCTTTTATCTCTGATCTTTCATGCTGCACTTGACTTGAAGTTAAATAGTGTTTTTAGCAGTTATGCCTCAGAGAGAATACCAGAGTGTAAAAAAAGGACTGTGCTCCTATGAAGTGTGTACAAAACCAGACAGTAATGTATGCACTCTCCATAAGGAGTCACAAAGGCTAAAAGCATTGGCTATTTCTCTGAAGCCTAAAAGACCATGACAGATACAATGCATGCTCTAGTAACTAGATACAACAACTCTGAATCGAGTTTATCATTACTGTGAGTTTCATTTTTTTATACCACCAGTGAAAGTAAAAGAAAGCCAAAAGTAGCAATAACAATAAAGAAATGAATGTTAATACTACTGTTGAGGATCTGAATGGTGTGAGGAAGCCAAGCATCTGCTATTGAGAAGGAGTACAGCTTTACAAAAATTATACTAGAAATCTTTCTCTTGTAATAGAACATTAAAATCTTTGCCTAGATTTTCTGAGGTATCCCGCTCTCATATCTGTGGAAGTGCTATAATTTTCCATTATATTGCATGGCCTCATGTAAAAACTTTTCGGAAGCTTAGCATTTTCCTTCACATTAGCACATTTTCCAGGAGTTTTGTCGAAAGGACAAATACTTTAGCTCCTAAATCCCACTATTACTTTAACTTTTTAGCCCTTATATTATTTCAAAATAATAATAGAATCATAAAATCATAGAAAGGTTCCAGTTCAAAGGGACCTTTAAAGATCATCTAGTCCAACACCCCTGCAGGGACAAGGGATATCTTCCATGATCAGCTTGCTAAAAGCTCCATTCAAGCTGGACTTGAACATTTCCAGAGATGGGAAACCACAGATTCTCTGGGCAACCAGTTCTGGTGTCTCACCACTCTCACAGTAAAGAATTTACTCCTAATATTAAATCTAACCCTACCCTCTTTCAGTTGAAAACCATACCCTCTTATCCTATCTCTACACACCCTTCTAAAAAGTCCCTCCAACTGCCCCATGTCCTTCCTATGTTTGGGGCCCCAGAGCTGAGCACAGCACTCCAGGTGGGATCTCATGAGGGTTGAGCAGAGGGGCAGAATCCCCTCCCTCAATTTGCTGGCCACGCTTGTTTGGATGGAGCCCAGGACAGGTTTGGCTGAGTTTGTGACAATGCCAACCAGAATTGCTTTAGCAGAGAAACAGAGAATGGTTAAGGCTGGAATGGACCTCTGGAGACCATCTACTGCAAAGTCCCTGTTCAAAGCAGGGATCAGCTTCAGCAGATAACTCTCAGCTGTGTCCAGTTGGGTTTTGAGTATCTCCAAAGATGGACACTCCACAGCCTCACTGGGCAACCCGGTTCAGTGTTTGATTGCTCACTCAGTAAAAATGGACCCCAAGATCCTTATCTGCAAGGCTGTTTTCCAGCCAGATTGTGTCCAGCCCCTACTGGTGCATGGGGTTATTCCTGCTGAGGTGCAGGACTGGTGTTTGCCTTTGTTGAAATTGATCATGTTCTTGTCAGACCGTTTCTTGTACCTGTTGAGGTCTTTGTGAATGATAACATGCCCATCTGGTGTTATCAGCTGCTCCTCCCAGTTCTGTGTCATCAACAACCTGCCAATGCTATCTTCACTGTCACCATCCAGATCACCAATCAGGAGTATTGCCCCAGTATCAGCCCCCAGACTGCATCACTGGTGACTGGCTTCCAGCTGGACCTTAACCTGTTAAACTTGGCAGCTCAGCCAGTCCACTGTCCTCTTATCTGGCCTCTACTAAGACATGTAAGGGGTTCCAATTGCTCTGCCTTCCCATTCTTTTGAATAAAAGATGAGTGTGCACCAAGGGTAAAATTAGGCACACATATATAAATATATTTTTATGAGAAGTACATATAGAGTCTCTTTACGGTTAGCATTCACAAAATTGGATGTGTTGGCCTTCACATAGCTGAAAATATCCTTTGTACTGAATTTATGAAGCTAGGTATATTTAGCTTGGTCCTGCAAGGCTCTGCAGATTTTGTCAGAGGCTGTACAGGTTTTTTACCATCTCTGATAAAAATTTTCCATAATATCAACAATACATCTTTGATCATTTGAATAATAGTAGTAAATATAATTTGCATGGAGTGTAGGAGAGGGCAATGCTAGTATATGAAAATTACATCAAGGTAATATTTCATTCTCTATAAGGGCAAACAGAAAGGAGAACAGCAGCCTTCTGGCATTTTTAAGGTGGCTTTTTCCAGCCCTAGTGACTCATCCTTGAGGCAGTCTCTGAACATTAACAGATATTGCTCAGTTCCTTTTCCTTTTCACAAATTGCAAGCCACTGCTGAGGCACCAAAAAGAATCTATTTTTTTCAGTCCTTTTCAAGATGTTTTCTTGATGAACACAGAAAAAGATCACAAAAAATTTCATTTCTGTATCAGTGGCCACTGCCACAGAAATCAGTTAGAAAGCAGGTTCTGTGTCTCCGTTGGGTATTTGCGAATGAAGATGTCTCTGGCAGAAGAAGAAATGTCTGGGTAGCCGTGGAGTAAGTCTGCTGCTAATTGATAACCCAAAGTCCAGTGCTATATGACTCTAACGCAATCTGGAAGATCAAGAAAACTGTGCTGGCTCATAATTCAAAAAGATATTAATAATGACAAAGTTGGTTTTGTTTAAGTGCTTATTATAATTCTATTTTGTCTCATTTATACCCTAATTAAATAAATCCCACAGAAAGTTAGCCAAGGGACAGAGCTAAAGGAGATGACAGTGAATCAAGAACTAATTGTCCTGACATACAAAGTTTTAACCTTTGTTAAAGGACATTCATTTAGTTTGTAGTGAAGAAGTGCAAAAGGTTGAGCTGTCTGAACTTTGAGGCTGAAAGCACTTCTTCTGTTGCCTTCAGAGTCCATCATCAGCCCAGGACATCAACTTACACGTTGCAAAATGAAAGGGCATGGCTTATTAGGGCTTACAGGGCCAGGTAGTTTCATAGGAATAAAATAAATATTTTTGTAGTATTATCTATGAGTTCCATTCTTCAGTTGCAACAGCTGTGCTGCTGGAGGTATAAAATTACAAATAGAAATAAGTGCCTTGAGGTTCTCACAAGTGCATAGACTAGTTCTCTAGTTTTTGGAGGCAGCACACGCCAGTAGCCATGACCTTGAAGTTGCCTGTGAGATCATCTCACGTGCCTAAGTGCCCATCAGTGAGTAAGCAAGCAAGAGTGGGTTGCATTCCCCAGAAGACTTAAAGTACTCAGATAAAAACTTACCATAAAAAATTAAACTTCAGGTTAATAAGATCTTTCTGGGTTTGCTTTTTTTTTTTTTTTTTAACTCAGAAATTTGTCTTAATGACAGAGGTTAATATTAAGATATTAAAATATCACTGAGCATTAGGGCTGGATAGTCCTGCAAGTGGAAAATATCCTGAGGTAAGGATATTTTCCAAGGATCCCTGTAGATGTTACACCATATGAATGAAGCCTTAAAGCAGTCTCCATTGTGCCAGGCACTATACAAACACACACAAACAAACCTGCCTGAAAGAAGTGACCGTGTGAGAAACCGTGTTGACTCCTTGCCCCAGAACAGATAGACATACAAAAGGATATTTGGGATGAGATTTATTTCACTTGACTTCAGGCCTCTACAGCTCAGATCCTGTGTTTTAGTCATGTGGGAGGCTTTGGCTGCTCAGCAGAGGCAGCTTGGAGCCTGGAAACTTGATGCACCTCTTCTGGCCTCCCTGAGCTGCCAGGTGACTGGAGTCTCTTACGAGCTGGCACTGGAATTTTGTCTTAATCTTTGTCTCCCGGTACCATGTACTTGCCTGTCTTGCAATTACTTATTTCACACAAGGCAGGGAATAAAACGTGGATTAACAGCACCTTCCGCTCTACCCAAGCCAAGATGCTTATATATGATCACTTAAAATGCCTCCTGTATTTGTTTTTATTATATACATCATACAAGAGAAGAAAATTGCTCTAAGCAATTGGCATTAACCAGTATCTAAGGAGTTAGTCAGAATTATTATTTTTATACTTAGGCAATTGTGTTTATATCCTATCATTTTGTAAATAGAGTTGTCTGATTTTGTTTTGCCTATTTGGTTTGTTTTTTGTTTTTTAGTTTTTTTTATCTAGTCTCAAATATGAAGAGGCATGAAAGCCAAAATGAATCCTTATTAAATGTACTTTAGGGTATATATAACTCCCATGAGAAGAGCAATTCATGTGAACATAATGGGATGTCTGGCAAAACTGTAAATTCTTCAAGGACAGAACAGAGTGCATCAGTGCCATTCTGAGCCTGACAGCAATACAGCAAGAGCTAGAGAAATGTTTCCATGAGGTTGTTCGACAGAAAAAGAAAGTTTCAGGACATTTAAATTAATTTGTTATTTTGGTCTGGGATTAACTAAATCTTATAAGGAATCAGTAGATTCATTCAGATCAGGTGTATGGAAGGCATTCACATGTTTTAAGACAAAATTCCAAGATCAGATTTTAGCCAAATGCAAATTTTCACACTCTACTTATTTTTTTCTTTTTATATTTCTTGGCTTTAATTTTGTCGGTACTGGAAGGAGTAATTTTCATAGTCTCGTTCCTATGCCGCTGTGCACTATCCCAAACATGTTTCTTCGGAAGTTTTAAAAAAGACCAGTCCTGCTTACCATTATCAAGCTCTATTCTAGTATGTAGGGGGAAAAAAATAAGTGTAGAATAAAATCACCTTTACTATAAGTAGTATTTCTCAGTGTGCCAATGATTTCTTTGACCTTTCTGGTGATGTTATGATGTCACAACTCTGTAGCTTTGGCCTATTTTTTGCATAGCCTTCACTGGGCTAGACTTGATGGAAATAAACATCTTACATAACAGTCCGGCTGTGCACTCAGCTCTTTTCCCTTCTCTATTTTTTTTTCCCGAAGGAGATTTTCCCAGCATGAATTCTGTATGTACAATTAACATTTGCCAAATTTCATCTTCAAAATCTGTTAGGGTTTATAAGAAGATTAAGAGACAGAGCTGATGTGTTTCATCACCCTTCCTCTGTAATCACACAGCTTTACACTAGGAAAGAGAGCAAGAGGCAGGTTAAAAATGCAGTAATTCCCTTGAAAGGAGAACTAAAATAGAAGGCTCTGAATGTGAGACCATTCTCCTGGGGTTATTTAAACCAAACTCTTTCAGGAAAGAGCAAAGATCAGATACAGATTACCCTCACAGACATAAAAAATACCCTGTCCTGATAGGTTTTGCTGTTATGTTAATAGCAAAGAGAAGAATTAACAGTATTGTACCACAGAACCTTAACTCTTTCCTTTCCTTTTTCTTATATATTTTTGGTTGAATGTGTAGCAGGTATATATACAGACTCAGACTGGACAGAAAATCTTCCTAAAGAATAAAGGATGAAATACTTGTGCAGAAATAAATTTACCCAAAGTGAATACAGAAATCGGTGCATACAAACCAAGAAAAAAATGTGCCAGAATATGTACCATAGATTGACATTAACTGAGTTGCACATACAGGTTTTTATGTAAGGAAAGTTTGCAGACAAAATTTTGCAAAGCTCTTGGGGTTGTTTTCTTTCTAAAGTAAAGTCAGGAGATACCATCAACCTCTACTTTCAAAAACACTGACAGTTTAAAAATAATGACCATTAAAACATATTATTTTGGACCTGATGAAGTAAACAGTATCCTAAATGACCAGGCCTACAGTTACCAAATCAGTAGTGTTAAACCCTCTGTATTAGAAAACAAGTATTTGATATGTCACAGTGGACATGAAGTAGCTTTTCATTTTTAATAATTAAGTACTACCTAAGCCTGTGTCCTTTAATTAGCTTAAACACTCCTGTGCTTGAAAGTATGGTCTGTATTACCACACACCTGAATCAGATAAAGGCTCACCTCAGTTCAGGAATTTCAGATCAGTTCAGGAATACCCTGTTTCAAGGTGCAAATGACACAATAAATGCAGGCAAACTTCCTCCACTGGCCAATCTACTGCATTAACAGACGTGTAATCAATGTACAGCACACCAGACAGGTTTTTCCAAGCATTACTGAAGTCAATACCTCTATCAGCAGGACATGTTGTTATTTTTAATAGATCTCTTAAATATTTACTTTTCTCTAGAAATAACATCTCTCAACACTACAACCTTTTTAAAGTTATGGGATTTTAAGGACAATTTTTAACTTTTTTTTCCTGCCTCAGGAGTAAAACAATTTAATTAACAGTCCTTGCTATATCAGATCATTTAAATGTTCTTTCTGAGACAAAAATTCTTTTTCACCGTAAACTACATTCAACCATGGAAGCATTAGGAGCAATCCTGCAAAAGGAATCCTTGCCCACATTCTAAATAGACTCACAGTTTTTTGAGGTAAAGCAAGACAAAGAATTGGAAAGGCAAACAAAACCTAAATTTTACATTAGCTAGCTTACCTTCAAGTTGCATGACCTTTTATGCCCATAAAGCATGAAAACAATAGTGTAGAGGTTTGTGCAATGGATGTTGGTTTTATTTAATTTCTTTAATGTGTCTAATACTTATGAAGTGAGACCACTCTGGATTGATTCTTAAGAGAATATGTTTATTGCACTGTATATAAGCCACACTGCAAATCCTAATGTTGCCAGAAAATGGTAAACTACTGACCAGTATGTCACATGAATTGAGAATGTATCACTGAGTTTTAGAGTTGGTAGAGACATTTACCTCTTAATTCGTGTTTAATTTCAAAGGAACAGCAGCTACTGTAGGGTCCCAAAAATAAGTAAAATTGAATGAAATGCAGGCAAGCAAAAGAACATTCATTGGCTATTAAAATAAACCTCTTCCATGCACCTGAACCTTCCTAGGAAGTTGGTGTTGAAGAAAAACCCTTGTGAAAGACAGCTTGCTGAAACAGAAGCTTCTAATTGTTCTGCAAAGTAGGAATAGGGGAAAAAAACCACCTGCTAGTGGTGTTTATGTAATCACACCACACTGTTCAGTCATATTGCCTCCCTTGAAAACCCTGATTTCATTCCTACTTATGAGCCTGACTTGTGCAATTGACTTCCCCTTGGGTTTACATTCCTCGTAAGAGTCACAAATAAAAAGGTTCCCCCTTGTCCTGTCACTGCATGCCTTGTAACAAGTCCTTTATGAGCTTTCTTGTAGGCTCCTTTCAGGTACTGGAAGGCCACAATAAGGTTCCCTGGAATCTTCCCTTCATCAGGTTGAATCAGTTTGGTCTCAGAAATTATGGTCAGGCTCAGTCTGTGTGTTAAACCCTTCTTGAGATGATAGAGTTATCATGTCCAAGATATCTTCCAGAGATAAGAGGTTCTTTCTCAATACTCAGACATCTGTACTGGTTTGGCTCTTGGGAGGAGGACTTTTAAAATTCTCAGTCATTGACATTTTCTAAGAGTTACCCAAGATATAAGAGAACTCATGTAAAAAAAAAATCAAAAGCACAAAAAGAGTCTCGGTGTACAAAAATGTTCTTTGATACCACAACTCCACTGAAATCAGTGGTATAAAGATTCAGACTTCTGTAACTAATTTAGTAAAGTAAACCTTCCCTTTCATCTTGTCTATGTACAGCAATTTTGTGATTTTCATCAGTATAATCAATGATAAAAAAAAAACCTGTCAGGCTTAGTAATGCTGAGTTTCTAACAAAATGAATAAATAGATGTAGGTTGTGATTTCTTCATGGCCAAGCAGGTTTTAAATTTTGGTCTGAGCTGAGTAAAAGTAACAGCAAAAAATTAGTGGAAAATGTATGTCCACATTATTTCAAGCCAGGTTTCCAGAAGAATTTATGAGCTTCATGAAATTTGTCATGGACTTTAAGCTTTTTATGAGCTTCATGAAATTTGTAAGGCATGGACATCCATGCCTTTTCCACTTAGAACTGATACATTCTGTGTATGATTTATGAGCAACACTGGTTAAAAATTGGATGCCAATTGAATATATTCCTTAAGCCAATTTTATGTAAATCTATAAGGTTGATGGGTGCAAGACACAATGTCAAAACAGAAAGGATAAACCAACCAAAAGTATTAACAAGATTTAATGCACCACCTCCCACTTCTTCAACTACTGTTCAAGAGAGGAGAAAGACACTGAGAGGATGGGGGATGGTCTCAGATGTCAAATTTTAACAGCACTCACTTTCCTGTGACAGCATACAGATTTGGAATATATAATCACAATGGGAAACCACAAAAAATATCTGCTTGTAAAGTATCATAATGTGAGATGCTCCCAGATTAGCTATTACTTAGCTATTGCTAAGTTATGTAAACTGTGGTGTTACATGAGGATTGTCAGTTAGATCTGTCACTGAAATGTGCAGACTGTCATACTCAATGTTTTTGAGAAATAAACAATAAGAGTCCCCAGACACAATTTACAAGGTTTTCCAGACCTAAAGGATATCCTTCTTTACCTCATGCTGCTCAGTGGAACAAAATGTCATCCAGTTCTGCATCCCTTTACTGCATCCTTTGCTGTACATATACCTGCCATTTCCAGGGCCTAAAAGGACTGCTCCAGACTGAAAAGTTTCTTGCTTCCTGTGGCACTTAAGACAGAGGAATTATGCTCCAATGAAAGCAGAGTTTTAGGAATTGCTACATAACATCTTTGGCTGCCTCATCCCTTTTACGTGATGTGAAGAGGAGGGCCTGACAATAAATCTTCAACATCATTTTGAGCAACATTCTGATTTGTTTTCTATCCTGTTATTCGTGGCCTTCCTTTTTATACCTAGGTCTAAAATAACCAGCTCCAAGGTAGGTGCTCACACTGCATGAAATCATTGAATTAGATGAATCCCATGCTTGAACTGTAAGAAATATTTTATTGATTTGAATTGGAATTGCTGGCTATTTTCTTCCAAAAACAATTTCTTGCTTTTTTCCTTCCACTCTGAGTGACAGTCAAAACAGTTACATATCCTGAGCACATATATATTTCTGTCTTATTCATTCCAAAAATTTGAAGTAAAAGACTTCTATCTGAAAAGCAATCAAAAATGATAACTACAAATAGTATTTACCTGCTGTGAGTTGAGCCCAGATTCAATTGTTAGAAGTATATAGAAATTGAATTTTCTTGAGTGAAGAAGCGATACTACTCATTATGATATATATGATTAACATGTGATTATTTTGAAAGGAAAATATCTTGTAATACCAGGGTATTTTCTCCAGGCTCATTGTCAGGCAAATTCTTAAAGCTATTATTTGAAGTTTCCCACAGTCATCACTAAAAGCTCTGTTCAGCACCAAATACCAGCACGTGCCTGAACAAGCTGCACATAAATGCTCATGCCCAACAATCCATCCTCTGGTGTTTCAAACTGAATTGCTACTTGCATTAATCTGTAAGGCAAAATTCTTTCTTAGTAAAGCTATTAGGGTTCTATCTCACAGAAATCTAGCAAATTGTCCTACTGCATAAAGGTAAATGAATGCAGGCTGGACAAAGATGATTCCTGGCTTGTGCAAGGACAATTTCCACGTACAAAATAAACATTGTATTTATATATGAAATATATGCACTGGTTTAGGCACAAATCTTTTTCATTTCCATGTAAACAGAAGTCAGTATTAGCTAGTTAGTATTAGGTGTGATCTGGAGAGCAAAAGAGACAATTCATCACTGGTCCCTGGAGTTTTATGGACTCCTCCCTGCATATCCATGGTCACATCCTATGTTGTAAGTGATCTGAGAAGATCTGGCTTTTGTACAAACTGTTGCTCCACAGCCTTGGGCAAGATGCTCAGGGCCAACTCTGATAAAGAACTTTAGTGCCTAAAACAAAAGGGCTAAAAACCAAAATTGCATCCTTCAAAGTAAACCTCACAACTGCTGCCTAAGCCTGGATATGCCAGAGCCTGACAAGGCCTGCTCTTCTCTGCATCTCCATGTGCAGGGAAGTGCCCATACCTGGAACCTTCCCAGGTGGGGGGCAGGAGAGGTGGTGGTGTGCATGAGGATGAGGGTGGCACTCAGCCCCGCACAGGAGGCTTCCTACCCTCTAGATCTGTGAAGCTGTCTGCTGTGTAGCTGGCTCCAGAGGCAGCCCCCTGGCCCCATGCTAGCCTGAGGCAGCTCCTCCTCACACATGTTTTGCTTTCCCATTGTGCAATCGCAGGAACTTTAAAATGCTTGAAAATCCCAAGTTTTACCTCTGCTCTAAGCATTCGGATCCTTTTCCACCAGCACCTTCACATGGTGAATATTGATCTACTGCTTGCCCTTTTTAACTGCTGTGAGGGAAGCATCAGGATGGGTCTGACCTGTTTGCTAAGATAGAATCAAAAATGGAAGCTGCTTGTAGTTAAAAATTATATCTCACCAATAGATTTCCTGCCCATGTACACAACTAAAATAAAATAATTCAGTCAGACATCTGTGTACTTATAAGAATACCGTCCTTTTTCTCTGTTCTTCACCTAAAAAGTGGGGATCGTTGTACTTTCTCCTGATCACCCTATATATCTGGGTGCTACAAGCCTTGTCTGCCTTCTTTTTAATTGATATTTTCTACAAAGTCTTTATAAGTCTTCCTGTTATGCTTCAATGAACTTTCAGACAAAATAGTAGGTAATAATCCATATCACTCTGAGTCTTATCTAAGTGCTTTTTAGAAACATTGATATTTTCAACTTCTGAGACATTTAGGCACATTCCTTAGATGAAGATTGTACAGTAAAATATTTACAATAAAACCCAACCCCTCTATTCTCACAAAATTATTTTGTTGTTTTCAAGATGCTGGTTTGGACTTCTGTCCTTTGCAAGTGATATATTTTCTCAGCCTCACATTTTGCATTCTGAACCATAAAGCTAACCTTTATTAGGAGAGCTAAAGATTTAGATCTTCTGCATTACCAGTGTGATGCTTAGCAGTAAATTTCTCTAATCTTCTGGGTAAAATATGTTCAGCCAAAGAAAAATTGTTTTAGAGTTGTGTTCTTTTTAACACAACAGTGACACCACTCAGATGCTGCAGCAATAGAAATAAAACCAGCAGTCTTTCTTTTGCCAAGCTTAGACTGAAGTCTTAGAAGGGACTATTTTTCTTTTGACAGAATATGTTATGAATACATAAACATGCTTCCTTAAAATATCTTTGGTTTATCCCTTGGCTTATTCTGTTCCTGCTTGGCTTTTTATTTTCTGGCTTTTCAAGGTTAGTAATGAAAATGTAATGCTTGAAATTGTTGGTTGGCACATACTAAATCCACTCATCTTGGAAGTCTAGTTTTGGCAAGGCAGTCTGCCTTTGTTGTATAGTAAACTTCAAGGTTAAGGGACCTTAAACCATGCTTGATGAATTAGCAATAGCTCAAAGGCATCCATTCTGCTTACAATAGGACTTCAACATAGTGAAACTGTATTTACTAGGAGGACACTTTATTGTTGTTAAGAGTATTGGTGGTATTCTCACAACCTGATTCTAAACATCTAAGCAGGTACCCCAAGTCTGAACCTGACACTAATGCCTCTGCCACTAGTGAGGCAACACATCACCTTGTATTTCATGTTTCATGTCCTCAGAGAATATGAAAATTAGAGTTTCATGAAAGAGCAAATATTAAAAATTAATAAATAAATAAATGAAAGCAGATTACATTTTTATGGCTCTAGGCCTAAATGGTCTTTTGAAGGACATTCAAGACGAGAAAAACACACTTATTGGTGCATCCTGTTTCAAAATTAAATACTCTGAATTATGCACTCTAAGATAACAACCCAAATCTACTATGTCGATTCATGTCATTAATTCATGTTTTTTATATCAGAACTGTGTTTTTTGCAACAGATTTCCTAGTCACCTCACCTAAATATGCTTCGGTCTGCATATTGGTGTCATCTCAGAGCACCTAAATTAGTATTCTTTAGGATGAAACTAAACCAGCAGCACTCAGCGCTCTGCTGATCACCAACCCTCTGGCAGCAGCACCCCTACTCCATGCCAGCTGCTACTGGCTGTTCAGTCTAGGGGAAAAACTGACCCAAAGCAAAGCCCCTGCATCACACACAGCCTGGGCCTGGGTTCCCCTGTGTCAGTGTCTGTGGTGGATGAGCCACATCCTGCGGGTGGAGAGCCGTGTGCCTCCACTTCATGCACAGGTGGCCTCTGCCACAGAAAGAGCACGGGCCTGAATCTCAGCTGCTGCTCAGTGCAGGTTCTTTCTTTAGCATCACTGAAGTGGCACTGATTAATATGACTACAGGAACAGGGTCAAGTTTTTGAAATGTTTTTGAAATGTATTTTAATTGAATATATGGCAGAGAAAAGATGTTACAGACATTTATCTGGCCATTTCTTTTTATTTTTCTTTTTTTTTAAGAGATATTTCCTACTCTTCAGATGGCTAAAATTAATTCCAATGAAAACCATAAAGCATGTGCTGCTCTGCTCAAAACCCTTCACTGTGTTTCGGTAATTGCGGGACTACTGGCTAATCTAAAGCTCTGGTCCTTAAGAACTTAAATGATGCAGGCAATACAATCAAAGCTGTGTACATATAATAGAAAAAAAAGGGTGTCTAAAAATTTACTTTGTGATACAGAGCAAGGCCATGCCAGAAGACCTTGGATTCCTAAATGCCTGAGTTAAACTGACGTCTGGGTGCATAGTTTTAATTTAAACCCTATTGAAAATGTAGTTTAATGTAACCACCAAATTGCATACAGAACCCCTGCTGAGTTTCTGAGAAGAATGGAATGAAAGAAAATCAAATACATTTCACTTGCTTCTGATATTATTCATTATTGTGATTATTAGCGAGTGGCTTGACATAGTAGATTGAATGCAAAGGATTGATATTCTGCTCAGTAGTGGTAAATAACTGTTAGGTAGGAAGCTTTCCAAGTCTTTACTCTGTTTGTTTCTCATCTGCTTCCTAAGCAAGCAGGACTTGGATCCTCCTGAGCGCCAGACATTTTGTTTTGCAGACCAAAGTGGGTGATTACAGTGCACCTTCTGGCTTTAAAATATGTTACTTGTTTGTATTACAACACCATCAGGACAAAATCCACTGTGCCAGGCCCAGTAAAAGACATCAGCAGAGACAGTCTTTGCCCCTGAAAGATTCAGCATCTAAATAAATACAATCATTTTGTGCTGTAGAAATCACCAGAGAATTCCTCTCAGGCTAAGCACAAAATATTATAAAACACAATTATTGTGAATTGTTATATAAAACAGCACTGGATGAATGTGAAATGTCATCATGTTTCAGATAGGTTCTGTAAGGCTTCTTTTTAATTTGTCTGTTCTTGTACACAACTGACATTTTCTGAGCCATTAAAATACCCCTGCCTATTAGTATTGCAAAATAAAATATGCATCCTCTCTTCAGCATTATTCTTCTACAAAAATGGGCTTTCTACCAGCTTTGTGAACTGGATATACATACCAACAAATTTTCCCCTATACCTCCTAATTTGGAACCTGAACTGATTAGGTCCTTGTCAATCAGGGTGATGGACTTGTATATCTAAAGGGTTAGAAAGGGCTTTGAAATGGGTAAACAAGCAGAATATGTGACTCTAAAACTGATGGTGTCCATCAAATTTTCCAGTAAGGCATTTTTTCCATGTATTAGACTAATTTATTGACCTTTCATGCTGTGTATGCCATGCTCCTGCCAACTAAAGCTAGCCAAAATTTTCAATTAGAAATGTAGACCATCTGAAGAAAAGGCTGTTTCTTTTCACTTCCATTTCTTCCTCATTTATTTTATATTTATTCAAGTCCTCTGGAGAACTGTAAAGACTACATTATGCCCAGTTAATTTACGGCCATCATTTTTATTGGGTTACTGTGAATTCCCATTTTTAAATCAGCATTTCTATGTCACAAAAAGACATGTGTGTATGTCTTGTATACAGGGCTAATTTTTTATGAAATAAGTGGTAGGATGAGGTGCTAGAATGCTAATAGCATATTTGTGAGTTTCATAGCAGCAGAGCTGACAGGCAAACAGATTCTGGCATGTCATTTCAGACTATTTTGTCACAAAATTAGCTTTGTGAAAATGTTTTTTAGCACTTTCAATTTTTTTTTTTTGGCTTGGTTTTCATCTTTTTATTTTTCTAAAGGCTTCTAAATTGCAATTAATTATGTTAAAGTTTCAAGTTCTAATGAATCCAAATAATTTTTTCCTAGTTTTCTATTTACAAATGTTTCCAAAGTGAAGAACTTGGGAGGCCAAGATCAAATTCACAGTACAAGATATTTGATGTATTCATTTGTTAATTACTTCTCGCTTATTTCTGCTTTGATTTTGCCTGGCTTCAGTCTACAGACACTTTTTTTTTTCCTTTCTCTTTGCAAAGTTCCATTACCTTCTTCCTATGCAATACATGATGACTAGTCTTTGGCAAGTATGAAGTTTTTGTTCAGTTATCAACTTTTTGTCTATTAAAATGTCCCACCCAGAGTCACAATGTATCAGGAAAAAGACTTTTTGTCTGACAAAAGACAGGCACTTCACAGATATATAAGCCTGAGCCTGGATGAGTACAAAAAGCAGCAAAAATCCAGTCACCTCGGCTATTTTATGAATCTCTCTGGGATCACTGAGGAGTTGCATCCACACCATTTTTTGAAAAGTTGTAAATGAAGACACAAAGTTCTGTTTTAGAGCAAGGAGCAGAACCCAGTGTGATGTGTCTATCCTCTTACAGATAAAAGGGAATCTCACGTTGGCTTCAAGAGGGCTCTGATGTCTCCCTTGCTCACTTATTTCTCGTTCCATTGCATTCCTCCCTTTCACTGACCATTCTACTTCATCCAAAATTCATGGGATCTCTTTAATTTATACCAAGAAAATTGATTTTAATCAGGTCTGGGCAAAGGATTCAGGGTTGGTTGATTTCTTTACCATTTATCATTTTACTCAACACGGGTCAAGCACAAAAAATAAAAATTAAATAACTGACATGTAGCCCTTATTCTTCCCAGCCATCAATTACCATAGCATTAGCAAAGCTGTCTGAAACCATTTTTCAGGGGGAGACAGGTTCCAGCAGCAAAGCTGGCTTATGAAGCTTCATTACTCCCCCTCACCTGCTCAGTGCTGTGGAAGGGGTAGTTTATGGGTCCATACTGCATGTCACAGGAACAGTTAAAAGAAAAGCGTACTGCTGAGCTGGTGGAAAAACAAACCATGGAGTGGTGGTCATGGCAACGAGCAGCTGAGGGAGGCAAACCAGTCAACAACTTCTCCTCCCTCACCTGTGTGCCACAGACTGGCCCTTGCATCAGAGCTGGACTGTGCCTGCTGAAAGAAAATAGTGTTTGTGGATAAAGAAATTAATAGCCGGTCTAGAGATAAGCAATGAGATATTAAAATAAAATTCTTTTTTATGATAGTTTCATAGAAGAAAATATTGCATAGGAACAAGGTCTGACCTCTTCAGGGCATATTATCAATATTTCATGGGCCTGTGAGGAAGGGAAACATTTAGCAATGCGGTGTTAAATTTCCATCTGAAAATTTCCGTGTCTGTGGCAGGCAGCAGAAATAGGAGCTTGGATGTTGAATCTGTGGAGTTTTTCAAGGAATTCAGAAATTACCTGTGCAAAACTTGCATAAAATTTAGTCAGAAAAAATAGTGCTTAAAGTTACTAAGTGGAGTTTTATTAAGTAAAAATTCTTCTGTAATGGTTTAAAAAAAATTCATTTCAGTAGGTTCCTGACAAGGAATGTACACAATGTACTAAGGCATATTATAATTATTTCTAAGTTTAACCAAATGAAATGTGTCTGGGACCTGAGAATTTCTCTCCAGGAAGAAAGGATGGAGAATTATGCTTTCAGGTTTAACAAAATACTGAAAAGAGGTGATTAAAACATGAGGGAAAATGTTTCTATTGGAAAACACAATTTCATTGAAATTGAAACATTTTGAATTAATAAATCAGCTCTAATGAAATCTTCTGGGGTAAATCTTTGCAAGGAGATGCTCTGATAAGATAAAAAAAAACTTAATTTTTTACTTCTGATTCCTTTGTTTAGACTTTTCAGTCATTTTAATAAATCACCCTCTATTCAATATGCCACAATATATCATGTACTATATAAATTTGGAAGACTGCTTTTTCCTAGAAAATAAATGCTTCAGTAATATTTTTGTCTGTATTTATTTTTAAACTTCATATTTTTTCTGGAAGTTTCTGATGAGAAGTTAAGCATATATTAAAACATTAAAATTTCCCAGAGAATTTTATTTCATGACACCTACCATCCTTGACTCCACATTCCATACTGGAATCTTTCTCCAATACTCTGAGTGACATGCTGTCCAGGACAAAGCCTGCTGAATTTTGTAGTAAATTACTCTTTGAAGAAGATACCTAGCCACATTTAGGGGTTTCCATCACTAATAAATGGGAGTTGATGGGGGGTGAGACTGCAGAAAGAGAACTCAGCCAACTGAGATTTTTATTTGCCTGGGAACATAATTAAGCAAATATATTGCTCATGACAATGAAAGGATTAAGTAAGTTTTATTTCTCTGAATGTTCACGTACTGGTATTTTTATTGATATAGCCCAACTAGGATGGCCACATAAATATGCCCACTCTGTAGTTTATTCTTCTTCCAGTATAGGAATTTATTTTAGTGATAAGTATGTAAACACACATATAATCGTGTTCCCTCAGTGCTACTATAACCCTGCCCAGGCTGGAAAGGGCTGCTGCATCACTTCAGTTCCATCAGTGCACTTTGTTGTTGTTCATTTGTGTCCTAGCTGGTTGTTTTTGTAAGAAGATGGTGAGAAGAATGAGAAAATGTCAGCAACCTAAACTACTTGATAGGCCAAATTGAGACCAGTGTGTTCACAACTAATAAATGGTGACTGATAGAAGATGAGTGGATTCAATCTGTGCCTTTGGCAGATACGTTAATCCATGTGTGCTCTCCATACGTGAGGAGATGTGACCATTCCCCAGAACTCTGGCCGTGAGCAGCAAACCACCACAGCGGTACTTCCATAAGAGAGGGCAAACACGTGTGTAAGGAATAACCATTTTGTGCACGCGGCTAGTGGCTCATGCAGAGGTAGCTGCTGCCGTGGTGCAGGCAGAGGGCTGTGCAGAGCCAGCTGTGCAGAGCCAGCTGTGCTGGCAGAGCACAGTCCTGCCCTCCGTGTGCAGTGTGGCGGTGAGGACAGTGCACAGCCTCGTTTCCCACCAGCGGCGCTCTGTTGAGGCAGGTGCATAGGAAGTCCATAACAAATTCGCTAATAACTAAATTTGTCTTCCATTTTGCCGCTCAGAAGATGCATCCTGTAGAAGAGAAAAAGAGGGAAGAGAAAGCTTTCCTGGTCCATTAAATTAGGGATTTGTAATTTAAAGCAACAAGAATAACATACTTTCATTTTCCTTGTGTTCCTACCACCACATAGAAGGTGTCAACATGTACTTACCAAAGAGCGAAGTAGGTATGGGCACGGGAGAAATACAGCTAGAAAGTAATGAGGTTTTTCAGAGTAATTTCTCTTAAATATACGTTTCTTGCCATATTCATATTTGTTTAGCAACATGAATTATGCTAATTGCTTACATCAAATGACTTCATCTGAAAGCACTACCTTGTGCATAAAGCCCTTAAGCTCTGATTGTGCAAAGATTTATGTATGTATTTAGCTTAATGTATCGTGGGCCTTTCCTAGCTAAACTGAGGCCTTTTTACATCATTGTAATGAATGTAAGTGCATTTGATGACTGCTTTCCAACCAATCTTGTTACAAGACCGTTTTAGAGAAACCACAGAGTAAATAAATGATAGACTCTGTGAGTAGGCCAATTGATTTCAATTATGCCATTCACAATGGGCTGTGTGTGTCTGTGTGCATATATTTATCCCTGTGCGTCTCTTTGCGGAATCAGGTTACTCTTACATGTCTGACCTCTATTATTGACTGAACCTAAGTGAGAACTTTTAGCAATTATATCTTCTAATGCTTCATATTAAGTATTGTATAATGAGTTGTTGCTACCTTTCCTTAGTTATTAGGGATTGTTGTCTCCAGGTTGTGTGATGAGACAATTACTTTTTATCCTAAAATCTGTTATGTGGGGTCATTATATATAACATGAGAAGCACTGGTAGTCTGCCACTGAGTACAGATTATCTCCTTCTGTGCCTGGATAACTAAAAAGGTTGAAGGCAATATTCCCCATCTGTGACTCTGCAAAATACTGAATACACATTTTCATCTGCATTTCCAGTACAGTTAATCACATTGTAAAAGAGATTACACTAAATATATTATCAAGACCAAACCACTAACCAAATGTCACTCAGATCTGTCAGTTAACAAAGGGTGGAATCCAGAATGATGTGTTTAACAGACCTTGAGCTTTCAAGTCAATAGTTATTCTGATTCTTCCATCCATCAATATGGGCAAATGTATTTCCAAGCAAAGCTTAGATCTGACAACTCAATACTTGTATGTGATGAGAATTGTAATTATTTTAATTTGAATGTTAATTAATTTATTTGATAACTGCCTATTGGGCTTGTGCTCCATCTGGCCCAGTTTCATGTGTCTTGATAATATTTATTTGTGATCTGATGGCGAACACCAGGTGTGTTTATATGCTTTGAACTAATGATGGGAAATGTCATTCTTCAGAATTCCTGAGGCAGACTGCTAGGTATTTAATTGTGAACCTATAAATTTTGTCATCTGAATCTGTATTTCTGTTAGTCTTTGCATATACATTGAAAATCTGAGTCAAGAAGCTTTCCCATACAAGCTAGCACACATGTTGCTTAAAAGCATCATGGTTAGATTCAGATTATTACATTATACCATTTCTACAGTCATTTGGAAAAAGCAAGGCACATGTGTATTAGTTTAGTTAGATAAAATTCAGTACAAATGCAATGGGCTTCTGGGAGGAGCAATCTAAACTACTCACACATGACTGACTTTTAAATTAATGGCAAGCACTTGGGAGAAGTTCTGGAGTCATTGTGGACAGCTCAATAGAAACATCTGCTCAGCACAGCACTGGCAAAATAATGAACAAATGATCATTCAAGCCAGATGACCAGCTTTCTGAAGTTGCAGAATTGAAATGGGACTCAGCTCACTAACCTCAGCAATTTAAAAGTTAGACATCCTGTGTAAAGTAGTTACTGAAGCTCTTTTTGTGGTCAATGGAGGGAGACTAACCTCTGGAGGACAATCCAGCTTGCTAAAGTATGACTGAAGTAAGCAGAATTAAATGTCCTTTTCAGGTAGCATTTTTCCACCAGCTATAGAAAGGTACAACAGGTTGTTTTAAAGTCCAGGAGTAGCTTTTAAATAGATAAAGCTGTGGAGGATGTTGACATCTCCATGCCTTGCTCTCAGCCCCTATTATTGCACTTATTTTGCTGAGAAATTGTGGAGTTTGGCTGATAGGGTTCTTGTCAGATCCAAACAGGACCACATATCTTACGGATAATGCGCTTACCAGGCTTTCCATGTTGGGACTTGTAGCTGTCTTCAGAAACTCTGCAAGAAGTCAAGACACTGGTTGTGGCCAACCCCATAAGCTTAGACTCTCCTGGCTGAGATGTGTCTGGCTGCAGTACACTTTCCTCTGTTGGCATTCCTGTTCCGTCCACATTTTCATAGTTTAATCAGTGGACAACCTGAGAACTGACTTGTTTTTATGTTGTTGTGTTTCTTATTTGGCATAGTTGTGTTCCTGATGCCTCATCCAAACTGATGGCCTAACCCAATAGTAATTCAGGAACAGTATGCAATTTCACAAGCAGGGGGAAAGAGTGCTACTGGTGTAGGAATATCTTAAGAGAGAAACTTCCTGTTGCAAAATCTAATAATAATATGGATCATGGATCGAGTCTTCTATATTCCATTCCTCAATAAAAGTTTCCTTCAGGATCAGTGTGAGCTCCTTCCCCCAGTGGTGAAGTTTTCTCAGTAGTTCCCTAACAGATAATGCATAGTTTAGGATTCACCTGTTTTCATTTTGAATATATGCTATTTAAGAGAAGCTTTGTGAAACTTTGAAGCAGGGATCTGGAGAAACTTATCTAGGAAGTGAATTTCTTGGTTTCTGGCTTGCCCATTCACAATACAAAGAAAAATATTTACAAGGTTCACAGGAAAATAAGATTAATAAATACTTTTTTAAACTCTTAGATATCTTTAGCTGTTAAGAAATGGGGCTTGAAGATCCTTACTTTTAACATGATGTGTGAATATACTGTAAGTATATAACAAGTGACACACCTTGTGAATTTTTAAACCTAATACAAATAAACCCAGTGCACTGGGAATATTGACAAAGCTAGAATTTACATACCTAAGGATCAGACTATTTGTTCTAGTTCAGGTGGAAAAACTATTACACAGTATAGCCATTAAAATCATTCTTCCAGCTGCTAATGGTTGGTTTGTCTACAAAGTGTCCTGATTGCAGCCTGTTAGAATTGATAAATTCATAACTCAGCAAATTCCATCTGGGTATCTTCAATAAATTGGAGGGCAAATTCAAACAGGAATGTGAATTTCAAGTTATTGTGCCTCGCAATGTCCTCTACAAAGGAACACCAGATTGTCCATTTGGATGCATTTTCATTCACAGAAGGATAAGTACCCACACACTTCCTTTAAAGTTACAGTTTAATGCAAAAAAAACCCAAAAAACCCAAAAAACAAACAAACAAAAAAAAACCCCAAACAACAACAAAACACAACCCACCCCAACAAACCAACAAAAAACCCCCCAAAAAAAACCTCAAGGAAGAGAGATAAATTCTATATAGTTATGGGACTACAGTCAATATAAGGTGTCATATAAGTAGGAAACTTTCATGAAATGTGTACAATTCCACTCCCATGATGCTGGAATGCACACTGCACAATGATACTGCTCAGCTACGTGGGACAAACACACAGAAATGTCTGGTCAGACAAATGCTAATATTACCTGAAAAGTGTATATATGACAGAAGCACTACAGAGTTTCATAGATAATAATCGGCTTATTTCTTTCCCTGCAATGGAATTTTGCTATCTTTGCTATCTTCAGAGAGCAACTTAATCAGCTCCAAAGCAGCTCCAAAATAGCCTCACAGCAAATTAAAAGAGGTTAAATTAGAAGTAGGTCTCATAATGGAATCTGTATTTGAATACTTAGAAATAAAGTAAACAAGAAGGATATCTAAAAGGCTCTGCTGTCAGACTGCTTTTCAGTACCCACTTGTAGGATGGCAGAAAAAGCTTACACACTTTCATCCTATGCACAAAACCATGGAAATTCAGATTCACCACAAAGTATGAAATTGTCAACTATTCTTTTTAAGACCAGGGTCAGTAAATATGAATACAAAAAACCCAATTCTTCTTTAAACACAAAGGCAGATTAATTTTAGAAAACCCAAATGATCTTTATGGTTAGCACATTCCTCTTTTCACTTATGACTGTAATTTTAAATGAGGTTTGAAGGAAGAGTGCTCTGCCATATCAGCACTGTGGGTAGTACACCGGCATCCTCAGTTTTTCCTGCCCATATTCAGTGTTTGGCTCAAGGAAGTTGATAGTGGTGGTCCTAACTCCAGAAGTGGAGATGTCTCTTGCATTGCACTGTTTTCATAATAAGAGATGATTAAACCTCTGGTCTTCTGCAAATGATTGGTTAATTTTCTGGAACACCAGAAAATAATATGGAATTTTTTTAACAGTATGTGTGATAGCCTTGAAACATTATTTTACTCAACAGATATCCAGTTTCATCCAAGGACTTATCTCAAATGGGAAATATTCATTGTTCAACACCTGTAGGGGTTCTCTCACACTTGGCAATATCAGTTTGTCATGAGACAAAGGTAACCTCACACAACAGGAGATGACACATTGTACATGATGAATAACCATGGCAAAGGGACAGTAATTTAGCCCAAAGTTGTAGTTCACAAGTGTGTCACTAGTTCAGATTTGGCCACAAGTGAACTGCTTGCCAAATAGTTGTTCTTTTTTTTCTCACTTGCATAGATGTGAATTGAGCTGCTAAAGATCTGCAGCCTAACAAGACTGTATTTGTGATGAATAATTCAGCTGTCCTACTAACTGGTTCTCTGGCTAATGTACTGGTTGAAATAAATGGAAATTTTTTACATCTGTTGACAGGTGTTATGTGCAAGCTTAAAAAACTGAGCCACATCATGGCTGTGACTTATCTGGGTTCCAAGAGTATAATTACCATACCCTCTGAAAAGTTTAAGACCATATATGTTGAATTTATTAATTCTCATCTGATTATCATTCCTCTCATAAACTCCACATGGGCAAGAAAAGATCCAGGTGGCATTCTGCTGCTGGTGTCTCTCCACTCTACTGCAAGCTCTTAAACAATTAGCTTAATTTTTGTAATTAGTTTTGATGTGGGGTCTGGGGTCTGTAGAATATTAGGAACTGTTTCAACAGGCATCCATAAAAGGGGTAAGCAGTGCTGTAGCTGGAACACATGACTTAATTAATTTTCTCTCAGAACACCTGGGATCAATATTATCAGCCAGAAACATGTTGTGTCCTGTATTTTTTCCATTATCTCTAAATGGTGCTTTATGAACCCTGGGTGGTATAATGATGAGTATTGTGACAGGAAAAAGGATTTTTTACATTGATGTGACACTATACAGTAATACAGACAACTCTTTTGAGTGGATCTGGGAGCTATCATTTATTCATTCATGTCTTTTACTGAATCTATATGCACTGTAGTGATATTGCATTAAACTTTATCCCCTAGCAAACACTATTTTGAAAATAATTTCTAATCAGTGGAAATAAATTGGACCAGAAGCCTGTGTACTAGAAACAGAAAGTGTATCACAGCAAGGCTGGACTCTTCAGCCACAGAGAAAAAGAACAGAACAATTTACGAACTGCTGGATGAATGTACCAGCACATTGATAGTTCACTCAAGATGGTGCAAAGCTGGGCACTGATCACACCTGCCTTCGTGTGAACTGTGGTTGGGCCAGCAGGTATCAGCCCCCAGTTTGTGGCACTGGCCCAAAATGAAGAGGTGGTTGGTGCTGTTTGTAGGACAGGTCAGTATCCAAAACCACCTGGTGGTTCTAAGCCCAGAAGAGGTATTCAAATGGTTGAACTATTACACTAGTTGAATGAATGAGATATGTTAAAATATTTGATAAAAGACCAAATATTATTTAATTTCCCATATCTAGCTACCACACAAATCAGTTTCCTAAAAAAAGTAGGGGAAACTGGAAAGTGAGGAATTTCTTTCCCAATTCCTTTATAATGCTGTAATTTCAAATCTGTAAATGTGAGAAATTTCCAGGCTTTTAAAATACAAAGGCTTTCTGGACATCATCTCAACACAATAGTTCAAATAGGAAAATCAAAACAAGAAACCTTATTTGAAATCAATTAACAGCAAGATCTGAAAATATTCAACATAATTTCAAAATTAATTACTAAACCTACAGTAGACTAATTAGTACTACAGAAACACTGCAATGGACTTAGTGCACTTGTCTGTCTCACCCAGCAACCATTCTCCATTAAGCTCTTTGGATTTATTAATTGTAGCAATAATAACTAATGCTGTAGAGAAACACAGGATTTGGAATACTTTGGAAGGTATTTGAAGAGTAAACACATTTTTTAAAAATTGTGGATATTTACATTGAGCCCACCTACCTTTTAAAGAGCTGTAACAGCATTATTTTTTTTTAATGAAACCTATTTGTTTTCTAAAGCTACAGGTTGATTTTTTTAGTCCATAATGATGGCTATATCAAGTGTGCTTTTAATTAAGTTTTGAATATGAAAACATATTTACAGGCAAAAATCACACCAAGTCTTCAATCATATGTGTTTTTTCAGTGCTGTAATATGTCAAACATGCTAACCTGCATACTGACCATGAACCATACAAGAGGCAACACGTGCCTGTTCTGGAGTTAGCAAACATTTTAAACATACACAGATTTACTTCTAAATAGAGTGAAGTTACTCTACCATGCCTGAATTATTTCTAAAGCTGCCCTAGTTGTAGTTTACAGGGAGAGAGGCCCACCCTGAGAGTAACCCCATCCACATGAGCACTGTACAGCCTCAGTGCTGCAGGCCACCGCAGGGCAGGGAGGACCACATGAGTGCTCTCCATGGTGCAGTCCCACTGTCATCTCTCAGGGCTGCAGTCTTGCATGGGTACTAGCTCCAATCACATGCCTGTCAGTTCTCAGAGCCCTGATTAGAAGGCTCCTGGAGCTCATATCAGCCTTGTTGTGTCTTGCTGGTAGCCTAAGTTTGTGTGTTGGCCTCCATGTCAACAGTGGGCTGTTATTTTCCAGGTACAAGGTTCAGGATTCTGTTCTTTCAGCTTTTCTTCAGGGGTTGGTATGAGGTACAGAGCAGTAGTTCCTCTTTTTTCTAGGCCCAGTCAGTGTCAGAAATCAGTATCACCCTGGGGGTATTTGGTGTGCCAGACCCATATGGGAACAGATGAACAGTTCAATATTCAAGCACTCAAGTAAAGCGCCCTCTGTTACTGAAATCTTAAAAACATTCCCCAGCTTGTCACTGCCCATGACATTCCAGTTACCATCACTGGGTTCTGGGAGAGTAAGGTGTCCAGCTGTACTGAAGTTATTAATGGAGTTTTGCACAGTTCCTGTGGTTATTGCAGCTGTAAAGGTGCTATTCCACTTCAGGCACATAAGCCCCAGCTTCAGTGAATAAGTGCATCATGCACACCTCACAGTGGGATCTACCCACTTCTCTTGTGGAAAGTGGAGCAACCATTTAACCACTTCTTCTCCCAGTGGTGATATATGCTAACATCCTGTGGGGATGCCTGGACAAGCACAGAGCCACTGTACTCATATGTCCCCCAAGCTGTCTGTGAAAGGCACTGCCCATCAGAGCAGTGGAGAACTGAATCTGATGACCTTCACAGTCTGCATTAGAAAAGTCTCCCTGAAGAACCCCATGCACCCTCCTTCCCACACCTCAGGCAGCATCTTTGTGGTCATTGGTGTCCGAGACATTTACCACCTACCAGAGACACATGCTCAGTGGTGGTTTCCCAGCCCTAGCTCAGGTTCTGTGCAATGGAAACAATTTCATACTGTCCCATCTGCCACCTGTGGTTCAGATATGCAGATTGAGCTGTGTTTTCAAGTCTCCCTCTTCACCTCTGCATCTGAACCTGGCTCTGACCATTCTACCACCCATAACCACATCTTGCTGTCAGCATAATTTGGAGTTTAAGTTTGCTTCCTACAAATGTTTACAAAAGTCTTAAACGTCTTCCGAGCCCCAAGTAGCTTCCCTATGGAGGAATGACACAACAGAGAAATCACCCATTAAGTAAAGTATAGTTACCTTCTCTTGCAGTTCCCAGAATAAGGATTTTCTGGGGAACCAGCCAAAGGACAGAAAAGGAGAGCAGGCAACATGCTGTAATCTCTCAAGCCCAGACCATGGGACAGTCCCTAGACAGATTCAGAGAGCACTGTAAAACCTTTGAGTGTATTCTCTCCCCCTCCCTTAGGAGGTGAAAAACTGAACCTGACTCCAGATATTGTTCCAATTCCTCCAAAGCAGTACAACTGGTGACTCTGTATTCTGCAGCCTACATTCCCTGACAAGTATGCAAAATGAAGTTTAGAGGAGACTTTTGTCAGAAACAGGCTCACCCTGACCTTCCCATTTGGTTTCTGAATAGCCTAATGAAGAAAAATTCAGCAAAATGCCATAAGGTAATAGTGGAGAATAAAACTGTGGCAAAATAACATGAGTGACTCACAGACTGCAGTAGGAGTTATGCATTTTTTTTTCTGGGCTGTTACATTCAGGCTCTAAATATTGCAGAACAGTCTAAAGGAGCAATGAAATACAGTGGGTATTGAAGGTTTTGTGGTTCACTACTAAACAGCTCCTGCAAAAGTCTTCTTGCTGTTAAAAGCAGTGTTGGGGAATTGCTACATAAATTATATACTGTAGAAACAAGTCAGGCCCCAAGAAACCAGGTCAAAACTCTAGATTCCGGAAACAAAAGGATAGATCACTAGGAGTACCTAACATGCTCAAAGAAAAAGAAAACCCTTTATGTATTCTTGACCTATATTCAAGTAAAATGGTACTTTTCAACTGCTCTTAAATCTTTTCTCAGCTTTATTCTAGAAAGGGTATTGCAGTTGGTAAGAAGCTTGGCTGCTGGAGCACATCTGCTGCTTTAGTTTTAAAAGGGTTTGATTGCAGAATCCTGGATACTTGACAGAAATTTCTGTCTTAAATGGTAAAAAATATTCTTAATCTAGAGGACATAAATATTTTCTTCAGTCCTAGAAAACCTGATGAATACAGAGAAATTATTTGCATTTAATATTAAATATCTGCCTTGATGCTTTAATTGCAGTACATTTTTTGCTTTTCCTTTCCTGATCAGTTGGGTACTGTTCCTTTTTTCCCTCCTGTTGTCTTTATTGGGACTTTGTTCCAGCTTTAATATCTTTAGTCCAGGATTCTGGAAATAAAATGGCACATATTTACCTGTGAATTCAAAAAATCCAACCAGCAGAAATTACTTTTCTGGTTTTTATGCTGAACCTGAATGAATTATTTTCTCTGATGTTGAGATTTCTGACTCATTCACACTTCTTTTTTTTTTTTTTTTTTTTTTTTTGAGGGGTTTGCTTGGTATGACTTTTCAGAGTCACTATGAAATTATCACCACTCCTGGATATTCCATATTCAATATTAATTCTTCTGTCCTTTGCGGGACAGAAAATTACTTATTCAGAATCACAGAGCAAAGTAATTATTCAGCTGTGAGGGAAAGATGAGGATCCAAGGCTGCTAACTCTCATAACTGTACTGTGAATCTTGTGATAACAAGTAGCTCTTTAAAAGCCTCTGTACTTTAAGTCTTGTAAATGTGTGACAGCACAGATCGATGAGAGTGAACCCACCTAGGGAAACACAAGGGAAAGAGCCAGATGCCCAAATGTACTTTTGATTGCATTTATCAGTGCTGTTTGAAATCAAGTTAATTTGCTGAAATCAAGTTATTTTGGGGGGACCTGACATACAGCATTCAGGCACCAGGTGTGTGACAATTCTGGTGGTGCTGATTTCAGTTTCTTCTACTGTTGAGACCTTCAGTGTCTGGAAGCCAATGGTTTTACCAGTTCTTCAACGCCTCGTTAGGATGTGTATCTGTTACAGGAGCTGTGGGGAAAATCAAGACAAATTCTCACTCTTTAATGTTTCCTGTTTGAACTTAAAGTATTTCATTGCTTATTCATCAAATGGGTGAGGCTTTTTTAATATTTGATGATGATTTATAAAGCCACAAAACCATTCAGCACAGCAAGCAATAACTGATGTAATTAGCACATTTGAGGACAGTGAAAACTGCAAAATAAGAAGGCATCAGTCACTAAAGCAATAGATTGATTTTTCAGTATGTGTTCCAGTGCTTTTATCAATACCATGTGTTAATGCTCTTGGACTATGTCATTCTCCATTCTGCTATTTCCTGGCTAAATGTCAATAGAAAGTACAATATCTGAACTTATTAGTGCTTTTAAACAACCATAATAACATGCTACTATTGCCAGATACTATTTGATGATCAAAAGATAAAGCAAGCATGGAGAAATGGAAAAGGTCATGGACACAGATTATATATGAAACAAATTATTTACCCTTTTCTGGGCCCTTTTTTCCTTTTTCCAGAGGTGTCTTTCTTTCACATACTGCCTGCTTTCCTTCCCTGAAGGGACAGGGAGATAGACAGATTACCCACATACAGATAATTTCCTCAGCTTGCATTTAAGCCTGTAAAATGTTTTCTTGGGGTTTTCCAGTCTGGTCCACCAAGACATAATGAATATCTTCTGCTCTGAATATTTGAGTTATGTCCCCTATTGTCAGTCTAAGTTTAATCAAATCTAAACAGGAATTGAGAAACCTAAAATAAAATTCTGCAGCACATGAAATTACTAATTTGAACATCCGTCTGTGTTAAAGTTCAGGATAGTGGGTTTTTCTCTATGTTAAGACTAGAAATGTTATCAAGGAGAAAAGCTTGATTCAAGGTCTTCTGTAGGCTATAAATATTTTCATGCTTTGTTTAGCTTAAAAGTGAAAACATATATGAGTGTCCTTCATACACAGCTTCTTTGATGCCTGTGGACTGCTAAAAAACTATCCCAGGTGAGGAACATGTAGCTCATTAGCCATAACTCTATCTGAATGTGAAGAAAGCTGATCCAAAATTGTGATAGTACGTGCCGGGATTTTTCATCAAGTGAAACCCACAACTTAGGACAAATACAAGACATAGGGAACAGACTGTTAAAAGTCTTTAAATCAAACTGAAGTCAGTAGAAACCTGTCTTCACAACACAGAGCTTTTAAATTGGTCTTAACTAAAGATGAATCTTCCTATGAAACTTTGATTTTCTTCTTGTAACTTTCCAAAAGCATGAAGAGGCTTTTTTATATCTCATGAAGTAGGCTTCAAAATAAGTAATGGTGTTATATAAATTATTTTTAAGTCTGTGAATTACAGGAACATTTATTCCCTTCCCATAAAAAAATATAAACAAATAAAACAAAACCTACATATTTAATAAATTAAGATCTAGATAATAAATCTCACTTAAAATAGACCAGCAATACTCAAAACACTTTGCTTACTGACTGACTGAGCCAAAGCATTATTCTCAAGAGAATGTTTTGCCCTTTTCATAGAATTAAATAAGTAATGGAAATAATATTTAGAAAAACTTATTGCACAGCAGAGCCAGAAGATGACTTTTGCTTGGTAATTGTTTAACTAAGCCCAACTACTTCCATCACTTGGGAGCTGGGTTGCAGAAGGGGAGCAGCAGCTTCTCTTTCAACTAAGGCCAACCAACCTCTATGGGGACATCTGTGATACTCAACAAACCCTGAGAATGCTTTGGCATGGCTTAAACTTTGCCCTTATTATACAAGACCTCAAATAGGAGCTGTTGGGGATTTTTGAAGTAGCTTACATACAGATATTTAATCCACAAAGGTCAGGCAAGTTGCTTGCAATGACAAGGTTTTCTTTATTTTTATCTTTAGGATATGTTTTGATATATAGTTAAACTAAAATGCTGTGGTGCTTGGGTCACATCACTGTTTTTATACACAGGATAGTCCAGCAGGGAACTTCTGGCCCCAGGTGAGGTCCTCCATGGCCGAGTTTTGCACAAGGTGTGCTGTTGTGCTGGGACAAAATTGTGAACCTATCAGAGAAGCCAGATATTGTAACAGGCTCTGTGGTTCAAAATCAGGCAGGAAAGGATGAAAATGCAGGGCAAGAGAAAAGCTGAGGGCAATGGCCAGGTAACTTTGGCAGGAAGAAATATAACCTAGCCTGTGATGTTCTGAGTTGATGAAGGACTGTAATGCTTTTCTAAGTTACTTCATGCTGACAAGGTAATATTGTTATTGTCTTTGTCTTTATTGAGGAAAAATATGAGTGAGTTTTGACTAGAAGAAAGGGGTTTGGCTCCTGAACTGCACCTCTCCAGTGTTTGTGTGGGGTGCATGTCCTGTGACTGTGGTGTCATCACAAGGACTTGTTGTAACCCTCACCCCAGCTGTGAGTGGAAGTGAGCTACTGCCGGAGGAAAGTGTCAGTGAAAGCACTCAATTCCTGAAGGGAGACTCTAGGTGTCCACCTGGAGAAGGTGAGCTGCTGTCCCTGAACAGAGCCGTTCCCTGAAGGCTGAACAGACTGAAGGAAAAGGAGCAGTTTGAGACACACTTCCCAGGTGTGTGCCTGAAGAGTTTTTCTGACTTCCTAGCCCTAGGCAGCACAGTATGTGGGTTTGATTGGATTGCTGTTCTGAGTCACCTAATTCTCCTTTTTTAATGATTGCAGGCATCTAATTCTGTATTCTCAGCTAGCAGCTGGTTGTTAAATGTGAGATAACTCAGAGACACCTCTGTCCCATACTGCATGTGGCCAATGAAAAGAGCAGTCCTTGACTTCCAGTCCCTGTGGGGAAGGCCAGTAGTTCAGCCATGCAATTCATTTCACAGCCCTGTAAAGCTCACCCCTGCTGGGCTCCTTGTAGACTAAAATCAGATATTAACCTTAAACTAGCTTGGCCAAATTTGACCATTTAAACAGCAATAGGGTTTTTGTTGGTTTTGTATTTTGCATCAATCACATATTTCTATGGTTATAAAGGCTTTTCTAAAAATCTTATCTTGACTACGATCTGTATTTTTACTTTGAATTCTGCAAACCTGAAGGATAAAGATGTTAAAAATATTGTGACCAGTCTATTTTTCTGAGGAATTCTCTGCAATTAAGGCATTTCTCCTAGGGATTCTACCAAGAATTTTTCAAAATTGGCTCCAGTGAACTTTGGACCAGCACCATTGCATTTTCTGTGGTGGTGAGATTGAATCTTTGCTTTATTTATACTGACTGATACCAGAATGATATTTTCCATTGTTAGTTTTTCAATGCAGGGAGAAATTAATTTCCCAGCCTATTTGCATCCACTAGCAATAAAGCCCCATTTTAATGAGAAAATTAATATTTGGACTTTACACTTTGTATCTTTTCTGGCAGCTGTGCTTTTTTATTCACTCTGAGTGAAACAGCTTCAATGACAGCAGCCAGGATCCTCCCCTTCTGTTCAGCTTTTCCATAGAAGGCAAAATGAAATACGTCTCTAAAGATAGGACAGTACTATTTTGAGTACTTGCTTTTTCATGGGATTATGCCAATAAACAAAAGAAAAATACCAATTCCTACCTTTATCCTTTATGAACCGAAGCACTCTTTCAGGAATATCATCTATTTCGTCCTACCTGTTTCTTCAAATTCACGTTTTCCCTCTTTTCTTTTTATTTATCCTTCTTGGCTTCTTTTATCATGCAATAAAACAAATGTTAGCTCTATGTTAGATTAGGTTGTTTTCAGAAACAAAAGTGGCATTTATTTGTTCTACAAGGTTTTAAGGCTAATGGCCCAACTCACAGGTAGAAAAACAACAGTGATTCATCTCTTTCTTTGTAAGCAACATCACCCAAAGGGCATTATGCAACTCTGGCTTTGATAGGGTTTTTCTTTTTTTCCTCGGGCATAATGACTCCAGAGAGACCAAACATAACAGTGATCAATTGGGCTGCTTTCTTTTCCATTCCAGTTTTACACAACAAAGGGATCTGTTGATTTTATTTGTCATTTACTTATGCTTTAAGCAAGCATGGTTTGGAAAATATTGGCCTGGTCCAGCAGGCACTTCTACCATTGGTGCCTCAGCATAAATATGTTTGCCCCCTGTATGAGATTACAAGGCAAGGTCGCCCATGGCATTAGAGCCCTGAAAAAAGCAACAATACCGAGAGCTTTTCTAGTTAAAGCTAGTGAGAATTTTGTTGCTGGGAGCTGGCTATAATGGGATACAAATCAGGAGTTCACATGTTACTTGTTGACTTTGAGCCAAATCTAAAATGTGCACCAGTCCAGAACTGCAGTCTTGAAAAGGGTTTCCTTTTGTGTTAGCATGAAGTGCTGGGATATTTTTTTTCCAGGTGGATGCAGTTGGATCAGCTGCAACCATGAGCAACTATAATGTGGCTAGATCGGTCTAATTGATCCAGTGTGTGGGATCTGGCAAGTCTACATCTGACTCCACCACCCTGTAGATGATAATGGGGTGAACTGAAGATTAGTGGGCTGGATTCCATGCCAAAATGAAGCTGTGATTCCCCTTGCCTTTAAGACAGAGACAAAGAAGAGTGTGGTGATGATCACTCTCTGTCTAGTATGCATATTGTTAAATTAGCTTTTCGGCAAATGGATGTCCTAAGGCCTACACTCTTTTGTCTGCCCAGGAGATTTAAGCCCTTTTTCCAAATATTTAATGTGAGTGCCCCAGTCAGTGATCTGGCAAACCAACAAAGAGGACAGTTAGAGCATTATGTTTGAAAGGGGAACACCTGCCTCTGATACCTTCTTCCAGGACTGTATCATTAATAACATGGGTGAAGAGTATGACAGGAGGAGTGAACCTGGCTTGGTTAACCAGAAGTGAGCTGGGAGGTATCTGTTCTTTGGACACCCCTCCAGGCTGGGTCTCTGGCCATCCTTGCCCCATGGTGGGTGGGCATGTTTGAGAATGGCCTTGTAACGCAGGGTACAAGTCTCAGCAGTGGCTCCTGTGGGGTGGCTCAAGGCATCCTCCTGCTCTGAGACTCAGGGTGTCTCCTTTGGGTCCCACTTCTACAGGGTCAATGGAATGATTGACTCCACTGGGAGCCTTGGTATGGTTGTCTGTGCTCCACAGATGCAAGAACGGTAAAAAGTATGTGTCACAGTGACCAAAAATGTGATAGCAGGGCAGAAGGGTACCTGAAGCTCCCTCACCCACCAGTGCCATCTACTCACATGCAGCTGTAGAGCCCCCTGCCCAGGACAGCACTCCCATTCTGTCCTGAAAAATCCTAAAATCCAAACCATCCTGTCCTCTCTTTGTCCTCTCACCCAAAACATATATGGATTTTTTAATCCTTTTGCTTTGTTAAAATCCTCCACCTTAGTAGCACAGGTGTCATTACCACATATTGGTCACAATATCCTCTTCATAGCTACAAGTATCTCTGGCATAAGAAGCTTTTAATTGCCTTTATTCTCGATGGTGAATATGTGAAGGCAGTGACACATACATAATTAGCATGCAACTGGAAAAGAAGTTTGGGACAAATGTGCTGCTGATTTTTCCCCTTACTCCTTAAAAGGGGTCTTTTAGTTCACAGCAATCACAAGGTGCATATTATGTATCTAAAAGAGGGAAAATTGTGAGTATTTTGCCAATTATTAAAAAAAACCCCAAAACTCTAACATACTAACTATTGTTCATTAGCTGAAAAATGAAGGTTTATGTTTCAAGAATGGTACAGTTCATTTAATATACTTCTGACCTAGATTTGTACTGTACTGAATTGCTTCAAGTGAGTAATGCACAATCTATTTATAGGATCATTATTAAATTAGCACTTGCATGATTTAAATCCCCTTCCAGTAGATTCCCAAGGGAGACTCAGGCACTCTTGTCACCCAGTGGGTAGCAAGCTTGGGTTAAGGTTCATAGGAGTGGTAGTCTGGACTAGTTTTCTGAAAGGAGTAACTGATTTTTAGATGCAGATAGAGTTTGCTGTAAAACTGAAATTAATCTCACCAATTTTGGACTTCTACATTTGGGTGAGATAAAGTATACCTTCAAGTATCCCTTTTCCAAAATTCATTTTTCATGCTGGCTTATTGAGCCCTGTAGGTTTTCAATATCTGTAGTTATTTTATGTAAACCTCACCACAGGGTCCAAATATAACCTAGGAAGATGATCACTATGTTTTGTGGCAGTGTTGCAATTTTGTGGCTCCAGCTGGATGAAGCTGGCAGTAGGTACTTGTGCCAGAGCATGTTCCAGTGATCATTTCAGCATATGAAGTTTTCGACCTTCTTTTAACTCAGGTAATTGCTACAGCAGCACCGCAAACACCAAGGTGATCATCCTCCTGAAGGGTCTGTGAAGACTACCTCACTTGGAAATGCTGGGAGCTGGGTGCTTCACTTCTCAAAAAAATTTGAGACATTTAAAAATATATAGCTGAATGTTATCGGATGTAAGCTAGGTGTCTTGAAATTTGCAAATTTTGGATTCCAAGGCAAAACCAAACAAAATCAAAGAGACAACTGACATACATGGATTTGTGAAATCCTAGGACAGCAGCCATAAGAGATGGAATTAGCATGGAATGTACTAGTCCTGACCTGGTTTTGCTTCCTTTCTTCCTTCCACTCTACTTTTACTTGTTAGCTGTACGGGATATTGTTTAAGGTGGGAGCTGTGTTTCATGTCCATGCTTTGTGGCATTTGTGTCATGGGGTTCCAGTCTTGGTTAAAGTCCTCCCACTGAATCACTTGTGAAACTAATGGCCATACATAAAATACCAGGTCCTGAGCAAGATATTTGCTATTCTAGCTTTGCCTGTTACTTCAAATCCCTTTTTCTTTTTATTTTGCTTCTCAATGTCACCTTTAAATTTAAGTGCATTTTTCCTGCAGCTATGCAGCAATTTCAGTGCATTAACACATTTTACATATGAAGCAACACAAAAAGCAGATTCAGAATAAAATCCTTAAAATAAAGTACTGTATAGGTCAATATTGATTTGGAATCTTTTTCAAGGGTGTGTCTAAATCCTTAAGGGAATGAATTTGAATGTCCTTTAACTCTAAGAGGACCCTAACTCTATGTAGAAGAATAAGGTCAGCCTCAAGTATCTTGTGCTCCAGTTGTAATTTGAGTGTGCTGACATATACAGTGGAGTTAACAAAAATATTTTAAGTTTTATTATTACTGATATTATTTTTCATGTCAGTGTTAGACTTGCCCTTCAAAGTAAAATGCTGCTAAACTGGGTAAGAGCAGACAGAAAGGTCGTTAGCATAATATACATACACACTTAGGGGCATCCACTTCTTTGCAAAAATTAAATCCCTAGACACTTTTATAAGGCTGTACAGAAAAAGTAGTAATAATATTAGTATTAATGATCATTATTATACAATAGCTACATTCTTCAGTCATAAAATCCATTTAATCAACATAGAATAATTTGGAGAAATATATATATTCAAGAACTTGTTTCTTTGAGAGCTAGGAAATTTTGAATTGAAACATATAGGGAAACAAATGTCCAGATGGATACCAAAAAAAAAGCCCAAATCTTCTACTTCAGCTTCTTCATCACTGTGGAATATGTATTCAAAGGTGTCAGATATTTCTTCCAGCACTATCTTCTCTGAATGGCCACATTTTATTTAATATGCCCAGGAATAACTAACTTGGGTGGGGACCTTCTTCCTTGACCTATGAAGCCTTCCAAGGCCTAAGATGGGAAATCTGTGACCTCATTTAAAAGTAAATTGTATCTAATGCAGCTTACATCCAGCAGAAGTCCAAGGCACAAAAACTGGGAAAATGAGATGCAATTTTTCACAGTAAAAATGCAATAACTAATATAAAATCACATCCCAGTGCATTCTGAAACTTCAGTTACTGGAATTCTAGTGTGAAATTTTTTATATATTTTCTTTATATTGTTGGGAATTCTACCTTTCTGCCCAACAGTAGTCTCAGAATTGGGTGCAGAGACAAGCCCAGAGTCTTGTCTTTGCCCCTGAGTGCAGTAATGTTATTACATGACAAGTATTTTAAAAAAACAGAGGGACAAAGTCAATACACCAAAGCAGTGTCCATGAGCAACAAAGGCCGGGTGAAGCATTGGAACAGGTTGCACAGAGAAGTTATGGATGCCACATCTCTGAAAGTGTTCAAGGCCAGGTTGGATGAGGCTCTGAGCAACCTGGTCCAGAGAAAATTGTCTCTGCCCACAGCAGGATGGTTGCAAGTAGTTGAGTTTTAGGGTCCCTTCTGACCCAGGCCATTTTAAGATTCTCTGATTCTATGATAATGGGTTCTCTGAAATCAAAACACTGTTTCTGTGAGTAGACTGATAGGGTGATGGTTTGATCTATGTATTTACAAAGGGACTTACAAAGCAAGCATACTTGGTTACCAAAATATTATGCAGGGTCATCTTCTGCAAAAGGACTTCCTTATTTTTTTCTTGTTTTGTGTACTGAGTTCATACCAAAACATAAATAATACATAGAAAAAACATCCACAGGTACATGCTGTATGATTCAGGAGTATGTTAAATGCAATATGTTGTATTTATGAGAAGGAATGTTTTTGTAGAGTGTATGTTAAAAAAAAGGGTTTTTAAAACACTGTGTCACAAGCAAAAAAATGAGAACATACATGATAACTGTAGGTCGATAATTATATACAAAAGCCAGAAAATCCACAGATAGGACACACTTCTCACTGCTGAATTTACTGAGTTGTAGGTTTCTATCTCATACTTAATGCTATCTAAATGTTGTTTCAGCCAGTGAATTGTATTTTCTTCTAATTTGAGCAGATCATATATTCATTTGTCGACACTATCTCCATCAATCAATGCATTATGCCTGCCAGCTTCATCTCATCCTTAAAGATAACCTTGGATTATGTCATGACTCAATTCTGTATTGCCCCTACAGAGATAATGAATTCACACATGTAAGAGGATCATTACCAATGGTTGTGGGATGCTGTTTTGAACATACCATTTCCATCTGCCACAGGATGATTCCATGTGCAAAAAACTGCTCTCCTGGAGGAGGGTTTCTCATCTAGAGTAAGCACATTGGGGGCACAGTGTAGCAGAGTGTGTTGTCTGACAGGAGAGGAAAAGGGGATCGTATTGCTTCTGCTGTCCCCAGAAAGTCAAAGCTCAGGGTATGGGCTTGCATTTCTTCACAGTGAGGCTGGAGAAAGGAGCAAGGACAGGGTAAACAAGTCCTTCCTTCTTGTAGTAAGAGGTTGCAGCTCAGCAGGTCTGAGAGGAGTAGTGCATCCACACGTAGGGATGGTACAGTGCAAGCACGAAGTTAATCCACTTCTGAAAAGTTCAGCCTCAAGTGTGATAAATTCTGTTAGATGCTGGAGCAGGCACTGCTGTGAGATGACCTCTTTTAAACAGCTTTTAACAGCTTAAAGGCTCCCAGGAAAGGATTGAGCTCATATTTAATTACTGTGAATAAAATGATCCGTTTCATCAGCTGTAAACAACAGTAATCAGATGTATCACAATGAAAAATTATGCACAACTAGCAGTTTTCCTTGTGTGGAAAGGAATTGGACAAGAGGGAGTGCAGATGGATGCCTGAGTACTCTGCAGGGCACCTGGGGTGGACCAGGAACAGACACAGGCCAGTTAGATCACTGCACACCTTAGTAACAAGGTAAAGTAGATCCTGCATATTACATCAGTTTTCATATACTAGCAAGATCAAATTATGTGCAAGGCAAAGGGAATTGCATGATAACCGGGCAGCTAGGGATTAGGAGTATTTGCAACCCTTGCCAAAATTTGTGAGAAGTACATCTCTTCCTGGTCCCTGCCAAGTTGTGAGAGGCAAGATACAGTTGTGAGTTTGCAGGAGCAGGACAGTTCCCTTTGAGTAGCCTTGCAGCTGTTGAGGAAGAGGACATGTTTCTGTTTACTGCAAATTACTGATCACAGTGTGTTTCCATGTACATTTTTCAAGAAACGGGTTTGCTTTAATTTTCCCAAAGTCCATATTTGCTGTCATATTTGGTATATTGTGTGTCACTCTTCCATGTGCATTGTGCCACAGTGTGATCCTGTCAACTGTCATAAAGGATAAGCTACTATGACAATTTATGTCCTAATGCAGTTTGACAAGAGGAAATATGCAAAAAAGTAAACATAATTCCTGCCAATGCCCACAGGTCCTAACAACTTCAGGTGTACCTCCCATAATTAATCACTAGCTAATTATAATTTCCTGATAACTGCCAGAAACAGAGGACAGGATGGGTACTGTGTATCTGTGTGATGTATTTCAGGCTGACATACGGACTTGCAGAGATATTGCCCTCATACCTTGTCTTACACCAGTTCTTATTAGACTATTCTGATTACTTTTCTGATTCTTGCAGGTAGGCAAAAATACAAATTCACTGGAACAGCTTTTTCTTTTTGAAACACGTAAACCAATCTCAATTCTTTGAAACTGCATTGCTCTATAGGGTGTTCATAAATCTTGGAAATATAACTTATTTTTCTAAAGATCTATATTTTATGAAATACAGATTAAATTTTCACCTGAGACCACTGTAGTTTCTATGAAAAGGGAATGGATAACAAATTGAATGAATGGACTTCATTAAGCATAAAATTAGCCAACAGGAACCATTCTGAATCAATTAATCATAATGTGAAAGGACTCTAATTTTCTGGCATTCTCAAAATCAAAAGTAAGTATTTGCATCGTATTTCATCATAAGAAATGTGATTAATTTTGTTTACAGCTGGTGAAATACATAATTTTAGTCACAGTAATTAAATATTGGCTCCACCTTTTTTATTCTGGGAGCTTCTAGATTGAATACTGATTGTCTAAGGAAGATTGCCTCACAACAGTGCCCTTCCACCTGTTACTCTCCTCCCTACAAACTTTCCACTACCATGTGCAAAAAGGATCAGAAATCCAATTTATATGACATAGCAGGATACTATGAGACATATCTGTAGTTTAAAATAAGATTAGGTCCAGGTGCTTTGCAGGGAAATAGCATCATCCCTTCTATTTATCAGACTTCATGTGTGACTGTTATAAATCAATTTTTAATTTAAATATATTATTTTGTTAATCCGTGTGTTTTGAATTTGTCCCCAAGTTGTTTGATTTAATATTACCTAAACAATCCAGATTCATGACACCTGAATCTGTCAGCTAACATGACAGACTATTATTCAAGGGGACTGCCTTGACACCAGCAAAAGCATTTTACTCACATTGATTCATCCAGCAAGGAATGTTGATTATTAGAAAGGTAGAAAGGTGGTTCCTGTTTACTGTTCCATGGAAACAAATGTTTCCAAAGACCATTTTGAAGAGAATTTTCTTCTTATTGTTTCAGATTCCAACTAAATTAAAATTTTGAAATGTCAAATAGGGAGTCAAAAAGGTTAAAAAAATAAAACATGAAAGTTAGAGATTTATTTCAAATTATATTAAAAAAATAAACACATAAACACAAAAAAACCCCAAACAGTTCTGATTTTGACCAACCTGATTTCTGTCATTCACTGCATTAAATAGAACATACTGAACAACATAACCCATGCTCTCATGCCTGGCACACACCTTGCTGAGGCAGATCAAGGAAGCACCAAAGGCAGCTCTGAACCCTCTGACCAAAGCATGATTCTAATTCACTCAGCATTTAAACCCGTGTCACTTTGGAGAATTTGGGTTATGAGGCAGGTTTAATGAAAACTGTGCCTGGCTTGCCAAGTAAGTGATCTCTCTGTGCTAGTACAGTGAGCTCTTCTATAAAAGAGATCACTGTCCCTATTTGGAAGTACAGCATTGTTCTAGAGAAATTTATAGGAACAACATACCAGCTACATTATTCAGTATTTTTATACTTCAGAAAATGTGACAAAATAAGTTATTTACTTATCTAGAATAAGTTTCTCTTCTAGCATGGTTCATACAATAATTTGATTTCCTTATTTAAATCAAAATAATTTTCTGTCTCTTGCTAACTTCTGTTGACCTCTTCTGTTATGGTGAACTGTTTATTTATTCCCAAATTCTAGTATTCCATTTTCCTTGGAGTGCTACTGTGTATGCCCAAGGTCAATATTTGGCATCTTTCAACAAGGGATCTCTTACATTAGAGCCAGTTTCACTGATTATATGTAATTTACAAAACATGAAGGTCATTCAGGCTGTATCAGGATGGATCTTCATTACATATTGTGGGTTTTTTTCCCCACACGGCTAGGATCCTGCATCCTAGGCCCTATTTGGAGGAAGTTCCCTTGTGAGTTCTTTTGGCAAGAATGAAGAACGAGCAAGACTCTGAGTTTTCTCTGTCTTTGGTCTTTTCTGTTCTTGTTATCAGAAGTCTAGTACACTAGACTTAGCACATCAGAAAGCAAGGCACAAAATGGAGCAAAATGGAGGATAAACCCAAAACCAAGGTCTTTTAAGGCTAATCAGTCCAGTGACTTTCTAACATGTATCTTGTTTTTACTTTTCTACCAATAACTTCCATTAATCTACTTATGTAGCACCTATGCCACTACTTTCTCTAACCAATGACTTCTTGCCACCAGTACTACACAAAATGGAGTAGAAGGACAAGGAGATGAGGCAACACCCAAAATCCTCCATCTTGTCCCCTATTCACTCTCATATTAAAGTCCTAAAACCCTAGATTCTTCACCCTGTGACAAAGTATTACTACTACTGCTATCTAGTTCACACCTGTATGCTCCAACTCCCAAAGCCTTGGCAATTTTTTCCCTGGGACAGAAGTTAAAAGCAGTGTTCTGCAAAGGATCAGGGCTTTCTAAAACAGTCGGAGAAACATTCTCTGTGCCCTGGATTCCAACACATATGAACATTTATTTCTCTGCCTCAAGAAGACAAAACCTAATACTTTTTAAGCTTGAGATGATGCCTTAAGTTTTAGCTTTCATACTTTTCAGATGGTGTGCTGCCTAGGGCTGTAGCTCTGAGCTCCATATTAAGTGTTAGTAGGTTCTCTTCACAGGGTAGGTAGACAAAACAATTCTTTTCCAGCTTGAGAACAAGGGCAATCATTACGAGCTTCAGCCAAAAGGTATAAACAATGGGGAACTGAAGAAAAGGCAAACAAGGAGGATGGGACTTCATAACCTAAAGCTATAATTGGACAATTAACTGCAATATCCAAATAGACCAAAACTTATAAAAGTCAGAGACCTTGTGACCGGTCGTCCAATTTTGTGACCGTTTTGGGTTCATCTTGGGTGTAGCCCTGGCTGGACTCTTGTACTGCCCAAGGTGTATCCTTTTAAAGTCTTTTAATAAATACCCACGTTATTCTCTGAGCTTTGCCTAGTCTCTGTTCCAGGTCATCCTCTCAAGACATCAGTTCAAGTATGAAAGAAATGCAGATGTGTACTTAGGTTAAAATTAACTCAGGCACTTATAATGCTCTTCCATCAGCACAAAGTTCTTGATCTAGAAGACCTTGAGGTAGCTGGCTAATTACTCGCTGAATCAGCATCAGAATGCTTATGCAGAAACGTTTATTAATTTGGTGGGGCAACAGTTCAGGGGAAATATGTCCCTCCCTCAGGGGAGGGAATAAAAAGCCTCCTCGTCTTCAATGCAATAGAATCCCAAGAGCTATTGTGTCAGGGCTGTCCTGGGCAGTCTGGGACTTACGGGTGGTTGGCCCCAGCTGATGTCCTCCACAGCCAGGTGGGTGCTGGAAGAGCCTTGCCTAAGGCATCCAGATTGCACTCTGAAGGGAACATCTTGGCATCTGCTGGGGCACCAGCCAGTGCTTTGTCCAGGCTGATGTGTTTTGGTCCCCATGGGAGCTCTCCAGGAGCCAGCAGCAAGGGCAGGGGAGAGGAAAAGGTTCTCACCCCATGCAACCTGGGCTTTCTTATTTGACCAAGAGCTCTCTTCCTGCATGGGGAAGCCCATCAGGCTGATGGACCATGGCAGGTTACCCAAGAGATGGTTTTTGAGGAAAGGTAAATTTAAAGGTAAGTTTCTAAATTAACACTTGTATACAGATTTATATCTCAGTGTACAGCACTTCTCTGCAGTGACTCAGTAAATCAGAAAGAAGACCTAGGAAGATGTCAGAAAGAAAGCCTTGGTACACACACATCTCATAGCTCCCATCGTCAGTGATGGGGTCACAGTGCTGCTCAACATCACCTCAATCAGAAGAAGAAGCAAAGGAAGGCAGAGGAGACTACATCATCTGCAGCTCTGACCCTGCTTTGGTTGATAGGAGTTTAGTTGTGGAGTCCAGGGAATATTTCTTCCCTAGGAAGGCTTGTCAGGTCATGTTCACTGCTCAGCTGATAGCTCGGGATCCAGTGGGGTCTTATACTGATTAGCACAAGATTTAATTTCACTCTGATTAAGAGAGAGATGAAGAAGGATGCTGAATAATCCTACAGGCACTTATCAACTCTTAGGCAGACATTCCTTTTAATCTACTGTAGTGAACAACCCATGCACTTAGTTTTGGCTCTGTTGGCATTTTTTTCTGAAGGGCTGTTCTCCATAAATCTCCCAGACCCTTGTTTTTAATAGTGGCATTATCCCAAGTGCAGACATAAAACAACCTTGTTGCTGTTATTCATTAGAATTTATATTTATTTACTTTTACAATCCAACCAGCTTTATTTTCTTTCATAAATTTTGTATAAAAACATCCTGTAAACACATTCTTAGTAAAGACTAACTTGATTTTTAGGAAGGCAAGTCATAACTGTTAAACATAAAAAAAAAAGTTTTGCAAGTAAAAAATAACTCTGCATATTTTAATCCAATAATAATATGCAAATTTAATTAAAAGATGTAGTATCTTCCTCTTGTTGGGGATGACTCGAAATGAAAAGACCTGGGGGTCCTGGTGGACAGCAAGCTGTCCGTGAGCCAGCAGCGCCCTTATGGCCAAGAAAGCCAATGATATCGAGGGGTGCATTAGGAAGAACATTCCAGCAGGTTAAGGGAGGTGATCCTGCCCCTCTACTCACCCTTCCTGAGGCACATCTGGAGTGCTGTGTCCAGTTCTAGAGTCCTCAGGAGAAGAGAAAGACATGGAGCTGCTGGAGAGGGTCCAGCAGAGGGTGACAAAGGGACTGGAGCTTCTCCCTTAGGAGGTAAGACTGAAGGAGCTGGGCCTGTTCAGCCTTGAGAAGAGACGACTGAGAGGCGACCCCATCAATGTCTGTGTGTCTGAAGGGAGGATCCCCACAGGATCTTTCCAGGCTCTTCTCAGTGGTGCCAAGATACAGGACAAGAGGCAATGGGCAGAAACTGGTGCACAGGAAGTTCCACCTGAACATGAGGAAGAACTTTTTTACTGTGCAGGTGGCTGAGCACTGGAACAGGCTGCCCAGAGAGATTGTGGAGTCTCTCTCCCTCACTGGAGATATTTAAGAAATGTCTGAACACAATCTTTTGCCATGTGCTCTAGGATGACCCTGCTTGAGGGAGGTTGGACCAGATGACCCCCTGTGGCCCTTCCAACCTTACCCTTTCTGGGATTCTGGGATTTGCCCTTTGTGAATAACTGTTCAAAAGGTTAAATCATATCAAATGTTGGTTGATTCCAACAAGTTGAACTTTAACAAAGGATGGCATCCAGGTGTTTTTATACATTTCCCATCCTTAGTAGAGCCACTTGCCATGACAAAATTGCTGAAATACATCTGAGATAATACACAAGAGACAACTGCTTACAAGGGTTATAAGGGTATGTGCTAGTTCAAAGAAACACTTTATTAGACATAGAGCTATTGCTTTAAAAAGTGAAAGAGCCCACAACATACAAGAAAGTTGCGTACAGATGAAATTGATAGAAGCTACTACCCAAAAGTGGTCTTTCTCATACAGAAACTTTAACATTTACATAAATCTGGAGACTTTAAAAATGTCCATTAAAGTTTTTCTCAAAGTGGGCTGAGGTAAAAAAAGATTTCATATGTTGTATGTGAGCATAATCAGAACAGTGCTATAGAGAATTTTTTTCCAAGTAAAATATACAAAATATAAAGAGAAAAACCACAAGACTGCATATTAAATTTTGACAGAATTTCACTGAAGTGCCTTTGACTTTTAATGCTTATCATCATGCTGATTCCTAAATAGCAGTAGTTAGACTCAAAGTTAGCACCCTTGTACCTGTACTAGAGGCAAGTACACTTACTGCATGACTTAAAAATACAGTAGGAGTACTTCCAACCTAGTCCATGAGAGGTAACAAAAAGTTCCAGGGCATTTGGAAAACCATTCCTAATTTTTTCCATGCACAGTAATTTCTATAATTTTCGTTTTTTGTTATCAGAAGAAACATAGTGCTAAGAAACACATCCAAGTAATAAATACACACCCAATTTATAACACCAGAAGGAGGAGTATTCACTGGCTGCGTGCAGGATATCTCAAACAAACATTTGAATTGTTTAGTAGAGTAGTGTATTTTTGTTGGGAATTTTTTTTCCTCTTCTGTGGTTGTGTGACACTCTTCAACTTTTCGCCTTTAACAATGGACGTTTTTTTTCATTGCCTTCTTACTGAACTCCCTCCTAGTTTTGTCACATAAGAATAGCTTGGTCAAATTCAAGATGCCAGGTCATCTGGAGAGTTACTCCTGGAAGAGGAGTAAAACTCATCTCTTGTCTTGAAATCAGGCACAAAAACACTTATCTGAGTGTCTCTCAGACCCGTTTGTTTTTAAACTAGTGTGACTTCACAGTGAATTCTATCACTGCAATTCTCTCTCGGTGTTTTACAGGTAGGGAAAGAATGTGAATAAGATTCTTCTGGGAAGCTTCTTCTCAGCTGGGGGGAACAGGTTTGATAGCAGCATAGAACATTACTGCATCACTCACGTTGTGCATCCCACGGCCAGGACCAGCCTAAGTACCTGTGGGGGCTTGAGAGAGACTGTCAGCTGAAAAGATCAGAGCCTCCTTAGCACAATTTCCCAAGACTTCCCAAGTTTTATTTAGGTCCTCCTTCCTGTTTGCTCCTCCTAAGCTGGCAAGGCACACTTGCCAAGACAAGCTGCTGCTGGTTGAAGCACTGATGCCAGGAAGGGTTGGAGCAGCTGCCATGGCTGTGCCAGGCTCTTGGCCATGCCAGCAGCAGCAGGGACCAGGGTGACCCACTGTTCAGCAGGGTCAAGCCTGGGGGCCAGTAGAGCATCCCCAGCTGATGGCTGCAGCCCACAGCAGGCTCTGCTTCCTGTGCTACGGGCCTGTTTGGTCATCGTTTTCTTCCCCCTTTGTTCTGTTAATTTAATACAGAGGATGACATTTTGGCTGAAAATTGACAGTTTTTAACATTGGTTTCAATGTGGCAAGAATTTAATCCAAACCCTTCATGCCTCACTGAGGACAATAACACAAAGAACACTGTTTTGGAAGGAGAAAGGCATCAAGTTTGCCAGAAGATTTGTTTATTGTGTTTAGGGGCCTAATGATGTAGTAGTCTCCCACCCACTCCTTTTCTAAATGTTACTTTGGCTTTTGAAAGTCTTGTAACCTAAAATATAATGATTAAAAGTTTGTATGCAATTTCCAAAGCTGATTTTCATTCCCTAGGGAGTATTAATTCTGATTTAATTTGTTTTTCATCTTCATTGTGCAACAAAACACAGTTTTGTTTTTAAAAGGAGGATCAAACTGATACGGGAATATGCATACAAGTGTTGGCAGGCATTTCATGAAGAGAACTGCAGCCCATGAACTTGGACTTCAAACAAAAAATGTGCAGAGCTCACATGAACTTGAATTTGCCCTTTATTTGTGATACCCATAAACATTTATGGTGCTTTGTTTTTAATCCCAGTAAGCCTATGTTGTTACTCTGGGTCTTTTAATAGTGTCTATTTATATTGTGAAATCATGACAACTGTGTTGTCTTCCCGTAAAGCCAAAGGTCAAGGGTCTGCTACAGCAAACACTAACACATGAGAAAATCTTCACTCATATGAATAATCAAATTGATTTTAACAGGGATGTGTTTTTAGGGTCAGGCTCCCAATATTTTGACATACTTCTTGAAATGTTCTGTGGATAGGAGTCACTGACTTTCATATGGTGATAAAATGCTCTAAACACACAAATAACTCCACTCCAAAAGATAGGAATATGTTTGCTTTATCAAGTTTTAACAGTTCCAGTTTTACTTGCTAGCTTGCTTTTCCTGAATTCAAGTGGTGTTGGAGGAGAGCTTAGAAGAGATAAAATAGAATTAGTGTTAATGATTCCTATAAGTTAATGTATTTAACACTCCTCTCCATTCCTGTGTGTAACCACAAGTTTGGAGATCTCAGTGTATTTTTTTGCCTTCACTTTCTGGTAAAGAGTGATGGAACTAGTTACCATTACAATAGTGATGTACTGCATTTAGTAATTTATATTGTGTACAGCTATGATGAAATAGACAAATGTGCATAGGAGAACATTCTTTTTAATCATGAAAAAAATAAAAATTCATGCTTTATACAATAAATGCTATTCTATTTTTAAGACTATAACTAGCTGTAGTGCCTCTGTAATGCATGTGCTGTAAAAGTAAATAAAAGAGGCATACAAAATTCCAAATATAACCTGCATTTATTCAGGATAAGCATCTTGCCATATAAAGAGAATTTCCTAGTTGTCTGTTGGGATACTAGAATGATTCTTGGAAAGTTTTTATTAATAAGAAAGTAATTTTTCCTGTTGTTTGCACAGATTCCAACTGTGTTCGAATGCAATTCCTGCAAAAATTTGTCCCAGAAAATCATGCCAGGAACAAATTGGTTCTCTCTTTTTTATTGGAATATGTTCAAAGGTTTTCCATGTTGCAAGCTCAACCTTGTTCTCAAAATACATATGCTATACCAGTGACTTCTACTGTTAAATTAGGGAGAAACTTTACATATGTTTATTCTTCCCATTAAGGTGGAAAAATTTTGGAAAAGCTCAAGTGTAGATGAAAATCTATGAACATCAATATCTTTTACATTTTTAAACATAAATGAGCTATTTTCTTCATATCACCTTAAGTAATAATGCCTCAAAACTAGCAAAGGATCTGTAGTCTGGGTGTCATAACCTCCCTGATAGTAAAAGGAACAATTCTTCCATTAACATGGAGTTATGTGCATGGTCTGTCCAGTGATATGCAATGTCATTTAAGACATTCCATCATTCCCTGCTTGAGCACTCCGCTGTAATCTCATGAGGTACCCAGGGAAGAAACAATGATAGCCAAGGCATTAAAATGTAATCAAGATATGCAAATTCATATCTGAATGTGATTTGCTTGGAAAGAGAAATTAATCTAGGCATGGTCAAATAAACAGTGTGTAATATGGATAATTAATCACCAAGTTAGCAGCTCTAGTCCCATGAGAAGATTATGCAAATTAAAAAGTCCCCCATCTACAGTCACAATTAGAGTACTTAATACCAAACTCTAAACAAAACAAAGCCCCTGGGAGCACCACAAAACAAGCAAATCAAACTTAGTGGGTTATCTTCCAAATTTCACAGAGAGATTTTCTAAGTGCTTTTTTTTTTCTGGTTTACAGAAACAGATTCATTTTCCCAGTGACATACCAAGCTCATTGAATAACCTGCAGCCTTGAAACACCACTAGTGTTGCTTTACACAGACTAAACTTCTATTCATACAGTCCACATCAGCAGCTAAAAGAGGTGGGGACTAGAGAGTAAATCCTCATCCTGAGGGGCCAGTCCATTAAAACAGGGATGGGTACTGCAGAGGTATGTTAGGTGTCTTCTGAAGATGTAGAAGTTTTCTCCAGCAACTTCAGTTGCTGTTTGCACTTTTGCTTCAACAACAGATCAGTCAAACCTCTTTTTGTTTTATCTCTCTCAACATAATATTTTCCCCATATTTGTAATATGTTCTGAAAATATTTGTTCTACCTCCTGTACAAACCTAATCCACTCATTTGCTTTTCACTGGTTAATCCAAGATTGTGACACCAAGGATGCTTCATATGGACTAGGCTGAGGTATGGGACTACCTGGTCCATGGCAGCACATGGGCTCCCCTGAGGCTGTACATTGCACTAAAACCATAGCCCAACCTAGAATACATAAAACATTGTCCAGTTAGGAAGCCTGAGTGAACAGAGCTATTTAGGGCTTCAAGCACAGCTTCCTAAAGGCACCTGAGTAGCTCAGATAAATTCATATTAACACCGACTTAACCCAAAGTGAAATATGTTGACTTTTCTGAATACAAGCTTTTGAAATTTTTAATGAAAAATTGTAATATACATACTCTTGCCTTCATTTATGGTAAAAGCAATTGTTCAAATAAGAAAACTGGCAAGGGTCCTGACTTGCATCTCCTGATGAACTCCATGTCACTAGTTCCAAGGGAACAGCCTGTTTTGGGAATGAATTTTGGACAATGCAGGCAAGAAATTATTCAATGTGAGCCAAGGAAAGCAGAGTTTCTGGGTTCCTCTCAACATAAGCATTTATGGGTGGAAGATACCTTTGAAAACCCAGCCTTGTTATTATCTACTTTAAGGCAGCCTTGTCCAAATCTGTCACTGAAGTGAACAGAAGTCAACCTTGTAAGAAAGAGGACTTTGCTTCTCTTCTGAAATGTCTTTCTCAGTCTTCTGATGCTCTGGAGCATGACTGGCTTCTAGTTGCTCTCTGTCTGTTCAGAATAAATTTCACTCCTTTTATTTAATTTAAAGTTTTAATTCCTTCTGGTAAAGGATGATTTTGATAGTATTTTCAATAACTTATTTAAAGAACTAAATAATGCTCATGTTTTAAGGCTCTTAAAGCTGCAGAGTAACAATTGTTTTTCATGTAGAATAGCCTATCCTTCTCCCAGGCAATTTGCTGACACACTGCATACAATAGTTTCATGTTGTCTTATCAATGCAATGAAATAAATGCTTCTTGCAAACTACAGCATCAACTTTCTCACTAATGTAGATTTCATCTTTGTACCCGAGCAAATGTGAATCAGGAATGTCAAAGGAGACATTCAGCCACACTAGAAGAACAGGATCACAGAAATTAACTGTAAATTTTAGTCTTCACTGATGTTTAGCCCCAACCAAGAGGTTATTTCTCATCAGTCCATGTGACATGAATTGAGCCCACACCAAAGTTTCCAACATTGCCTCGTGTGTTTTGAAAGTGCAACACCAAAGTATACTCAAGGTTTCCCCATGCTGTGTCAAGCAAAGTATTCTGGAAAATGATGGATGTGCTGCTTGTGTCTTTTATGCTGTGGAGAAATTGCAGAAAATGAGAATGCAGGGAAAATGAAGTGTTGGACTGCAGCTGGCAGATTTCTTGTGCTTCCATAACCTTAGAGCTGTGATGTGTTTTTAGATGCTGAACAAGATGTAAGACAAACAGAGAAGAAATTAAGCAGTCAGCTTCATCCCTGGAAATTCACTGGGCTGAACTGTGCCTGGGGATTAAAGTACAGATGGCTAATGACTATGGGCTTGCGGGCTATTAAAAAAGGTCTTAAAAGGTCACAATCAACTGTGCATCAGACCACAGGGGTATGACAAAGTTTAGCAGCCCCATTTGTGAGCAGCTACACTGAAGTGGCAAAACCTATTTGCTCAGTAGGGTTATAACCCTTTGTGGGAAAGGTACAATGCAAATTCATTTCCTCTGAGACAGAAAATTCAGGCACTGCTGAAGCTGCAGGTTTATGAGGCAATGGAAGCCAGTCTCAACTAAATTGTAACACAATTCCTGGCCTGTACCAGTCCCACTGAGTTTCCTTATACCTGGATGATCTATTGTGCACACAGTTGCATGCTGTCCAAGGCTGGCTTTTGAAACCAGTAATTTCAGAGAGGGAGTGCCAGGGAGTCCTGACAGAAGCACTCCCTCAACCATCCATCTAATATGACAGTCCTGGGACAGTTAATCAAGTAATTCCCTTTCTCAGTGTTGCTGCAACTGTCACATGCTAACAATTACACTCTTAACTATAAAGGTACAGCCTAACTATATGATGGGCCAAATCCTGTCCTGTGTTTTGCCTGGGTTAAATTTGGAGAAACCCTTGTTGTAAGTGAGCCTGCCCTGCCACTGAGAAAGGGAACCACTAATGTGTTGGTTATACAAACAACAGGAACTAATAAAACTGAATTACTATCTTTTATATAACTCTTTTTTATAGTTCAGTGAAATGCAACTCCAAATGAAATAAGAAACCTGAAATAAAGACACAAGGGAACAAGCAAAAGAGATTAACTGGTAAGACAATGATATTGACAGCATTTTCTTAAATTATTAGTAGGAAGATAATGCCATCCAGAACATCTGAGCGGTGATTTGAGGGAAAATTACTCTCTCCAAGGATACATTTTAATTAAGATAGAATTGCTAGATTGCAATGAAGTTCTTGGATTGACAGTCTTTGTTGTAGTATTGTTTTTCTACTAACAGTGTATACAAGTTTAAAAAAGTCAACCAGTATTTACTTATGTGAAGAATCCAGTACCTTGTCAAAAGTGCAGAGGTAGGAATTAAGAGTTTGGTTTATATTTTGTATTTCATAAATGCCAGCAGGAATGGCAACACACCAAGAAGAACACCTTTTCAAGGAGTGTGATTACTGAGTCTTATTACTAATACACATCAACCATTTTCATTCTTCCAGTGCTCACATTTTACACTAATAAAGCATCAATGCTTATAGGAAAAGATTGGACCTGATGTCGTATCTATAAACTAATTTAATGGGAAATTGGATAGTGACAAAGTGATGATGATTTATTTTTAACAGCAGATGGCTCATTAGTTATGATTTATTTAGATGACCTTCCCAGTCCTATGGTATTTTCTCCTCCGGTATTTACCTCCTCTCTGCACCCCACCCCCTCCAAAATCTTGCACACTCCAAAAAGAAGAGAAGTAAATATTGTAAATATTGCTGATCAGATGGCTGATCCTGTGGGCTATACTTCTGTTGGTGAGATCCATTAATTTCCATGGTCCTTCTCATGTAGGGAACAACCATTAAAGAGACCATTATTGCAAATCACTATGTATCCCTCATAGGATGTTATTATCAAGTAACCTGAGGGGAAAAAAAAAAAAGAAACTTAGTTCTTTTTTATTCGTTTTGATTTTTTTTCCACTTGACTTACTTGGATTTTCAGATCAGTTGTGAAAGTGACTTTTTTTTAGCCTTAAATGCATTGAATAATCTCCCTGGCCCTCACAGAAAATAAGAATGCCATGTTTGAGTCATTATTTAAAATGCATAGCTTTTAATACGATTCGATTTCTTCTGAAGAAGAAATCAGTTAATGATTGGGTGCTTAAACTGAGCATCTAAACAAGCAGCCCAGATTAATACCTGGCCTCCATTAAGCAAGAGGAAGAAAAACAAGAACAACGAGCAAAAATCTAGCATCCTTTCTTCATGAGCAGGGCTAGCAGGCTCACAGGTATGCAGAGGTAGAAAGGCTCGGCTTCACCCACGTGCCAGCTCTCTCCAGAGAAATTAATCCCAGCCCCTGAAAATAAGAGAAGTACCAGCTTCCACTGTCAAACCTCATGGGGTTCTTCACAATCCATTTTTCAAAATAAGTCTGGCTTTCTTTGTGTCTTTCACTATTTTTCCCCATCTACTGCTCTACCCTACTAAGGGAATTAAAGTGAGTTGAAGTCAGCAGTGCCCTGGCCTGGGGTGTCCTGGGGACATCAGGCACAGCATCACCAGCCTGAGGGCAAGGGAGGGGATTGTCCCCTCTGCTCTGCACTGGAGCAGCCTCACCCCAAGTGCTGGGGACAGTTTTGGGTGCCACAATATAAACAGACATTAAACCATTAGAGAGTATCCAAAGGAGGGCAATCAAGATGGCAAAGGGCCTTGAGGGGAAGCCATGTGAGGAGCAGCTGAGGTCACTTGGTGTGTTCAGCCTGGAGAAAGGGAGGCTGAGGGGAGACCCCATCACACTTCCTCACAAGGGGAAGAGCAGGGGCAGACTGCTCTGTTCTCTGTGGTGATCAGTGACAGGACCTAAGGGAATGGCCTGAAGTTGTGTCAGGGGAGGCTTAGGCTGGATATCCGGAAAAGGTTCTTCACCCAGAGGGTGGTTGGACACTGGAGCAGGCTTCCCAGGGAAGTGGTCACAGCACCAAGCCTGACAGAGCACAGGAAGCATTTGGACAATGCTCTTTGGGTGTGAGTCTTGGGGATACTGTCCTGGGGAGTCTTGGGGATCTACTGTTCTGTGCAGGGCCAGGAGCTGGATTTTGATGACCCTTGTCAGTCCCTTACAACTTGGCATATTCTGTGATTCTGTGAATAAAAAATTAAATGGACATGGTGCTTTCTCAAGCCAATTCTTGCAGATTAATTTCATGCAGCTAGAACAGGAAGCCAGGGCCTCTTTTGTCCACTCTTGTCCTTACACACCAGCTTGCAGAGCTGTGCCCTCTGTCACACTCACAGTTTCAGATATGATCTCTCTTCCCCATATCCTAGTGCTCTAAGATGGAGAAATTTTTAGGATAACAGAGAACCAAACTCAGATTTTCCTCTACCATGGTAAATGTTTGAGTCATTACAAGGATCAGTGCACTCCAGTGCTATTAGGCAAATCACAAGTACATTTTAAATGGGGCCTGATGGCCCTAGGAGGAGGTCTCAGAGCACTCTTGTCAGATTCCAGAACAGGACTTTGTCTTTGGATTTTGACTTAGGTAGGGTACAAAACGCTGGCTACTCTCCAACTTTTTGACTGAGTGTCGAGACTTGCATGTCTTTCATTGTAATGTTTTCCTTTGAAAGTTTAGTTTTCAGTGTTTGGCTTTGCAGACAGCTTGTCAGATCTTGCCAAAGCACCCTTTCCAAGAACCTGAAAAAAAAACCCCACCTGTATAAAAGTGATTACTTGATGGTATTTATGTCCTCAAAGCCCTACAGAGAAGGAATTTTTTTAATTCAAGGTGTCTGAGAACACAGACTTACCTCTTTCAAGAGTATTTGTGTCTATATTTATTTGCCAAAACCTGAATTTCAGATCTTTTTTTTTCCTGTGAAACCATTGATGATAGCATCTCTTACTCTCCCTGGGGTACTGGTTCAACAGGTTTCACTGTTTATCAGCAGTCCTTTTTCTCTGTGATCGCCCCAGGTTGATACTTCATAGCTCAGAACTCACCTTTGTCACTGAAGAAACACCCATCAACAGCAAAATGGGAGTGCATCTCCCAAGCAGGAGCAGCATTTAAAGCTGAGCTGCATGGATTTTCTGAAGGAACAGCAGCCTTTCCCATCCCTGTCCCCCCCAGATAGTCTACCCCAAGGTCTCTTGCTGCAAGAAAAGTGCCACAGCACTCACAGAATAGAAGGACTTTGCAGAAATTGTTCCTGCCTTTCATGAATAAAGCTAGCCGAGTTATTCTGGGCGCTGCAAAAGAAGTCCACTGGTTTCTCCATATGGATCACTCTGTCCTTCATTTCCCAGCTATTATTAAATCCTGGTGCACAAACAGGAGTTACAGAGCTCCAATCCTTGCAGTTTTTCCATTACAATAGAAACATAGAAATATTTAATATAATTTTGCTGTTTTGAGATCCAAGGCACTGAAAGTATAATGCATTTGGGAAAATGACCATTCCAATGTGCTTTTTCTCCAAGGACTTTATGTTAAAACAAAACATAAATTATCCTCTGGTAATTTAATAAGAAATAGATGTAAATTATCAAAATATTGAAAATAATCATATAATTCTTTATCCCTATAGAAAATGGGAAAGCATATATGAAACATTTATGAAACACGGGAAAAGGAAATGTTCTGATTGGTTTGCTGAGCATGCTGAACATTAACTATTAACACCATTTTTTTTCCTACCTAGAGCCACTTTTCTTGCAAATGGCAAAACCATTAGTTAGCTGCCAAACTATATTTTCCACTTAATTTCAGTGTTGAAGAATCTAGACATGGCAAAATTTGGGTTACCAGTAAATGCAAGGAAAACAAAAACTCAAGGCTGTCATGTAATTTTTTCTTTCTGTGAACTCCATAAACTTTTCTAATTTGAATAATTATAAGCTTCCCATGGCTGACAAGGTTCACACAGGTAAATCACTGTGTTATCTGCTGCATCTGTGATCAGTTGAAGCCTTAAAGGCACAGAACTGAACATCAATTTTCTGTCCATTCTCCCTTGTCTATATCATGCAGATTCTTCTCAGGGAATTTTGTCAGGGAATGTGATACCTCAGATCAACCAGTCAGGAGCTGGATCTTCTGTATGGTTTAATTAAAATGAGTCTGTCAAGAACACCAAATGTACTTTCAGCATGCTAGGAAGGATTAACTCATTTTAAATAGAAAACACAAATGTATTAGGCAGGAATGACAGAATAAAAAAGAAGGAATGACAGTCAATTGTCTCTCTGCCCAACATCAGCTTTCTGTCAAGCCAATAATTAGTAGCTTCCTGCACTGCAATAGCCACTACTTTACTTTTCTCATTCAAATTCCAAAAGAAATCTTATTTTCACTTTTCTGGGAGGCTTGGCAAGGCGTCTTCTTTTGTCTGTCTTGGACTGTACTACAAATAATTCCTCCAACCTTGGCACACTCAGGAGCAGATTGGCCTGCTTTTTGGCAGGTATTTGTGAACTGGGACACGGGATAAAGTAAATGGGAGGTTATCTCTTGCCACTGTACACCATCTACTGCAGCACATACTGAACAAACCAATATGAGGGATACCATCAAGACAAATTTATTGAAACACTTTTTACTTCTTTTTTCTTGGGTGCAAAACAATGAGGTGTCTGAAAATGAAGAGGACAATGTTTTATTTATTATTTCTACTATTTCTCTTCATCATTTATATTATGATACTTGAATACCAGGAATAGGAAGTATCATTGAACACTTGATCCATTATTATTCCATTCTTTATCATGTGCTGGAAGTACACAATACTGGTTTTGGCAGCCATTTTGTCTCACTGGGTAGTGACACCCACATTCATGGCCACGACTGTAACTTCCCACTTTTGTCAATGTATGAAAATTCAAGCAAAAAAACATCCCTTCCCAGTGCATGTTTCTTTGATAGTAAGATAGAGCAATACAGCATTTGCTGATTAGAGTAATAAGAAGGACTCCTGGAGGTCATCGGGTCCAGTCCCTCACCTGGAGAAGGGCCTTGCCATTAGATTGTATTTCTCAGGGTCTTTAACTTAAAACTATTGGATCACTGTAAGATTTTCCATTTTGCTTTATTTCCCCATCAGATTGAAGAGATTGTAGAAAAAGTTCCTGGAAACTCATTTGGAGATGTGTTTAGAGCATGAATGGGGTGGTCTAGCACTGGTTAGAGGATATAAATGTATTTCCATATTCCCTTCCTCACACAGTTTGGTCAACAGTCTTCACTCACTATCCCCTTCACTGTCATCAACATGTGGGACAAGAGTAGGTATAGACATGGAACAAGGAAAATCAGTTTATGATTATTACAGTTTTGTCTTCAAAATCCTTTTCTGTTCTTGCAGTCTTTCTGATTTGTCATATGGGCAGGTTTAAGCGGAAATCTTGTCATTGTAAATTTTCTTTCAGACATGCTTACCTAAAATTTATTCCATCTTTCCATGGATGGAATTTTCATTTAAGGTTTTTTCCCAATGCTAACTTTCTTGCTGAAGTCCCCTGTGTTTATATTAACTGTTCCCATTCAAGATTGGCAAGGATCTGATTCACTGTTTCTTATGATTTAAGACAACAGTTTCTTTTTTATCTTTCTGCTATGCTGGAGTCAGCAGGAATACATGACGGGTGTGTCTTGCAACAAGCACCACAAACATACATCCCCAGAGTGACCTTTGCATCCTGATTTTTTTTTTTCTTTTTTATTCTTTAACTTTCTACAGAATCAGTGATCTCCAAAATCCAGATCAGGTTATGCAGGCATTAAGAACAGAATGGACTTAAAACTGATGTAGTTTAGCACTTTCCAATTTCAAAGCACCGACAAATCCTAAAATCTATGCTTTTGGCACATCAAACCTCAGGAATGCTGGGAAAGAGTTGTACCACTTGAGTGGTAGCAGATGGTGATGTTAAGTTTGCAGATCATACTGAGCTAGCAGTGAGCCTGGTGCCAGAAACATAGGGAAAGCAATACAGATCCAGCAGAGACAGTTCTGTTATCAGCTCTGCAGGTGAGTCATTGTATGACTGAGAGCAACCCAAAGGATGATTTCATTTATTCACGTCCCAGTTCTTCTGAAACAAGAAAAAAAAAAAAAAAACCTTAGGAATGAGCATAATTTATAGCAACCCATTGAAGCCAATTGCATTATTTGCATGTTAAATTTTTAACTATCAGCATATACATTTTCTTGATCAAAACTGTGTGTTTTCATTTTTGGAAGTGGCAGCTAATTGTGATATGTTGGATGCTTTTAGAGCATGAATCTCTAGTTAGACTGTGATCCAAACAGTGGAGTACCAATTTCCATCTCTTCCTCATACATACGAGGACATTTGTCTTTAGCCTTTGATTACTTCAACTTTCCATCTATACATGCAGTCACAGACCTAGACTTGTTAGCTTTCTTTAAGAATATAAAATAAAACAGCCTCAGAGTTGTAACAGTTTTCAGGCGCATACAAGACATTCCATTACAATCTGCACGACTTCCATTGGAACAGTTCAAAGGCCAGAATATCTTTGCCTTTATACCAGGCAAAGATATTTTTCCCAGAGATTTTAATATGGCTAATTTATAGATATTTCTGTTGTTCTACAGTTATTTTACTAGTAACTAAACAGATATATCAAGGGCTTGTCTTTTTGCTAAGATGAAATTCTGAATTGGGGTTCCAGAAATACTGTTCTCTGTGAGCTCTCCGTGTGAACTAGAGATTAAAGAATTCTCAAAATCCAGCTTTAAGAACATATATCTTTTAGAATGATTTTGCAATTCACAGAAATGTAGCCTCTAGAAAACATATTGCAAGTCTGTACTTATGGAAACACCCATGGGACTCTTTACTTTGGTATTCTCATGCATGAGTATGTGACTGGTGTATGCCACAAAAATATACAAATGAAATAAAAGCCACACTGAAGGATATAGATTGGTCTATGGCATCTTCTAGAGTTATCATTTACTCACATTTGTGGGCATTTCCAAAGATATCACCAGGGATTAAGACAGGAGAGTTCCAAGGCAGAAAGGCATTTTTTGTGGGATAATTTTGGTAGGGTAATTTACTCGGTGAGAAGGGTTAGGAAAAGGTATTAGTAACTTGAACATGTTAGCAGCTCAGAGTACCCAGAAGAACATGAAGATTCTTCAAGAAACTGAAGTTCAAATGAGAAACTAAGGAAAAACCAATATATTTTTTCCTGTGTTACTCAGAACTGCTTTAGTTTTAAAGGTCACAGTCCACCAACACTCATATAACCATTCTGCTCACTTAACTGGAAGTTGTAAGCTATTAAAGTAACTGGAGAGAAAGTGTTGAAAAAAGGTATGCAGGCATTTGAACCCTGCCTGCATCTTCAGAGCCCAAGGGTTTGGTCTTTCAGCCCTACATTTCAATGCTCATATTTGTGTATGTCCATATGGAAATCAGCCTCTGCATCAACATGAGTCAGGCACCCACAGGCTTAACAGACACTGCTGCAATTCTATCAGAGGTATTCCAGTTTCATGCTGTCTATGATACAAAGCAGTCTCCCTTCATTGCAGGTATAGGAAGGAAAATATAAACTATGTACAGGTAAACTCTTTGAATTGAATGATGCATTAAGTTTTCATGAAGTGCAACTGTTATTGATGGCATACATACAGAAAGGTGTTTCTAAATAACTTCTTTCTAGATAGTATCCTGATTTTTTGCACAGTGAAAACCAGGAATATTGCAGACATCCCAATTAAATACACTGTACAACCACTGAACAAGGTATTGAATAACAAAAAAATCCCAGAAGGAAAAACCAAAAAACCTTACCAATTGATGTTTAGATTTGCTCTTGCATCAGAACTATTTCTTGACTAGTACCCTAGAAAATATTATTATAACTTAAATTTGAAACTGCTTCAGACTTTTAAACACTGCAGAAAGGGATTAGTGTGCAGAACACAGGTGAGAGGTTAAAGGGTATGATAGTTTATTATAGAGATAATATCACTGTGGTTTGAAACTGAGAGATGCTTTTGTATGAATTTCCTTTTATGGTGAAATCTCTGAACTCAATCAATTGCTGCATGTAATTTCTGTGCCCCTCCTTACTGGGTGCAAATCATAGTGTCTATTTCCAGGACTATTTTAATATTGTCCCAGGTAGTAAAGCAATATCGTTGTGGAAAGCAACCCACTTAACTAATGGAAGCATAGAGTCAGGATTCAATTCTCAAACCTTTAAAAACATAAGTACACAAACAACCAGAGCTCTACTCCTACAGTGATGATGTGACCTGTAAAAAAATTGGCACAGTTTTTTGTAGCAAACTTATGAGTGACCACAAACATAAGCAATTTTGCTTTAACTCCTGCAGATATTCTGTAAATATTAACCACTTTAAGCCACATGAAAGGAAAAAAATATATTGCATAAAAATATAATAAAAAAGCAAATGTCTTCATCTCATTAATGTAAGCTGAATCAACAGTGCAGACAAAATTGGAATTGACTGAACAGTTGGAATATCATTATATTGGTACTGCAAAGCATTTCTTTAGCAGAACCACAGGCTTCAGTTTAAGGCAGTAAAATAAAAGGAAGATTATTACCAATAGCTCCATAAAAAGTCAGGCAATATGAACTTCATCTTTTTGGCAGGTGAATGGAAAGAAGAGAAGCATGCTGAACATATTGGAAGGTATAATCACATGTAAGAGCAGAAACAGGAAAAATCTTTTGTCTAATTTCCTGAAAAAATATATACTTGTTGGTTTAAATAGCCTTGTATGTTCTGCAATCCTATAAAAGAAGAACCTTATATTTTTTTGATGAAGATTATATTTTAAATAGTTTCTTTTCTGCCAACTTTGTATCTCAAAAGACATTTATTCTCATTGTATTGATTTTTTTTCTCCATTGCCTTTGAATTTCATCTATATGAACTCTTAAAAATAATTCCTGGTTGTTGAAATGGTGTTCTGGTAATCTTCTGAAGTTAATTTCATCAGGATGTTCAGTCTGAAAAATATAAATGTCCTAAAAATCTTTTCTTTCACAATTTTGGCCTGTATGAGGGTTCTTTTAGAGATTTGGAATGAAATGGAACATTCCATAAAACATTTTTATTTAAACCTGCATATGATTCTCAGTTTGACTCCCTGGCAACCACAGATTTCTCTTCTACAAACTCCCCAACGGTTATTAGTTTACTTGTTTATATTAAAGTTATCACTGTTGGTCATGTGCTTTGACATGGGATTCTGATTTAATTACCAAACCCTCTATTTTTATTATTATATTGCTCACATTGATGGCCACAGGTAAGCCTTATTATAGTGGTTTACAGAAATGCTTCATTACAAGAATGAAAAGAGTGATGTTAAATAACTCACCCTTCCCTGGATTATAAATTGTTTGTACTCTTACTTTTTCCAGTGGTGGGCCTACATTTTCTGTTATGATTTCTTAAAGTCTGCAATTAAGATGAATTAATGAAATTCAAATGAACACATTTTGCACATATATTTAAAAGAAGTACTTGCCTTAGACATATATACATATTCACCTCAGTATTTTCAAATGTTTCCTGAAAATTCTGGGCTTAAGAGTTTGAAAAACAAAAGTGTAAGTCATACTCAATTAGCAATGAAAATATTAGAAAAGCTAATAAAAGAATGACTGTTCTGTCAGAGAATCATCTTGTTACATGTTATTGCCAAGTCTAAAATTCACAATTTGGAATTAAATTCGATATTCTGTCTCAAGTACAAATGAATTTCCTAGTAAAATATTAATCCCTAGTGAGTAGGGTGGTACAAACAGAAGAGAAATATGGGAAAAATAAATCAAATAACAACTGACATAATAGCCATATGTAGGTCAGGAATTGGAAATACAGAGATTTTACATTACATTTGGTCTGTTCTAATAACCCCTTCTCAGATGTGAAATTCATCTAAATTCTATTTACAAAATAATGATTTCTGCTTAAAATAGAAGGATGTATATGTGGGAGAAGGCTTCTAAAGATAGAAGTAGTAATATTTCAGCACATTTATTTATCAGAAATATTATTTGTGTCTTTTGGGGATGTTAGTTGTTAAAAATATTCATTAATTAAAGAAGGCTCTTTTTCTGCAAACCATCTGGCTGCTCTTTTCCAGTCTGCCAATGAAGTCATGCTACAGAAATGGTGATATGACAGTTATTTCTCTGCCAAGAGATTATACCCTCAAAATTAGATATTATGGCTTCACTGAGAAGTTTCAGTCAGTAAGAAAGAGATTTATTCCAATATTTTGGGTGTTTTCCCCACAATTTTCTACTTATTTCTTTAAAAGCAAGCAGAGTATTAGATTTTTTCCATATATATCCACAAATGTTTTCCATTTTATGTGCATAGAGGTCCCCCTAAAATTGTGACCACTTAAATGAAACTTTGAAAGGAAAGGAATCAGATCTGCAAAGAACTGGTTTATCCGCACCTCATTCATGTGGAGTTATGTGGGTTTTACACTGTCTATTACCCTGATCTGCTATTAATGCAAACTGTTAAGCTTTACTGTCACAGGGATATTTTATAAACAAGAAAATTAGGAGGTGATGCCAAAACCTTATCTGATTTATGTGTCAAAATTTGGGGTAGAACCGTTGGCTTTAACCCTATTTCAGCAGTGAAACAGTAACAGATTTGGGGTCTGCTCTGTTGCCTGTACAATCCATGTCACAAAGTAAAAAAAAAAATTATAAAGCTGATGGCTTTAGAAGTCCAGGCAAGGCAGCCTGCATGGAAGAGCTGCCATTCAAGGGTAGCTTTTAGAACTCAAAATGTATTTGAAGAGGAGCATCCAGAAGCCAGCTTGCAAACCATGAGGAGAGATGTCTGTTGAGAAGCTATCTTTGCTCCTTTTCATATACTTTGCCAAAATTAGGTCCCCTGAGATGTTTCAAGATAATATTTTGTTCATTTTAAAGAGTTTACTGTGAAGTCTGTTACACACTCTGTTTCATCTGACAGCATGAAGACAAATTTTAATGATGTATCTAAGACTTGTTTTGTTGAACTTCATGACCATGGCATACATCAGATGAATGTGTAGATCTGCCTCCTCTTCTTGTTCACAGATGGTAGCAAATAGGCAGCAAAGATCAGGTGCAAGAAAGAGTTCAGGGTTTGAAATATTGATGGTGCTTAGCTCCTTAAATTATAAAGCAGGCACACTTATATCTCAGTGCTTTTTATTGTGATTATTATTTTTGTGTTTGTCTTTTAATTGTAGAAGTTTTTTTCACCCAAGTGCTTTTTTGATTGACATAAGAAGCATCATCTTTCCTGAGCAGGCTAACTGGTTTTTACTGCTGAGTAACTCACATAAAATTTAATTAAGCCTTTGACCTGATGTCCCAGTTGCTTCTTGGCACAGGAGGAGTCTAGGCCACTTTGTTTCCTAGGAAATCAAAAAGAAGGTCCCTGTTACCATTCCAAATAATTTAAATTTCTTTGATTTTGTAATGCAAAATATCTTGCTGTGACAGCCATATTATTTTCTGTTGGTTATGTCTTGGGAGGTCATAATTAGTGCTCAAAGATAGGCATTTGTACTTCTAAGCCTTATTTAGCATCCAAAGAAATGCTGCATGATTTTCCCGGTTATATGGATACTTGGTATGTTTTTCTTTACAATATGCCTTTTCCCATTGAAACATTTCTGATATTTTACTGAATGAGTCAATGATAAAGTTGAGTCACTAGACATCATTAAGAATTCCTATTTGAATCATACAAAAGGTTCAAAACCTGGGTAATTTATTTTCTGAGGTCAAATCTGTCCCGTGCTGTGTTTCTGTGAACCTCTGAGAAGGTTACTCTGATGTCTCTCATGCTTTAGGTGAATGCTAAAGCAACCCAGCAGACGAATAACAAAAGTAGATTGCAGGGTTTTTGTCTGTGAGCTTGCTGGATCAAAACTCCAGCTGTAGCAGGCAGCACTGCTGAATTCCTTCTGTACCTTCAGCTTACATTAGTGGAATTTAACTTTCTAGTGTCAAAATAAGAGAGGCAATTTTTCCTGAGTATCACCAATGGGATAATTTATACTTTTTATATGATCAGAATAAAATTAAAACAATTCGAATAGACTCTATTTTGGATTTCTTTTTGATCACAGTGAGCTGGTTAGAGACCAATACCATAAAAAAAAAAAAAAGAAAAAGGAAAAACAGCTCAAACTTTTCCCGAAGTCTGTGTTCAACTGGTTATAGCATGCAGCTTTAAATAAATACTATTAATCAATTGAATCTTCTTGTACAGCTGCATGTCCCTTATTTAGATTAATATCCATTATAAATCTATATGCACATAGAGGAAAAAGCTCTACTACATGGAAAAGTAAAGCAATTTCCAGTGAAATGAATTTTTAAACCGTTGCATTTTAATGAGTCTCAATTGTGACAACAATCAGAATACTTAACATCAGTAAATACTGTTCATATGGACTTTGATCTCTTCCAGAAGATCACATTCCTTTGATTAAAGGAGGTAAGAGAAGTCTTTATGTCTGGCTTTGTTGAAATAATTAGCCAAACCTTTATTGGCTCAAATGGGCAAGGATCTCATATTTTAATGTCAGGAAAAAAAAGAACAATTTCTCTTGAAGAACTTGATCCATTTACTTTACAGTCATAGGAGTATACCTTTCCTCTTGCAATTCTAAACAATTAAACATAGCATTCAGTTAAAAGTTGTGAGAAGGGACTATCACTATTTGCTCTGTTTAACTCTATGTATAATAGGCCGACTCTTTTATTTAACAGGTTAGGTGATGATATGCATGACATCTTTTTACTTGTAGAAAGTCTTTAATCTCTTTTAGATAGGTGTACAAGAAAGACCTCTGTCTTTCTACACACACTAGAAAAACATCAGCTGCTCAATAACCTTGAAGTTGTGGATGGCCCACCCCTGAAAGTGCTCAAGGCCAGCTTGGATGGGGTTTTGAGCAACCTGGTCTGGTGGGAGGTACCCTGCCCACAACAGAGGGTTTGGAACAAGATGACCTCTAAGGATCCTTCTAACCAAACCATTCTCTGATTGATTGATTGATTGTTCTCTTCCATGATTAATGACTTCAAGTGGTTCTACAATGAAATTGACTGTACATCTGAGAGTGGAGACTTTGCCTCAATGTTTTGAATTTCCAGCAGTACATGAAAGAGGGTTGGTAGGAAGGGAATCCTTATGCAGCTATTTTTCTTGAGAGCTGATTTATCTTTCGTGTTACTGTACTCATGGTCTTAGGCAATTGGCACATATTTTTTTTACATCAGTGAAAAGACCATAATGAATGGAACAAGTGCTGGCATGAATTTATGGTTTGTGTTCTCAGACATTTCCTTTCTTCTGTGAAACTGTCTCCCTGTTCCCTCCACTGCTGTAAACTGTGTTGGCTTCTAAAATAACTTTAAAATAACCAATATTATTGTAGTTTTCATCTACTGCTATAAATACATAATTCTGGGAAACGTATTCATGTGATTTACCAATGCCACGAAATCTAGGATTTTATGAAATCTCAGCTTACTTTTCCTTGTATGGTTTAAAATACTCTCAGCATATTCCGTTTAAGTATAATGTAATTTGAGGAGAAAAAAGATTTCATAAGTGTGTTCTTTAGCCAGTATCTATATTACCTTTTCTTTGCTAATTACACGTAAAATCTGCAGATGCTGTGATTTTTAATCTTGCAATATTCTTAGTAACTATGTATTTTTTCCTCTCCACCCTGAGCACCCAACTGAAGTTATGTATTCTAAAGCTACATATTCCCCTATTTATATTTTGTGTTTATGGAGATGAGTGGGGATGGGATGTTTTGTCTTGGTGCTGAGCTTTGCAGCCCCAAACAGTTACTCAAGGTTTGTCTGCTTCTGCTGCTGTCTAACCTCAAGTTGAAGCAGGAATGTGAAACAAGATTTAAAAGTTTCATCATCTTCTTCTATCCCCCAAACACACAAACATCTTCAGTGCAGTTATTAAAAAAAAACCCACAGTCCTTCATCTGCTGTTAAAGAATCATTGTCTGCTCCTGTCAACAATAAGAGAAATGTAGGAAGAAGAGTGAAAGGCTATTTCTCAAAATTATCTTACAGATTTGTAAAACAATTTCATGAAATGATGCTTAATATTTCACATTATGTATGATGAGTATTTATGAAAAACGTTTCCAAGCTTCTCTTTCTTCAGAAATGTACATATTAAATAAACATTGGTTTCATTTCTTAAAAGTTATTATTATAGAAGCATGTTGAAAAAGAATCCTGCAGCTGTTACCTTTTGTGAAAAGTGTATAGCAATAGTTGGTGATATATTCTCTCACAAAATGCTTAAATTTTTAGACACTTGTAATTTTGTGATTAAAGTGAATAAACCAGATATTTAGAGGGTTGAGGGGTTTTATTTCATTTCTTTCTGTTTATTTTTCTTCTTCCAATTGCATTAACAGTTTCCAAGTTCTGGGATGCCAGGAAAATAGATTTTGAATTTTGGTGAGAAATGAAACAATAATAAACATAAATTGGAATCAGTATGTTGTTGTTCAATGTGAACAGCGACTAAAACTGCCTTCCAAATCACTGATGCTCTGTGGGTCTGTTTTCCTTAAATTAATTTCAGCTTTTTGAAGATTGTTAATTTAAATTGCATGTCATACAGCTAGTGACTCCTTCATCTAATTCACATCACCATTTCCAGAGCAACCTGATGATGCATATTGTGGATTAATTCACATTTCAGGGCCACATTTCATATCCTATTCATTTGATTTTATTATTCCCACCCTTTTTACAACAAAGGAATCATTAATGTTTCAATGCTACTAAATCTAAAAAATGGAGACTGTTAGTTTAATTTCAACCTCTGAGTAGTCTTGGTTTTAAACACTACTTCAGAGCCAGTGACTGAGCACATTTAATCTTCCATACAAATTGAAGTCAGTGAAATAAGATAACTAGCATTTGTAAAGTCAGTTAAATACAGTAAGTGCAGTATATAAAAATATAATAACTACTGCCCTCTCATTTCCCTAGTTCTATATTTGTATAAAGATTGTAGCAGATGGGAGGATGGAAAACCAGAGCTCAGAAACAATAACTCTAAAGGATAAAAGAAACAGCACAGACACTGTCTGCTCTCAGAGAGATGAAGAAAGTTAAGAATTCATGCTCTCTTAGGCAATGCAGTTCCAGAGGTGAGGGGTTGCAAAACTCTCAGATCTGTTTTGAATCCTCCTCCACTCTCACGAGGCTTATATAGAAACACAACCCCAGTGTTTCACATTTATTTAGTTAAGCATCTCTTCTTGTCATAGATGGACTTGAGATGAAATCCTGGCCTGAGTGAAGTCAGTGAAATATTTCCTGGCAGCTGCATGGAACAGAGTGACACTGTATATGGAGCACGCCCTCTCTGTTGCTTTCCTCCCTATATCTTCAGCACTATCAAAATGTAAATATTTTCCTCTCTTTAATGACTGTAACTTCCTGGTAGAAGTTGTATAACAGTGTTTGCGCAAAACCATTCTATAACAAAATGTAACACACAGTTTCTGAGACCAAGGTCTCAAAGGTATCTATCAGGAGATGTGAAGATATATTGTTACTTTAGAAAGACCTTATTTGAATGACAAGAAAAAGCCTTTTATGGTGGTCCGTCTAACCTATTGAGCTACTGTGTTTAAATTTACACAAAAGCAGTTTAAATTTGTGAAGGATTTGGATCAGAACTGTCCTGAAGGCTAAGGCCTCCATGTATGACTGGTATAAAAGAAGGGGAAGAGGACACGCTAATGATGGTTGGAAGGCATACTGGACTACTGGAGGTGTGAGATACCACATTTCCCTAAATCCCACTTTCTGCTGGGATTGGGAATAGAAGTTGTTTTTTTAAATGGATACTATATCTAACTGTCCTGCTTTCTGCAGCTGCCACATCAATAACTGGAGACTGCTCAAACCAAAAAGCCTTTTCCCTCAGATGAGAACCTATTTGCACTGAATAAAACACCACTGGTTAGAGGCTGAGGTTAAAAGCAGCAAATCTGTGAATCACCTGACCCATCTCCATCTTCCTGATATCTGGGTCAAGGCTTTCCTAGCTGCCACATAACTTTAGGGTCTTGGTTGGCTTTTGGGGTTTTTCTTCATTTTCATGGTTATGTTTCACTTTAAACATGGGAGCAAGGTTCAGATTAAAGTTCTTGTCCACTCCAGTGGTTCATTATGCATATGCTGGTCCTCATGTAATATCTAAAGTCTAACACATACATTCTAGTAGAAATTAGGCTATGGTTCTTATGTCAGTCAAAACACGAGTAAAGAATTAAAGTTTTCAGTTCCCAGGGAGAATCACAGAATAATGTTAGGCCACTCACAGTCTGTCACTATCAGATATGCTGAGGATTAGGGAAAACTCAAAATTCAGGCTTTTTCAGATAAAGCAGGCTACTTTGTGGAACAGTAGCTTCTTTCTTTCTGTGAAAAAAGTGAATTGAACATATTGCTTTAATCTTAGACAGATGAAGGGCTACTGTATAAAGCCCTCAAAAATTCATCAGAATGAGGGCAAAATGTGGTATTTCCTATCCAGTCAGCTGAACAGCAGCCAGAGAGAGTTTAAAATCAACAGATGGCAACTGCTTCACTCCTGAATCATCTTCTGCCTTATTTTATTTTGTCTTTCTGTTTTGGTTAGCTAGCCTATAGGAACACAATCTCTTTAAATCTAGGAAATTAAACCCTGCAATAATCTGCCATAACCCCATGAAGTTACCCCTTTTTTTCTTTAATATAACACTGAGAAATGTGACACATGACTGTTGTCCTGCCAAAAGGCAAATATGGAGACAGAAAGGGCCATAAAGCAGAAATTTTCAACAAAGAAAAAATCAAATAGCATAAAATCAGGAGATGTGGAAGTTCCTATTCCATCTACACGAACAGTGGCAAGATCATCTACATCTAAGGTATATATAAAAAAACATTTGATTATTTTGCTCCCAAAGACTGCCCTACAATATCTAGGAAGCCTGGCAGAATTCTCTCCTATTGTAAATTTGAATTTTCAAAAATCTTAACTTTTCAAGAAAATTGTCATTTTCTTAATTTTGTTGTGCTGAAATCAGCACTAAAGGTCATATTAACCACAGTGAGACAGAGCTAAGCAAACCCTTACCGCTCCTAGAAATCCCTTTTGCAACCCCTAGCACCCTGGAACAATAATGGATAGAAACCAATCACAGAACAGGGCATTGGAAAGGAGAGCACTTTGAGGACTGGGAGACACAACTGAGGCCTCCCTTTCCACCACAGAACGAACAAAACCCAAAAAAAAATCTTTGCATCTCCAGCAGTAAAATCTTCCCTGTAAGGAAAACACCCAAGTGCATATTCCAGCAGAAGGCTCTCTGAGTTCAGCTGAGATCTCATTCATTACAAACTGATAATGAGCTTCAGGATTTTTCCTGTTGATCCTGATTAGCCTGTTTAGGTAATACACAGAGCTGCACTGCCGGGAAGTTTGATTTCCAAGCAGAAAGGCAAATATTCTTCTCTCTGATGCAGTCAATTTCACTTGCACGTTTCCATGGGTGCCTTTACTTTGACCAGTATTATGTTTAAATCCTGGACAAAACAATATTCTCCAAAAGAGCTAATATTTCCTATGAAGTCTATTGCACCTGATACCTTTGCACTTCCTTACATTAGAATCTCTCTAACTTGGTTCCCTTGCCCAAGTGTTTTCTACTTGTTTGTTTTCTGCTGAAGCTTGTTAAGGGTAGCACTTGGCCTATTTGCCTGCCAATATCTTTCGCCCCAGTCTGGTATCCCTAACAAAAAAAATCTACCTGTGTTTATGGCAAAAGAAAGAAAAAGACACACTTTTTCTTTTGTTTGAATTATATGTTCTTCATATATAGATTTTATGGCAGAAAGTGAAGGTGTCCTCTAATAGAGGATTGTCAGCTATCGGCAGTACAAGTCTGTTCTTATAAAGAAGAAAAAAAAACCTGGTAACTAATAAAGCCTACGGATTGAACTATTCATACTTGTTTTTAACTTCCACTAAAGTTTTTCTGTCACCCCAGGTTTCCCTGGTAGGCTTTTCCCTTCTTTCTCTTTAATTTTTTTTCCCTTAGTTATTCTTCAAGCATAATTTTTTTCTTAGGGGGAATTAGTTCCTATGATCCCATTACAAATTCAAATCAGTTGTTTCATGCTAGTTTGCCTTATTTTATGCTAAATTGCATGTCTTAATTGTGATTGTGCAGTCAGCCATTTTAAATTGAATTGGGTGCCTTGCTCACTCCCTGGCTTACCAGGCTTCACAAACCCTGAGATTTGTGGCAGGAAGCCTGGATCTGTACCGTTGTGTATGCTTAGGTTCAGGTCTTCGAAGGGTGTATTTTCACACCAGAATTCACTGATTGCCAAAATACATTGGCTTTTAGCCTAATTCTGTCCCGCTCAGGCCATTGGCAACTCAGAAACTCATGAAATGGGAAATGGAAAACAAACAGATTGTTATTTTAATACAATGCCAAGAAAGAACCCAAAACAGCAGTACGGTGTTCTACAAATGGTAGAAGGAACCCAGAAAAGAAGACGTGTGGCTTCCAGTGAAAGCACTGGTTGGAGAAACCTTAGGGAAGGGGTGCAACCAACAGGACAATATGTTATGAAAGTTATAAGGAACTGTGCCAGGGGCAGCTTAATACGATATGCTAAGAAGAGCTTAAAGTCAAATCAAATTACTGCCTGGGCTGCTTTGATGGAGTCTGTATGGGTTCATCTGTGTGGAACACAAAATCTGTACGGATCGAAATGCAGGGCCTCAGCAGGGAGAACGCAGTGCTGGGTCTATATCATTGACAGCCCAGTCAGGACAGCAGCACTGACTGCAGTGTGCAGAGACAGATCAGGTCAAGGAGGCAGCAAGGGCAGAAAATCAACTTTATTGGATTACTTCAATTACCCCCATCCTAACTGGGCAAGTGGCACAGGGGAGCATGAAACAGAGTTGAAATGTTTAGCTTCTCTCTGTGGTTGCTGATGGAGTGCTCAAGAGGAAGCAGTATTCTTAGCTTGATGCCAAACTATATCCAGGTTCATGTTCAAAAATCTGCTTTTAAAAGTGCTGCTCTGTAACCATGGGCATGAGGTTCTCAGGTCACTATCCCAGTGGGCTTCTCTACAGATCTCCCACAGCCACACAAAGACAACCCAGCTGCAAAGACAACCATGTCAAGATGAATGAGTTTGTTTAAAAGAAAAAGGAACAGCTAAAAGAGTATCTCTTACTGGGCAGCACTAGAAGGACATGATCCTGTTGAAGGGAGAAACAGAGAAGTGCTTGAAAGGGAGATCTAGGGCTGCTTCCACAGAGGGAACAGCTAAGGACCTTTCACAGCTGGCTTAGAGGAGAAGTGATAGAGTCAACCAAAGCATGTCTGGCCCTGAGAGGATGGAGGCATGTTGATTCGTGATCACTCCCAATCAAGAAAAACTGGTGGTCAAATGTATCTAAAAGAAACCAGATTCAATGCAAACAAATTGGTGTGCTTCTTCAGGCAACAGAGAGCCATTCAGTCAACTTCCTCACCAAAGGGTTTTGTGGGTGCAAAAATTTCAACACAGTTCAATGGGAGACAAGTCTTGGAAGAGAGAGACTTTTGGGGGGTTACCAAGCAGATAAATCACAGTAGGCCCAGGAAACCCTAGCTGAAAGTGTCTGCGGATGGGAAAACTGTTAAGAAGAATTATCATGTAAGTTTGCTCTATTCTTAGTCTTCTCTAGAAGATTATCTGTTTAGGGTTACTGTTTTATTCACCCAAGGTATTTTTATTGTGCCAGGGGAAGCATAAGAGCTCAGGAAGGCTCAAGGAAGAACCACCAAGCTGCAGGGAGAGCTTAACCTGTCCTATTTCATCAGGGATGGTTATTATCAGAGATAGAATAGTGAGCTCAGTGAAGGGTTCACAAGGTCTACATTGCCTCAAACAAGCAAAGCAGTTTATTTTCCAGGACCAAAGTGAAACTGGTGACAAACAAGTTTAACCCTGCAAGTATGAGAGAACAGCTATACTGAGTCACCTGTCCCTGTGGCTGCTGCCTGAGGTCTGGTCACAGCTGACAGAGGCACTCTGGGGTGCCTGGGAGCACTGGTCAGCTCTTCACTCCTCACACCCATGTTCTTGACACCTGTGTGCTAAAAAGGGCAAAGAAATGGGCAAAGCAATAAGAGTGATGAAATTCATATATTTTTATAGGAAAAAAACCCACCTGTCTTTTTGATGAGTCCCTGGTTTCCATGGGATAGAAAAGCAGGAGGAATAGGCTGACCAGCTGAATGTAAGTCACTGGGCAGACTTTCAGAGAGCAGAATTTCTGCAGCTTTAACGAAGTGCCAATCTCTGAATTCAGGGTGATAACATCAAAGACATTGATAGTCCTTCAAGAATAGATTTTCAGCTAGAGTACAAAAAATATGAAGGCTGCTTCATGCTGTGTTTCAAGCCAAATCAGATTTTTAAACCAAAATTATGTGTAGATTACCTTAGATCTGCCTTGAATCGACGTACATATCAGTATACATTATCTATGATACGTGTCTGCCTTTGAATAGAACTTGATAATGTGAATAGTCACAGTCTTTCCCTTTTCTTGCATAATTTTTGACTAACCATATAAATATAGTCAGCATTAATTTGCACGCAATCCAAGAATCTTAGCATGTTTTATGAAAGGATGAAATCAACAATGGTCTGTAGAAATTACTTTTTTGGCAACAGGCTGAGGGCATCAGTGTCCATGCTGGACTGGTTTATATTCATCTTTAGAATTCTAAATAAGTTTATAATTTTCTAGTAAGCTTAATAAGGAAGGCCAAAAGTACATAGTAAAGCCCTTTCTTCTTTTAAATTGAAACCTGTTGCGCTTTTCTGCAATGGATACTTTTTACTGTTTTCAAATAGCAGACCACACACTAATTTTCTTTTTCAAAAAAACCCTATCTCACATTGCGTGGGCCAATGAAAAAAGCATTGAAAATTAGTATCTGCTGCTTGTATATGTTACTTAACTGTTTTGTAAGAAAGCAGCCTGGGTAAACACTTGACCTGTTGAATCATTTCACGTATTGAGTGGACAAGTTGTATCTGATATTTATGTACTTCTAAGAGCTTCCTTCTTTAATAAATGAGTCATCATTAAAAGTTAGAGAATTCAGCAATGAGGTGCAGCATGTTCTGTTGGTAATTATGTCATGAGTATAATTATCAAACTCAGTGAATGCACGCATGTACATTCCCCTTTATGAGAAGAAAAACATCAGTGTTTGGCCATACTTCATAGCATTATCTGTAGGGCTCATTAATGTTTTTAAATTTTTAAATTTTTATTCAATATTATTTTAAATAAAAAGACCAATTACTGCAAATAATGCATGTTAATAATTGAACCTCTCAAGGAAAATACTTCATAATTACTGTACGCCTGAGCTGAAGAGAAGACAAAGAAATAAAGCTCTAAATCTGTTTTATAGTACTTTAACCAGATGAAAGGATATCCCTATAAATACAATGACCAAAAGCTCCTCTGTAGTCTTTATATTCCTAGCCTTCTTGGAAGCACCAGTAAAACTCACTATAAACTCAGTTCCTACCAAAAGTGTGTCATGCCTCATGTTCCTACCAAAATTGTGTGTCAGCAAATATGAGATTCAGTTGGAAATGTTCAAAGTTATACCAATTTGGCTTACCTTTGTTATAAAGTGCAATGAATTCACAATTAATTATAGTGCAATTCAAATTCAGAAAAGAGGAGATGCCATCTTTTACATCCATTTCAAAGAAAAAGCACATTTAGTTTTTTTTATATACTTTCATGTATCTCACTAGGATGAAATGAAATCCTGTAAAATAAATGGAAGAGATTTCACTAAATAAAAAAAATTTGGATTAAGTTTGTGGTTTGACATCATCAATGTAAATGTCAAAAAAATTTCTAGCCATGAATAAAATGATGAAACAAAATGGATGTAGATTGAAAAGACAAATTTGTAAGGTCCAGATACTCTCACAGTTACTCAGCCTAATTAGAACCTTATTGTTGCATAGACACATTCATTTCTTCAAGACTACTCAAGCTGTTTACAGTATTCCACAGCAACAAAGGCAGCAAAATCTCCAAATAAAATTAGCCCAGAGAAAAGAACCTGCATTTTTACTTTTATCAAATTAAGTTTCCATAAACATTGATATGAACAGTATATTGTTTTCAGAGATGCTGGCAGAAAAACAGAATGGGAGGAATAGTCTTTTCGATAGACTGCCCTGTGACAATTTTACATGGGAAAATTTTGCACTGCATGACTGAATGTGTAAACATAAACCTATAATTTTTTTTATTTAATAGCAGGTCTTTCAAGGATGGAAGAGTGCATTCAAAGCTCATTTACTAGACCTTTCTTTAATCAAATTTCATTCAACACAAAAATTAAAATACATATTTATTAGTGAAGAAAATGCTGTCCTTTAGGGATATACATTTTTAGTGAACTGAATTTCAAAACTAAGTATTTTTTTCATTCTAAATTTAACATTTTATTTCCATTTCATCTAAGCATATTTACCAATATAAAAATCCAAAAGACTAAGGAAGTATTTTCTGTCTGAAGCAAATTGTAAAGCTCAATCCACCTCAATCTGACTAAAATAAAAACAAAAAGAAAAATGCAGCCAAGTATTTTTACTGCTGCTTATTTCGCACAACTGATTTGAAAGCACTTTATGCTAGAACCCCTGAGGACTAGATAGGATTTAAGAGACTTAGTGCTGCTTTCAAAATTTGGCTCATGAACACCAGCCCCCGCCACTGAGGCTTGCCTACAAATGTGTGCTTTCGCGAGGATGTGTACAGAGTCTGGAGGGGTTTTTAGGGAGCCATAAGCTGGCTCTGTCAGAGCTTGTCCATTGGCTCAGGCCAGTGCTGTGCTGTGAAGAGGCACCACAGGATTGGGAGCATTGCCAAGGCACAGCCCTGCCCTCAGCAGGGTCTGGGAGTACAGGGAGCACAGCCACAGTCATGCTGCTCCTGGCCAGGTATGCCAGCCTGGGGACATCACACTGAATGGGGTAGAGTGGGCTAGGTGACTTTTCTGGGGTGGTCATGAAGGATCTATACCAGAACACACAGAAAGTCTTCCTTGGGACACTAGAGAAAAATTAATGAGCAAGGCATAGCAGAAGAGCTCTCTGTATCGCATGTTAGTAGGTGCAAGTGCCAATGGACTTTATGTACAATAGCTGATTCGAAACATCATGTCCCAGACTATTACCTGCCCATCCACCTAGAGATCTACCCTTTCCAAAAGACCTCTATGTTCTGTATGTTATAAGTTTTCCATTCTTATTCCAGCCAGTATTCCATCCACTCAATCTCTTTTGAGCAGTTCCCACAAATGAATGCTGGTGACTGCTGAGGAAAAGTCTAATATCTCTTAAACGGAGCTAGGTGTTTCTGCAGGGTGTGCTGCAGAAACCTGTATCACAGCAAAAAAAATGCATGTGTGCTTACTTTGCTTCCTTTGAGGGGTGATCAACCTTGCCTGTGGCCATTTGCACTGGCTTCTTGCAGATGCAGCATCTCTGTCCACGGAGTATGGACACAGAGTATATGCTAGGATATCTTCCACCCCATGTGCATTCTGCTTGTCAGTCTCACTGTGCTTCTCAGATTTTCTCTTAATATTTTCTGCACATTCTTGCTACTGCATGTTTCTGTAAGTTTGTGGTTTAGGTAACAAAGACCATCATAGTATTGTCTTATCTCCAGAGCTTTTGTTCTTCTCTGGTTCTATGGTGTAGCCTCCCCATTGCTGTTGTTTCTTCTACTTTAAAATGAGTCTCTAAAGAATCTTTTTTTTCCAAGATTCAGATCTCAAGTTACAAGCCAAGATCTGAAATTACAGATTTCTAAACTAGGTTACAGATGTTTCAGATATACTTTTTTTTTTTCACACAGTTGATACTACACAAAACACCATTTTTAAAGGGGTGTTTGATTTTCACGAACTCATTATCATAGGCAGAAAATTTACCTGGCCAAGCATCTTTTTCAGGAAAAAAAAAACCAACAAAACCTTCAGTTTTTCATTCCTTTACTTTCTTTCACCATCCTCATTTCTTCCCAGTTTTTACTCTTCTTGCTTCTACACCTGCTTGTATTTACTGATCTTTCTTAACAGCAGCCAGTTGATTGTATACCTTGCTCTCAGGCAGGATTTAGGAGATATTTAAGCTAGAACCAATACTCAACATGACTCTATCTGTATCAAAAAGGAATTGAGCAGAAAAATAATAAAAACTCTTGTCCCACTTATCAGCCCCAGAACCAAAGATCTTTCCCAACAGCTGCTGGTCTGAATCATTCTTCCCATCTCACATGAGACCTATGATGGAAAATTTCTTTTCTGAATATTTCTGAATGAGTTTTCTGCAGATCTGGTGCTTTCCTATCCATGGCAGTGCTGAGCAGCCCTAAGGACTGCTGTGACCATGTGTACCTTCACCCAAAGGAGGCAGACCAATAGCCAGTTTCAGAGCACATCTAGTGAAACAGATCCTATGCTAAGTCACAGTTTTTCTTGGATTATGCTAAGAAAAAAAGATTAAAATAAAAGAAAAGTTCCCCTAACATTTTTGTATTTACCAAATTAGGATTCCTTTTCTGTGTCATATAACATCTGTCTCTTTTTGTAGAACAAGTGACAATTATATGGATTTTCCTTTGATTCATCCTGGCTAAACTATGGTGATTTGAAACAAAAGTGATGTTTATCTATTTTTTTCACTCCGAGACTAGATTGATGCTATGTCTGAGAGAAAAGTTTAAACTACTTTTGGTTTGCTATTTTTGGTATTGTTTTACCATCTCACCACTTCAGTGGTTTAATGTTCTTAAGACTCCTGTCCCCACAACAACATAGGATCTTATCTCTGATGGCCTGTTTTACCAGAATGTTTCTGTGTAAANCCTGTGTATGTGCATATGTAAATGTGTGTATGTAAATTCTCATGCTGGGTAAGCATATTTTGAGAAATTTTGAAATTGTTTTAAAAACACAAACTGCAGTTCATATATGTAAACCCACCACACAAGATTCATGTTTTATCTGATTTTAGCAGATTCTGAGCTGCATGGTTTTTTCTTAGATGGAATTTTCTAGTATTTTCTTGTCTTCAAAACACAGGCTCATATTCTTGTTACACACACTTGAATTTAGCCCAACTCTGGGGAAAAAAAGATTGAAATAAAAGTATTTTCTGCTTAATTTTAAATAAGATTTTTGCAGCCATTTTTAGGCTACATACTCATGCCTACATAATGCAAGGGGCTTTTAATTTGTGGTTTGGTTTTTTTTTTTTTAATAGTAGTATAAATGCCCAGAAAAACATATATAACCATAAATATATAGGAAAGAAATATGTTTCTCCATTACAAGCAGTTGGACTTTCCTCATAAGGAATAGTTTGGAAATACTACTCAGCTGCACTTGAAATGTATTGATTAAATTATGTATTGTCAACACATTCTGAGGAATATATGCAAGTTACCAAATGCTTGTTTAGTTACTAGAAAACCTCATTAGCAGAGGAATAAAATAGCTCACAAGCGAATCTCATTATTTGTCTGTCTCCTTCTGCCATGCCAATAACATTTAGATTTCCAAATGACATATTCTGATGTGAGGCACACAGCAGGTGTGTGTGTGATGGGACTACTTCTGTTGGATGTTGATTACTCTTTCTGTCATGTGAAAAGCTTCCCATTCCCACAGCTTTATGCAATATATCAATGGTAATGGATTCATAATCATTATCAAGCTTGATAGAGGCTTGACTNTCTGATGGCCTGTTTTACCAGAATGTTTCTGTGTAAAAGATACATGCTAAAAGTGTATTTTATGCAGTCATCTTAATGCATCTTTCATAATTTAAAAGGCTAGAAGTTTTGTTTTGATTTTAGTTTATATAGAGGTGCCTCCTTTTCTTTAGTGATGTAAATAAATCAAATGGAAAGAGTAGCAATTTGCTTATTCAAGTGTTAAAAATGCCTGTAACCAAAAGGTTAAAACATGACATAATTTTGTGACTTTCACGATAATTCAAAACACTTAGTAGGAAAAAAAGCCTAAATACTTGCTGAAACATTTAATATATATTATATAAGATATTCATGTGTGTATGCTTTTTT